>WAAB01014250.1:0-25071 GCA_013389865.1 Piaya cayana | reverse complement strand
GTTGTTAAAGATCTACCAGCCCTGTTGTGCTTCCTTGTCCCTCAAGGCAGTTTTCTAGGTGGTTCTATTTACTAATTCCTTGAACAACTGGAACATTGCTTTCCTAAAATTCAGGGTCCTGACTTTACCCTTTGCCTGACTCATGTCCTTCAGAACTGTGAACTCTACCAATGTGTGGTCACTGCAGTCCAGGCTGCCTCTAATCTTGACATCATTGATTAGCTAGCTCATTTGCATTGGTGACCACTAGGTCCAGTATGCACCCCCTCTGGTAGGACTGTCTATTACCTGGTTTACGAAGTTACCCTAAATGCATTCCAGGAATCTCTTGAATCACTTACAGCTCATCATCCTACTTGTTCAGCAGACATCAGGGTAGTTGAAGTCCCCTGGCAGGATGAAAGCCCATGAGCATGATGTATCCTGTAGCTGTAGTAATAAGGTTTAATTCACTAGGCTCCCCTTGATTGGGTAGCCTGTAGTAGGCATCAGCCACAAAGTCCCCTTTGTTTCCTCCATCTCTGATTCTTACCTATAAAATCCTTGTAGTCTGTAAGTAAGTTTCTCAGAAATGTAAATTTCTCACGAATCAGCCATAAAGTGAATAAGGAGTAGGTGAAAAACAGTCAAGTACCAAACACCAAATAATTAAAATATATGTGTATGAAGCTCATGGGAAGGGTTATTATGAATAGGAGAAAAAGCCCTGCTCTTACTGCTTTGCTTATTTCTGGAGTGATGTCATCCTGAGTTTATGTCAAAAACTGCTAAATACATGTGCAATAGGAATTACTGAATCAGCCACCTGACAAACAGATCTATTAAACTCTTTCTTTGCACAGGATAAAGCCATTTCTACAGAAGTGTCATTCAAGTGAGCAAATGGTTAGTATAGAGCAAGGTAAAACCTATTTCTTTTGCACTTCTTAGTATGTGCCCAGTTCTTATTAAGATGAGCCAGCTGACAGTATATTTTTTCCTATTAGTGCTATTTCTGCTTCTGCCCACCTATATTTATGAGTGGAAAAACCCAAGAGCAGTGCTGAAATGAACCTTCCTGAACTATTGTGACATTTCTGTACTCCCAAATGCATCACAATAGGAGAAAGGTTTTGACAAACTGGAGTTTATTCAATCATAAAAAAGACCCCCAAACCTAAAACAACCCTAGCAGGACATTGAGGAAACTGATTTGGAAGAGACAATGCAAAACATATGGGTCATATTGTCAACTTCATTTTTGGGCAGAAAAAATGAATTGTGCATCTGGCTCATGCAATCTGGCTGGCAGATGACGGAGAAGGGGCTCTCATTCAACACAAATACAAAAGATGTGAAAAAGAAACCCCTGAGATTTCACATGGACCTGAATTTGCATAGAGTAGACTCTCTAGTTGTATTTACAGTATAGTTTAGAGTACTTCCAAGGCCTATACTGAATATCAACAGTATTTACAGTCAGGAGCAAACCCAGATTCAAAACCTGGGAAAACTAACTGGTACATTGGAAAACTTTGAGCATGCCCTATGCTATAGAGCAAGAATTCCCAAAATAGAGGCAGGGGGATGGAATACAACCCACTTGAGACTGTGCAGTATGTCTCAGAGACAAAATATGAGATAATTCTGTGGCTACCTGCTCTTAGCTTATGAGTATATGTGAATGAGTAGGACAGGGAAGCAGCTGTGCTGTGGTACCTGCCTATTTACTGAAGAAAAGTAGCCCTATCCAAAAAGTTTGAGATTTAGGGAACCTTCAAAGCAGCTGTTTCCTACCACATGGGCAACCTCTGATGAAGGGAGACAGCAGCTGCTGCCCACAGATATATGAACAATTTTGCAACCATGACATAGGGACTACAAATGATTAAAAAAGAGGTGCTGTGTTCTATCATGGAAGATTTCTGACATATTTGTACTAAATCTACCCAGCTTTAGTGCCATGCTACCCCTAGGATACAATGAGGATAGGATTCCCTTCAGTTTCAGGCTGCTCACCATAGAGACCTGTTCCCACCAATTAAGCCATAAAGACCCCAATAGATGCCTTCTCTTTTCAAGCTCAGGACAGAAAGGAGGAACAGAATTGTTCAGAGTGCTGCACAGGGAATCGTTCAGATCAATGAGATGAAGTTAAGAAAAAAGAAACAGGCAGGATACCAATGGTAGCTTGCTGACAATGAGAGGTACTAAACATCATCTCCTCCTCCCAAAGGAAAATTGTAAAAACTATGAGGCATTTGAAAGCAGGCTGTGCAAAATATGAGAAAAAGTACTGCAAAGAGCAGTCCTCCACTAATAAGAGATGGATTCAAAATCCTAACACCTCTTTTTGCTTCTGATTTACACCTTTCAACTGGTTTGTGACACTATTAGTTCTCACTAACTTGTGTGTTCATCTATAACATGAGAGCTGTCACAGTGTTAACTACCTGTGATCAGTTGAGGGACACCTTTTTTTAGCTCCTTTTAAGCAGTGTTCCTGCTATAATGAAGAGCTCACACTGACCATGTGGCAATATGCTGCTATTCTTCCAGCATTTGCTTAAGCAAATAACTTTCACCTCAATCTAGGGCAATTTTAGAGGTACACAAGTAGGAAGCCAGCTGTCACAAAGAATGTATTTCTGAAACCTAGGTAAGATGACAAATATTGTCACCTCTTGCCTTGAACCAGCAGTAGCTTAAAGTTACTAAAGGTAGTGTGCCATCTCCTTGCAAGAAGATTTCCTTTTTTACAATAATCTGTAAACCAGAGAAAGATTTCATTGCCATCTGTAAGAGATGTTCAGCTTTTTTTTGAGGATTTTTTTGAATTTCATGCTAAGATGCAAACTCAACCAGATAAATACCTACTGTTTAGTGGTTAAATGGAATATGCAGCAGAAACCACTCTGCCAGTGCTATGGTTATGAACCTTTAGTTTACACCCTAAGTGAACTCTCATTCTCAGTGGATATAAAACTAATTCAGAAGTACTGAAGAATACCCCTGTTGCTATCTGGCAAGATACTTAGATGCTATTGCAAGACCACTTCTCTAATTGCAGTGTCCAATAAGGCTGACAAAGGTAATTAAAGTAGAGGTAATACTAAGCCACCTGACATTGAATTGTGAATAAAGAAGGAAATACTTGTAAGGAGAAAATTCTCAAATTTTAAAACTTCAAATTAACCAACAGAAGAGTGGTCAGGCAAACAGGAGAGAGAAAGAGGGAGAACATCATCCTTAAAACCAGTCTCAGTATGTTTGCAGTAAACTTCAGGTTTCTGTGTTCAGCATTTCAACGTACACATGGGGGACGGGCAAAAAACACAAACAAAATAAACAAAAAAGGAAAACGGGGAAAACCAAAGAGAAAATTGTGAAGGAATCCATAAATAAAGCTCATGGACTGAGCTGTAATGTTGTTTGAACTTTTCTGCTGACATCTGCCCCAGAGAAAGTCTATTCATTCTTTTTAAACCACTCAGTTTTTTACACTGCTAGATAAACATAAAGACCTTGTAGCTATGGTATCTCATTTTCATTTACTTGAAAACTTCTTTGCATCATACAAGTCCTATTTGTGTTCTTCCTCAAATGCCTTTAGCCTGAGAGATTTTTGCAACCAAAAGGAGCCTTTGCATAAATAAGTTCAAGACAAATTATCAGAAATGGAAAACATCATAAAAGTGCCCTATCTAAAAGCTTTAATAACTGATCATTACAAATGGAATATACAGATCCAGATAGAAGGTACCATTTTATACATTCTGAATAATCACAAATCTTCAATACCTAAACCTGATAAACAACCATAACTGCTGCCACAGAAAGGTACACCTTTGCATATAGACAATGTATGGGTGATGGTTAGTGAAGCTTGTCTGTCATACAATTTCAAAGTTGTGCTTTATATTTTGTAACTGCTGTTTCTTCAAGTACCTCAGCTTACATGATGCTCTCAGCCCTATATCAAAGGTTTACAAAGCAAATATCTATGTCACAGGGTGTTGGTACTCTCACAAGCCTAAAAATGAGTGGAAAAACTGCATGAGATAACATAGCTGCAGAGCATGGTTTTCCCTATGCAAGTTTTTTTGTTTTTTTTTAATAATCTGAGCCAGTCACACTCTCTCCTGTACCAGCTATCAGATCTGGAGACACTGATGTAATGATTATTCATTAAGCTGTTTTGGTTTTTCAAGTAATTGACATTTCTTGATGTCCCACTGAGTCCTGATGGCGCATCAGAGAGTACTTGTCATCTGTGTATTTTTCCCAGGACAACCATGAATTTTGAGGGGTTTTTTTTTTCAAATACCAAATTCGGTGGGATCCAGCAGACATTACCTCAGCTGGCTCTGCTGCGTAGACTTTCTTCAATCAGATGGCATCCTGAAGCAGACAAGTGGAAACTCAGATAAATGCATAGCACCACTTGGAAAGTGTGCTTATTTTTACCTGCCTAGCATTGCAGGATCTTTTCCTCTTTCAGCCAGGGTATCATGTAATATCAAATGCTTTATTGGTTTTGGTTTACAGCCAGCAGCAGACACCTACATTGGGTTCCCATGATTCCAGAAAGTGGCCCCTCATCTTCCAAATACTGTCCCCTCCTTGCCTTATCCTGCCTGACTCCTAGTATGAATGCAGAAACAGAAGAAAGAGAATATGCCTCTTTTTTCCCCCCCCTGTTTTTTAACCTAATATGAGTGGAGTGGCAGCTGGATTCTAGCATCTCAGAATTTGCTTTCCTCTGATGTCAGACAATAACTTCTGTGTGCCCTGGATCTGTGTATAGAAAAAGTCCAACTGAAACTCTCTAAAGAGGTAGAACAGAAAATGGTTTTGGTGGGAGAATTCTCTGTTGCTCTCCTCTCCAGCTCTTCATTTCCCACATACCTCCCCTGGCTTTTTGACATTTCCAGATACAAACCATTTTCATGGTTGTATGTTCTTCCTTTGTAATAGGTAGATGTCATAATCCTCATGGGTTCTTGGGATCTGTGCTCTGAATTGTAGACCTTGCAAACCTACAACTAAGTTTGTATTTGTTCCTAAGGTTCATTAGATCAGTTTTGCACTCTCAAAAATCTACTTCTGGCATTTAAAATGAAATTCTAGGAAGTCAGGATTTAAGCTAAATTCCTGTGTTGCTAAAGTCCTCTGTTGAGTCTTGAGGACAAATATAAATTTATTTGTATACATGATAAACAGAACCATACAGAGACAGCTTATGCCTGAGGTGCCACCCTTCACCAGAATCTGCTTCCCTCATCACACCTTTCCCTGCTTTCTCACTTTGCTTGCACAAACACCCTTCTCAGAGTCCTTGTGCATCTTCTGCCCCTATGGGACCTCTCCCTTAGCAGCTCCAGCACTGCCAAACTAGCAGGTACCTGAAATACACCCTTCAAAGTCCTTCTTGCCCAGCTTTCCAGTTCCAGTGCTGAAGATACCCGTGCTTGCTGCCTTCACACAGGCAGATATTCACACATTATTGAATTTGTAATTTAGTTTTCACTCAGCTTTTCTTTCTTATCTGGAGCTTTCTTCACAACTTTGTCATAATTAAATCCATCAGATCCAGTTCAAGAACATAAAGTCCCATTTAGGATGTGAAATAGGTTGAAAACATTGCTTAGTACTTGAAAATCATGCCTAGTTCTGACTCACAGGAGCAACCCATGGCACATATAATGAATTCATTCTCTTACTTTTTCCTTGTTCATGTTTAACATTTCATTGTGACTCAGATAACACCTTTAAATCCAGCAACTCTACATGGCCTGGATTTGAATTTGTTCTCCCTCTTTGGCTGCTCTCAGAGGTTCAGAATACTACTGAAAGTCCTTGCCACTGAAATCATCTCTGGAATTAGGGAATATCATAGGACTTCTTTTCTGACAGTAAGCACCACTTTATGAGAATACAACAAACTCTTTGATTAGAAGAATATTTAGCAATAATCTTCTTGTTATCTGAGTTTTTATTTCTGATACAGTATTTGCAATAAATCCCAGTTTAGCAGAGATAATCAACAGTGGATGGACTTTTGAAAGTTATTTGCATTGTCAAACAAGAATTGATCAGAATGAGTATTTTGAGTAAGCCATAGTTTTTCTGAAAGAAATTTCAATTTTTTTTTAGCAATGCTTCATCTTGAACTGATATTGCAAACTTTATATAATAGATACTGATAATTTTGTCATAAGCCATTCAAGTTAGAAGTGTAACAATTAAATTGACAATTACTAATAGTACTTCAATTGCATTGAACTGTTTTCCTATCTTGGTTACAAGCTTAACTGACATTTGTGGGAATCAAAACTTTTATGCTGCCTTGCAAATCCAGCACTTACATGTCTTGTTACAAAAATGTCTCACAAAGCTCATGGTAAGATAGCTTCTGAGAAGTGATTTATAGGTCGATCAATAACCTACTGCAGTTAATGCATCTTTTCCCTGGTGCTGGCCTAGGATCATATCCTGAAGGATAGAAGTCTGAAATTCTCTTTTTAATGTGAGTAACTGTTCAGTCACTAGAAACTTAGAGAAAGTTCAGATTAATGATATACATGCTTTAGAATCAACTTCTTCTTCTGTTTATGAATAGTACAAAAGATGGTTAGAGTTGGAGAAGTGCAGAGAATATTGTTCCTCTCACTATTCTTTATGCTCAGCTGCTAAGTTCAGAACTGCCTATCTAAGTGATTTCATTCTTATGCTTTGCATTACAGAGACAAATGCTTAGTGGCCTTTCTATAGGTCTTTACTGCTGCAAATGTGGAGAAAGATTAAAAATAAAGTAACTTTATTTTACAGTAAAATCAAAAGTAAAATAAAATAGACAGTGGAAGAGTTGGAGGCAGACCACAACCTGCATTTTTTTCTTATGGGAAAATTTCAGTAGGAAGTGATTTTTCCCTAAAAAATTTTTCCCAGTTGTCCTCAATGAAGTACCTCAAGTTGTCCTTTTTAAAGATTTTCATATTGTATAGAATAAAACACACAGGTGAGTTTTTTTTCCATTAGGTTTTTCTTCAGCTGAGGGTTTTTTCTGAGAGTTCTGTCTTTTGGAAGTTTTGTATGTGTTTAAGAGGTTCTTGAATTCTTGTCCTCATTCATTCATACATTGTCATGTTGCATTTGCTGCTTCTCTTTGTAATGGAGCCCTGATCTCCTGTTCCCTTTTGGTGGAGCTATGTCTCTTTCCATTCCAGGACAACAGGAGAACAACAGGGTTGACTTCAGTTTCCAGTAACTGTAACCCAGAGCCTGAGTTGTTCACCTGAGCACTCCCCTAAACTTGAGAGAGTGATTGAATATTTAACAGCAATACCAGAAGCTAGGCAAACCCATTTCAGAATTTAGCATGAAGTCTAGCCAAATCACTCCCTTGAGAGGTAGAGACTTGAGTCTCCCATATGCTGGCTAAGCGTTTTAACCAGTAGACTGCAATGCAAGAAACAGAGTGCTCCTATTGCTTCCATGTTTTGCCAGAAAAGATGACTTATGTTCCTTACTTGAAAAGAAATTTCAGAGTTGTGAATTCTTCAAAGCAAGAGTCCTTCCTAGAAACACCTTTTCCTCATGTGTGTTTTCTTCCTGCTTAGCACAGGAGACACCATGGCAATCCACTGGCTTTCATGGGTTCATTCTGAGATGCCCATCTCCCCAGCTTGCCAGAGAGAACTGTGGCAAAACTGGGTCTGTGAAGATGATTGTGTGGCCAGGCACTGTCAAATAAGAACTTGCACTCAATACCTGGGCCCTTAGAGGTACAACCCTTGGCCTGGGGCTGCGTTTACAAAGGCAATAACATGCTGTCTGTAGTGGCAAAAGCAGCAGGGAGAGAAGGAAGTATTTCCATGGAAGAGACACAATGACTACAATTAGAATGGTTCTACAAGTGTCCTTAACACAAAAAATACAAAGTGCAATTGGATCAAGAAGTTGTATTTATTCTAAGAAGGTACACAATATAGATAGAATATTTTAACTCAAATTGTGAAATACATTTTGAGATTTTTCTGGCTTATAATGAAGACTGATGATACTATTTCTGTTATTAATATCACCTTAGTGGGGGGTGAAAAGACATATTACAGAAGAACTGCAAGTCTCTTCCCACTTATACATCTGGGAACAACTTTCTAGACTCTCACTATTCCTGCAGCTCTTGCTTTTACTCCTACTTCTGCATCATTACACCACAATTTTGGTGTTTTATGGTTGACTTAATCAAATATTTTATATTAATGCTAATTGTGAAGGTTTGGCCTTTACCCAGGGTTGTTACAATGTTATCTAAAAGTTTTTCACAAGCAGCAATTGTACTTAATTTAAAATTCACAGTATTGCAAAGAATATTTTATATTTTATTCGCTACTGAATCTACAATCTTAATGAGAATTTTAAGATACAGGATAGAATCACTATTCATGTCACAGAAAGGTGCTGTGTTTTTATAAGGTTTCAATCTGCCATACCCTAGAAAAAAGTGAGTCACTGACTAGTTATATGCTAGCAAGATCTCTTTAAACTTAGCCTTTACTCTTTCACATCAGGATCAAATTTCCAGATTGCTTCCATGTGGTTATGCAGTCTCTTTGTCCCTAGGACCCTTTTCTGCTGCTAGTATTCAAAACATTCAGGTTGTTATAATAATAATGACTCCACTCTAGTCAGCATCTTCTCCTTCCTAGTTAGACTGGCAAGAATCAATACCTCTTATACGATTAGTTGACTGATGCTGGATTTACCCACCACCCACAGAGGCCAATAAGCATCCTACCAATACCTGCCAGAGAACCTGGCAACTATGAGCTATGCTATCAGATAAACAGCCAAGGATATGTTACAATATAAGAACAAGCATTTAGTAAGTTTCCAAACCTCCCAGAAAATACGATCAAAGTAATGATACAGGATAGCACTCTGGAAACATAAGGAAGCCTGCCATACCAGGGATACCAGAGCATTGCACAGAGAACCAGAGGTGAACTCTAGGCACTTGAGGGTGGCAATTTGGCATTGGCAAAAATTTAGGCTGGCAGCAGTCATGATGCATTGAGGTGTTTACAAAATAAATTTGGTAGAAGACCCCTAATAGACTATCACCTATTGCATCAGAGAAAGTTAATCATAGTCAACTTGAGCCAAATTGAAGGTGTGCACCAGAGTTTCATTATTTTGCAGAAGTGAAATATTTAATCCCAACAGTACCAGAGGTGGCATTAGCCCAAGGATCTCAAAACGCTCAGGTAGTTTGTGCTGAGTTCTAATGATGTCCTTGTGTTTCTGAATAGATGAACTCTCTGGAATGCATCACCTTCTTGAATAAGCCTTGCAAGTGAGTCTGTATAGTCATTTATACCTTTTTGTATCAAACAGTGATAGAACCATAACTGTAGACAATATCCTTATATAGAATAATTCAGTATGATAATGGGGCATTTCATGGCAGCCTCTCTTTCAAAACCTTTTGCTCTATCTCAGACCTTAACATCTTGTATTTATCTTCAGTAAAGAGGAAAATTAAAATTGTCATTCTGACTTGACCTTAAAGACCGTCTTCTGCATGACTAAATTTAGCTATTTTGGAGATCTATGTTTCATCCCAATGCAAGGATTTTACAATACCAACTACTTTATATTTCTTTAACAGAAACAGCTACTCATGACTTAGTTGTTTTAAGTGTCTTCAGCTGCAGTAAGTTTGCCTGAGCTTGTACTAATTGTTCAAATGTCTCTTGGACATGATGACACACACCCCTCCAGCACCCTCCCTTCCACCCCCAAACAAAATAATGCATGGTGTTGTACATAAGAACATCTTATTTTTAGATAAGTATAAAATACACACTTTTATGTGAGAAGCTCAGAACTAGCACCCACATTCTAATTCAAGTCAATATCAAAGTTAATTGCAGACCTCCTACAAGTAAGATCAGTTAGAGTAAAATGAAACATCTGAAGAGATTTTCTGCTCTTCATGTCCACACCTTCAGGCATATCTTTTGCAGACAATAAAGAGAGTGCCAAATTATTCTTTCTTTACTATTGTTTCAAAACAGTATATAATGAAGTATGAAGAAGAATTATGAAGTATATAGAAGAATTATAAAGTGGCTTGAAGAGAAAAATAATATTCTTATGCATTATTCACTGGACACAAGTTGCTATGAAGCACATGAAGATGCTAAAAATATATTGAAATTCCCATATATGTTCCTACTGTACTTGGACACTTGCTAAAATAATGCAAATCATTAGGCAATGCTGAAAGCCAAACTCACATATCATAGTTTTAATCTGTGTCTTGGTCCACCCTGGTTCTAATTTCTCTCTATCTAGCCTTTTTTTATAAGGATACCTCTCAGAAAAAAATAATGTTAAACATATATATATTGATATGAAACACTGGTAAAATTTCTGTTGTAGTAACATCAGTTTATACGCTCACATTTCAAACTCTGTCCTTATCTCAGTTCCTTTACTGAGAGAGAACATGTCTGTTTTTCTAAATACATCCTTTGAAACGAGCAAAATCTAGTAAATATTGCCTATGTTGGAGTACTAGATAAAGAGAGAAACCACTCAAATTGGAAGACAACCTTGTATTGGCTTATTCTTATTTATATGAACAGAGAGATTAATTTTTAAGGGTACATTCTGAACATCATGTCTGAAAAAATATAAGTCTTTGAACAGGATTCCACAGTGCCTGCAAGGATCCCCCAGCAAACTTTGAACTTCAGGTCAATCCTGGATTACACAACTGGAATTTAATTTTTTATTTTGACTCAAGCTGCCTTAAAAAAAACCACCAAAAAACAAACCAGGAAAACAAAGATAGAAGACCTCAGTCCACCATTTTCTTGTGGTAATCTCTCTTTGACTGTAAGATTTTCAGACAATCCTCTAAATCATATTTGTAAGTGCTTTTTTAGTATTGATATTGTCTCAGGAAAAAATATTATCTGCTTGCTCTAAGCTTCAAGCTGATCCCATAAATTAGATGTAAAATACTGTTATTATTTTCACCTTTTCTTCAGAACGCTACCCTGAAAGCGAATGACAATGAAGTAACCTTAGCATTATGTATTTCAGAAACACCTTCATCTCATATTATCTCATTTTAAGTAAAGACCATAAATCATTCCAGAGTAGAACTGACTAAGAAAATGAAAGGAAAAATGTTGAAGATTTTTTAATTGCATTCACGTTCTTGATTCATGTAGTTCATAAATCATTGAGCATTGGGTTTGCCATTTTTGTTACTTTTATTTTCCTTTGTTCTTAAAGTAATTTACCTTCCAAGCTAGGAAAGCTGTCATCCAGTTAAGTCACATGCAGTTTTAGTTGTTATATCATAAAGGGCTTTTTAAAATAAGCATAGTTAAATTATTTATTGAAGACATTCAACAAATACTGAACAAATAACAACAAATCAATTTGTCAATACTCAAGAACAGTTTGGGTATAATATGTCAATCAAAAATGGGATGAAGTCTTCCTTAGCCCATCACATTCCTTAATGTCAGTCTTAAAATTTTAGTTGTGGGTTGTTGGCTTTTACAAAGTTGACAATCTTAGCATTAGTAATTAAAAGCTGTAATTTTGTTAATCAAACACGTTCAGCCACCCAAACATAATCAAAACTTGATACTATCAGAAGGCAAATGCCTAAGCACTGGAAAACACTTTCATGAAATACTGACTTAATGGCAAGTGAAGTGTCAAGATGACATTTAGCTCTGTCCTCTGTTTTTCTTTAAATATATAATCTAACAACATAAGTTATGAACAGACCTAACCTGACACTTTTGAGGCTATGATCCGGTCTCCTGGTCATTCATCTAAGTAGCTAAATTCTAAGCAGTTACAGTCAGTTAAGGACTTTTATAGAATCATAGAATCACCAGGTTGGAAAAGACCTCTTGGATCATCGAGTCCAATCATTCCTACTTGCCCAAGAAAGAACTAAAATAATACAATATTGAGAAAACAGATTTACATTGAAATAAAACATTTTAAGGAAGAGGGCAGGTTAAGTTTAAAATGTCCTCACTCCACCTGTGTGAGGTCACTGTGCAAGTTAAGACATGAGGAAGAGCTTGCACCTTAGAGTTAATTAATCCAGAGTGACGGTTTTCCAGGGAAAATACCTTTCCTCATTCAGTGTTTGAAAAGTTTGTGGGTCCAGTTCAGGCTCCCTCTGGTCAGGAGATAACACTTAAAGAGAAACTTTAAAACACCCCGTAGGTCCAGGAGGAAACAAATCCTCTCTGCCAGGTCATACTTTTCTCCAAACTTAATTTACCTAAAAGCATGCCTTGTTTGATGACTTTACCTCATTACTGCCCACAGTTTATTAATAAATCCATTAAGAAATCTTTAAGTTTCCAAGAGAAGACAGAGCTGGGAAGTGATAAGAAACTGGAAGCTTGGAGGAAAATAAAAACCAGGGAAAGAACTTGGGGAAGGCTGGACAAGAAAACCTCTATTGCAGGAAATAAAGCCATGCAATATTGGAAAAACTAAGAATTGAGTAGAATTGAGAGAGCAGGGATGAGGAGGCTGGGACTGGTATGAGAAACTGGTGAACTGTTTCTAGAGCTATCTGCACAAACCAACTAGAAAGTCAGAACTGTGAACTGGAAAAGACTTTGGACAGAGGCAGAATATATCAAGCTTGGTAGAAAGACTTAATATTCTTGTTCAGAGCCTGGAAGGGAGGCTAAGACTCTCAGAATTTATCAATTCTCCACTGTTAACAAAAAGTTTATGAATCCATGACAAAACATCTGTGTTTTGCCCATTTCTGGAATTGGGTGCTGAATGATCTTGGACAGTATCAATCACTGAGCTTAGGTATCAGCAGGGTTGCAGGATGGCTTACAAATAAATAAAGAAAGAAACTGTTCAGGGGAACCTTTTATTCAATTGGGAAGTGGATAGATTCTGTTGAGGCCATTGAATCTAGCAAAACTTTGGATGAAAATCAAGAAACAAGGCTGCTTGTTTTATCACAAACAAACAAACAACCTCCTAAATGCAACAACCACAAAGCTTTGACCATTTTGGCTTTTGTCATTCATTGCTACCAAGAAGGAGCTGCCAAAAATTTAATATTCCCTGTTGGCAGGGCTTCAAACTTTGTAAGACTTTATAGACTCCTGCAGGGAAAATCAAGACAATCTGCATTTACAATTCACTCCTCTGTACTGAAAGACCCTTGCAGAACACAGGGAAGAAAAAAAGAAGGTTTCAGCTCTTAACATTATAGTGTGATGGTTTTGACATGAACCTGTTCAAAGAATAGCCCTATAAAATCACTATGACTGAGAACCTGCAGAGCTCTGTTTAGCAGGACAGGGTAACATAAGAGAAAGGCTCTTTTCTTCAAGAAAAGTCTTACAAAGGAAAAGATGTAAGCCAACTTCTAAAAAGAGAACATGCCAGATTTAGAGATTTAGTTTTAGATTTAGATTTAGAGCTGTTTTTTCTCATATCTTTCCAAGTCTTTTAGTAAATTAGAAATATTGTAAATAGATTAGAAGATCTTAGACTGCCAGTCTGTAGTAAGGAATAAACCTGACGCTCTTGGTCTCCACATAACCTTTTTTTTTTAATAAACCAAATTATTATGGTGTTATGTAAAAATCCATTACTACAAGGTTGAGAGGGTGGGATGGTAAGGAACAATGTGTACACCAGTTTAACCAAGTCATAATCTTGCATTCGTGAGCTGCTAACTTTGTATGTTGCTTCAGTCCTAAGATTTATCTTTTACGTTTATGTATTTTCAAATCTATGGACCTGTATCAGCAATAAAACATCCAGGCCTTGATTTAAACCACTTAAAATTAATAATTCATCGATAGTATCATAAAAGATATCATAAGAATAGGCAGATATTTCTGAGTACTCATGGGAACTAATTATGTTTTCCATTTCTGATGGAGATGTGTGTTATCATGCAAAAGTATAGGTCACTCCAGCTGGTGTTTAGATGAAAACATTATGTACTGCTCCCATTGGTTTCATCAAGTAGCTGTGTTTAATCCTTACTTTAAAGAGCAAATTGTATTTTCTGACTTTAAAATTCAATGTACAGAAAACTACTGAAGTGGTAAGTTTGAAAGAAAATCATAGACTAAGAGGGAGCATGTTAGAGGAAAAAAAATTTGTGTGACAGGTTGAGACTGAGGAAAATTGCACATATCTCTTTGCTTAAAGTAGGAAAAGAATCATAATAAGGAAGTAATGAAACAGAAATGAAGACCACCCAAGACAAGGTAGCTTCAACTGAAATAAAGCAGGTAGAAGGTTGATTCAAGGAGAAAAGCAAGGAGAAAGTGGTTAGAGGTTTCATAATTGAATTTATCTGAAGATATTCTAATGAAAATAAAGGATTTAGATTGGGTTTTTTTCCTGTATTGTGGTTATTTAAACATGTTGTTTTCAAAATAGCCAAAGCAGTTAGTCTATGCCAATCATTAGTCACAGTACTTGCCAAAATGAAAGTTTTACATCAAACCAGGTTACAAAAAGTACTAAGAAATCTTTAACAAGTGGAACAACTTCTTTTTGGAGTAATCTTTCTGGAAGTTTTGAAAATAAAAAGCTCCAAGGTTGAAGTATTTTTTGCCAAAATTCAGTTCTGAATACATTTTCACAGGTGGCCCATGCATCCCTAAAAACTCTAGGAAATGCTGACAAAATACAGCTACACATTTAAAAAAAAAATCAAACTCAAGGCACTGTTCTTAGATGATATGTCTTTTTCAGTTTGGTATGTGTCAATATTGTTGTCCTTGTTCTACAAGTACTTCTATATTAATGGAAAAGCAACTTACTTGCATCACAAGTGATTCTTCAGGTTCTACCAAACACTTCAGTTTTAACAGTCTCTCTTATTCACTTTCTGACAATTTAAAGAGGTTACACCTGCCATTTGCATCTCATTAACATTTTGTTTAGGTACAAAGACCCGAAGTTTGCCATAACTTATTGACACTCCCATAGAAACCTACTTCCAAGTGCTAAACTGTATAAGGGCTTAGCACAATAGCCCTTTACCCATGCAGGGCACAAGTGCGTTTATTCCCATTATTCCTGTTGCAAACTGATTGCACAGCCTGGTACAAATTGGAGATAATACCCAGCAGAGATCTAGATGCAGAATAAAATTACTCTTAGTCAAGGCTCAAATCATGTAGTGAAAGAAAGAACTCATTGAATGAAAACTTTTCTTAATATCCAAATACTCAAGCTGTTTTCCTGAAATATTGCCTCATGGAGCATCTTGTCATAGTTTAGCTCATCAATAAATGCAACACTAATTGATCAGTGGTAGCTCACTGTTGGAAGGCACTCATTCTATAAGGTATAATCTGCACGCAGTAGTAGGCTGCCTTTGTAAAGAACAGTAATAAGAAAAAAAGAAAGGAAGATTGAAAAAGGGATAGGCATAATGTTTTGGTCCTTCACCAGGTATTTGTTTTGAAACCACTTTTTCTTGGAACAAACATACACAGCAAACTTTACACCTTGTTGACAGAAACTCCTCAAGCACCTATTCACACAGTACCAATTCCTACTCTGAGCTAATCTAATGCCCTTCTTACATATTGTGTATGTTGCATGTCACTGAACAGTCAGAAGTTAGCATTCAGTAAGAAGGTGCTGTCAACACAGCTTCAGTCATAGCACTTGGCTACTGCACCCTCTATGGAGTGAAACTTAAGACTAATGATCTTCCTCAAGCAGACTCTTTCCCTCAGGCTGGTGCCTACTAAGTACAGTCAACATTAAATGTCTTCCTGAGACCTGTGTTCAACCTGTGTAAATAAGGTGTTTAATTCTCAAGTTTGTCTGGTGGTTTCTAAAATGAATGGGGAGAAATAAGAAAAAAAAAAATTATGCTGCTTTCCAAAAGTAGACACTTGCTTAGGTAGCTTTTAGAGAAAATAGATCTTGAATCTGATGGCTGTTCTGTTTGTGGTCAGGTTGCAAAGGTCTGTGTGTTATTTAAATGTGACCTTTACTGTTTTTTGAAATTGAGCTTCCTTCTCACAGGACTGAAACATATTTCCACACCTGGATATTGCTAACCTATTACCATTTTGTACATGTGGCACTTTCTCCCCACGTTGCATTCAGATTCCTCTGTAGAAGTAAACACAGGGCAAAGAGACTGCTGACTGTGGAAAAAAAAAAAATCAGAGGCTTAAAATAAGACTGTCACTGAATTTGTTTGGCTGCTCCTCATGTACCTCATTAAATACTTCATTTCTGCAGTCCTAAGCCCTTCAGAAGTGGAAACATTCCTACACTTTCACCTTCCAAATACTTAATTTGAGTGAAATGCAGAGAATGTAGGTCCTATACTGTTTACATTAGATTACTAGTGCTGAGAAATTTTGTTTGCATATGTACAAAGGAGAAATCTCTCAAAAGCTCAAAAATGCATGCTGGTCAGACATTGGAATGCATAAGGTCATGAGGGTCTTGCATGCTGCAGATACCCCCCAGCAGTGGTCCCAATGTTATCCTGCTAAGACCAGCAAGTCTCTGGCTATAACACTGCTAGCAAGATATTCATATAGTCACAACATGGGCTGGGGACAGACCACAATGTGCCCCGGCCCTCCCTCATATTCATCCAATTACCTTGTAAATATGTGACAAAAGTGACTTAAAAAACCACCCCTCAATAATTTCCAATACAGTGAAGTGCTTTTGAAATTGTTATCACTAATATTTAGGCTAGAACCAGCAGAAAACTCCACTGGGCACGTAGTAGTTTAATGACTAGTCCTAGGCCTCTGAGGACTAGCAGCAAAGGCTATTCATGCAGAAAATAAGCAGCTCATCTGCTAGCATCCAGTCTTTCTGTAGATATCCTGTTCCACCCATGTAGCTCGTCAAATCGTTAACCAAGTCCTTTCACATGGATGGAATAGATTTGTACCCTTCAATCAAATATGCATGAGAACTTGATGTTTTACAGAAATTTGGGAAAAAATAACTTTAAAACACACAGCCTGCTGTTTACTTCTCTGTGCAGACAGGAGCTTCTGCAACCCATAGCAGCACAGTCATTAAATAGTTAAAACATGAATATATGCTCCAAAAGACATTCCCAAACTGTCTTCCCCTTACAAAAAGTGGGCTGAAGTTGCTGAATTCAAAGTCTTTGTAGTGCTACAGTCAATTAGAATTTACCTCATGCTGCCTTTTAATTTTCACATATCTGACATACAATCCTTTCCACACAGTGTCACTTCAATGGGTGATTAATGGTGACTCACGGGTTGAAGTACAGCAGACCACTCCATTCATTTCAAAACTCATATGTTTTTATATAATTGCAGGGGTATTTTTAGTTGAGGAAAACTGGAACCTGTAAAATAATAATGAAAGATATCACCATGTGCTCTTCAAAAAGTTAACTTGATTGAAAAATAAATCTCATAAATAGAGATGAATAGATGAGAAGCAGTTGGATTGGAATGCAACTTACGTTGACTTTTTCATTCATGACTAAGGAATTATCAAGTACTGAGGAAACCAACTAGATAACCCAGGAGGGCAGTACACTTAAGAAAAAAGGCTAGTAGGAAGAGAAGAGAAAAAACAGCATTTATTTAGCACAAAATTAATTTACAGCACATTGCAATAAAGGTATTAGGGGATGTGAAGGAAATAGCATTACATAAATACTAGAGGTACAAGCTAGGGGAATTAATAAATGCAATGGTCATGGCTTGTTTACAAATATATATTTGAAGAGGTGATATCATTGAAATTTGAAGAGACAAACCAGTCATTGTTGGGAAGGTGAGAAAGACTGATAATAATCCAGTTAGGAAGGCCTGACTAGGCAAAGAAAGAGCTAAAATAACACTTAATCAGAAGTGGCATTACCTTTCCCCGGAGGACAGATAACTTGGAAGTAAGTAAGTGTGAATGCATATGGATCAATACTTTTCTTTATTCTACCAGATAAAATATCAGATAGAATTCAAGCTTGCATCTGTTACAGACTACTGAATAGTTGTATAGGAAAATAAACCACATCTACCTATAATGTGAAGTGAGAAAGATCTGTGCCAGATGAGGTGCTACGGGGCATGGTTTAGTGTTTGATAGGAATGGTTGGACTCAATGAGCCAGTGGGTCTCTTCCAACCTAGTTATTCTATGATTCTATTAATCTGAAAGATTGTACTAGAAATCTCATTCTGGAAGTACTAGTATTCCTTGGATTTTCTCCACCATACCTTTTACAATTTTTCAACTCAAACCCCATTTTTGCTAGCACTCACTAGAGTGTTAAGAATAAAAAAACTCTCACAGTTTTTTGATTGCAAGTAATCACTTATTTTATGTGTGGAAAACAGAGAACACAATTTAACAAGCATGTCAAATGCATCCAGAGGAAGGCAACAAAGCTGGTGGAAAGGCTGGAAACAATGTCCTATGAGGAACAGCCAAGGACTTCAAGCTTGTTTACTTTGGAGAAAAGGATGCTGAGGGGCAAACTCATTGCTTTCTACAGCTTCTGAATGAGGGGAAGTGGTAAAAGAGATACTGAGCTCTTCTCTCTGGTACCCAGTGACAGGACACAGGAGAATGGTTCAAGGCAGTACCAGTGGAGATCTAGACTGGACATTAGGACACATTTCTTTACTAAGAGGTTTGTCAAACCGTGGAATGTGCTTCCTAGAGAGGTGGTCAATGCCCCTCTCCTGTCAGTGTCTGAGAGGCATTTGTACAATGCTTTTAATAACATGCTTTAACTCTTCATCAGCCCTGAACTGGACAGGCAGTTGGACAAGATGATCACGGTAGGTCCCTTACAGCTAAAATAATCTAGACTCTTTCTTTTTTTCTCTTTTTCTTTCTCTTTTCATTTTCTAACTTAACCAGCCACTTCCTCAGCATAATCCCTTCATTAAATCCTTCATTACTTAACACACCTTTTGATAACTTCATAATAGTAGTTTAAAGAGCTGACCAGGGTTCACTACCGCCCATCTGTAAGACATACCGAAGGAAAGATTGAGAGGAAATAAAGCATTTCTATTATTACTTTTTTCTCCCTGTAGTTTCAAAAAACCGTTAAAAAAAGAAGGATCAGATTAATTACAGGCTTTTAATATTGGCATTGGTCACAGTAAAGTCATGGAGCAGATGATCCTGGAATAGATTAATACAATTATAGAGGATTATATATTAACACCAATAAACATTCATTTGTAGAAACTAATTCCTGTCAAGCTATCTCAATATCACATTCTGAGCTTATACATTTGTGGTGATGTAATGTACATTTGTAAGACATCTCACTTGATGCAGTGTGACATTTTGATTAAGAAGCAAAAATCATTGTGGCACATATAAAATTATTAAGTTTTGACTACCTGGTAAAATTCAAAATATAGCTACAAAAAATATTATTCATCTGGACCTTTTCTTGAGACGCTACATCTTCTGACTTGATGCTATTTAATACTTTTGTTAATGATAGACATTAAAACATTAAAATTAAAAATTTATAGGTGAGACAAAGGCTGAGGGAGTGGTCAATAATAGACAGAAGTCAGGGTAGAAAGCAGTTCAGATAGCTTTGAGCCTGGACTCAACTGTCAATAGGCATTTCTGTACTTCAGAACCTCTATTCAGGACTGAAGCATATGACTGAAGACCATGAATTTTGCTTTCTCAGAATTGGAGATCCACCATTCTGGGTGTTGTAGGTCTAAATGCTCTTGTATATTTATTGTCAGTTAACATTTATTCTAAAAAATAGTCTTTGTCTGAAAGTGTGGCCAAAATACCAAGCACAGATTTTGGATATATATATTCAGAGGAAGATTAATCCAGGCATTTATATTATATCTATGTGTTATGCTTCTGCAACAGCTATTAAAATAAGACCTAATTCTCAATGCTGCACTTCAGGAGTTATTTTGAAAAGTTGTGGAGTGTATCGAAGTGCCATAAGATATATTAGAGACTAGAAATAATTCCATGTGTGAAGATTCCATAAGTGTTTTTCTTGAAGGATAAAGGTTAGTTGATTACCATCTCTAAATACCTGAATGAAAAAAAGAAAACTGCTAAAAATTATTCTTCAGTCTAGTAAAGGGATATTAAGTCTCAAGGTCTAAGCTGATGCTAGACCATTGCAGACTAAGAAATAACCAACGATTTTTCACAGTGAGAATAACTAAACATCAAAAGAACTTCAAGGGTTACAGTGCAACTTTATTACTGGAATTTTTTAAATGAAGACAGGATGCCTTTCTAAAACATATTCTACTTTATCCATAACTATTAGGTTGGCAGCAGTGATTACTTCAGAATAATCCAATACCATTCAAGAAATAAGACCAGACAGTAATCTTAGTCTTTTCCAGAATGCAACATGAACAATGGAGATGGGCTTCTGCAGTGAGATACTAATTAAAACTTTCAAAGATTATAAGGCAAAATGAGTCACAAGAGCATATGTTATGGACAGTCAAGGCAGACTAGATGTCAGTACTGATACGAAGAAACGGGTTATGTCATTCCGCTATTTCAGGAAAGATGTGACGAGACATTCACAATGATGAGACCAGACTCATGAACACTTTAATTGAGCAAAAAGAATATCAGATCAAGCAGAGTGTTGCATTTTTATTATTTTTTAGAAGAGTGTAAAATTAAATTCTGAGGAAGAAAAAGAAAGCATTTTATTTTAAAAATGGTGAAATGGGATTTTTTGATAGCTAATTGAAAACTCTTCCAAATTATTTTGGAATTATGTGCTGACTAAATGCTGTCCTGTGAGACTTCATAACAAACATTGCCCATAACATTGCTCAGAGAATGGTTTAGTGGCAGATAGGAATGGCTGGACTAGATGATCCAAGAGGACTTTTCCAGCTTGGCAATTCTATGATTCTATGAAACTTCAGTACAAACAGGCCTTCTCCCACAAACAACAGCTCTTTTTGGAAATTCAGTCCTAGAAATAAATCAGAAGTGATCAGAATTGACAGATGACAGAAACCTGGGGGTTCCCAGGCATGATTTGGTGTTTATTGAGAGTAAGACGAGTGCAAAAGTCATCAGTGTTATATATTCTCAAACATCCTACAATATTTGTTGCTCTGTGGAGTGTGAAGAACGAAGAACATAGAGTGCGAAAAGTACAGCCCCCATAAATAAACTCTCTCAAAAAAACCCCCAGATTGCTACATAAATGACACTCATTTTCACTCTGATGTCTTACTAATGTCTACTTTTACTGATACAGGCAGCTACATTAATCTATTATTGGTTTTATTTCATCTGCTGTTGTTCACTTCTATTCTTTAAGCAGTAAAGAAAACCTATATACCATAAACAGCAACACTTCTTAGGAATAGCGAGTAATGGATCACACATGCTACACTGTATTTATGCATTGATTTTCTCTTAGATTGATACGTGAATTCAAACGGAGATTATATTGGCAAGTTGGCTACAATTACGGCAGAAATTGAACTGGACTGGTAATCATGGATCAAATCTTGCTTATGACATTACAGATTTTTATCCCCGCTATGCAGCTTGATGAAACTGCATTTTTGGAGATTTTTCCAATGTTACTTGCACCTTGCAACAGTCAAATCAAAATTCCATTGTTTTCACTAATACTGCATCTGAAAAAAAATACAAAAAAAATCGCGTTGTAAAATGAAAATGTTGTACCTGAACAGCCTGAGAGCAATGCTTGTGCTCTTAACACCACATAGATGAATAAGATGCTAGCACTTCACATAGCTTCTGATGGAGAATAGTATTCCATACAGTAGTGGGACTGAGAAAAAAGAATAGGAGTATTTGGCAGGACAGCTTCTATAAGTATATAAACACGTAAGTATACAAATAAGCAAACAGTCTTGATTATGCTATCAAATATAGTATTTTTTTCCTCAAAACCTCGTCTTTTTAGAATTAATTTTGGAGGTCAATTGTGTTACTAGAAGTCAATCCATCTCCCAAGTACATTTAAAGCACTCCAGACACTTAACAGAAGATATGGGCTACAGCTACAGGCAGTGAAACAATTACAGCCAAATAAAAAATAATTGGTTTTGAAAGTGTCAGTATAGCATATAATGATTTTTTTAGGGCACAAGAAATACTGACTAATAGATTTCAAATGACTACAGGACACAAAGACTTTAAATGCTAAAAAAAAGAGTCTTTTATTTATCTAATTTCAGTTCTTCTTGAAAAGTTCCAGCATACAACCTATGCTTGCCAATAATTCTGGGATAGAAAAGCTCAGTAAAAAGAAATTAGACCTTTGAATAAATGAACTGATTTTCCAGATTTAATGTTATATGCCAAAATGAGAGAAGGAAATAACTTTATTGGCTGGAAACATAGTCATTAACTTTTAAAAGCAGGTAATAGTTCATATAACAAGACTGTCATCTTACAAAAACCTTTTGAAAATACTGCTTACATCAAAGAAAATGAAAGTTCACTATCTAAGGAGGAAGGAACAGAAGAAATGCAATTTTTTTGATGGTGTTGAAAAAAAAATTGATACCTTCAAGGAAAAATATGTTCCTCAATATTATTAGTATCCTTTGTTTTTACACAAGGAAAAAAATAAAAAAACAACTTAATATGTTTTGAACTGGTCTCTAATAAGTTAGGACAAAGTTTTGGTCCTACTTGGCTTTAAAATTTTTTTTTTGTCTTCAGACAGCCTGGGATCTGATCTTTGCTTATCTGTAAATATTTGATTTTTATTATACATGCTTATGAATATGTATACACTTATTATTGAACATGATTTCTACAAGCACAAACAATGCTGTTGGCATTGAGTTTCTTTTTCTTTGTATACTTGGTATAGCAATTTTTCTGTGATAATGGGGAAACATAAGCAATGAGTCGGCTACTATGATGATACATGTAAAAATGGCATCTTTGAAGACCTGTGCATTTCTTGTGTGGTTAAACATGTAGTTTATGCAGAAATAATACATGCAGTAAATGTCCATTGCCACTCCAAGAACATTCAATTTATTTGGTTTGAGGTGCAAATGTGTTTCTCTACTGTAGATATGCTCCTATCCAAACATGATATTTTGAATATCTAGATATTGTCATGAATGTTCTAAATGCCAGAACACCACAAGCAAGTCTAAGACAAGCTCTTAAGTAACAGCATGGTCTTGATCATTTTGTTCTTCCTTTTGACTTAGAAACATTTGCCCTAGAGTGCTATGGAGCAAAGATTGTTCCTGTAAATGAAAGATGCTGATACATGCTGATTGACACCTTTTGAATGAGTCAGAGTGAGCCTGCAATAATTCCTGAGCATTTATTCTTTGTTTATAGCTATGCTGAGGAAGATAACAGCATTTTTAATATGCTTTCATGACTCTCATTCCTTCTACATTTCTCTTCAAGAAAAATGCAAAATCATCTTTTCACTCTTGTCTTTTCTATTGTAATAACAGCTCCTTTTAGAGTCACAATCACTTGTAAGGGCACTCAGCTATTTGTTCCAACATTTTGATTAGGTTTTGGATCTTCTAAAGTTCAAACCTTTTCCATAATTGGACTTGCAGGAGGTTAAGTATCTAAAAAAGTTATGCTAGGATGGGATACCATCTCTGTAGACAGACCAGCTGCTGAAAGTATGCTAGACAGCATACTTTAAGAATTCCCAATCTATCTTACTTAATTTTAGTAATGCTATTAAGAACATAGAATGAACTTCCACAGTGCATGTTTCTGAGGGGTTGGGAAGATGACCTGGGATGAGGAAAGACCTATGTCACAGAACAATTGTGTTTGGTTTTTGAGAAAATTTCTACTCTGAATTAGGCAGGATTGGGTTTCCTACCACAGACTCTGTTACTGCCAGATTCTGAGCTGAGATATACTTTCCAGTTAGTGCAAAATCTGGAACTTGAAATCATTTCTTCAACCTGAAACTTGCATATTCCTAGCTGACACCAACACTACCATGATAGCATGCACCTCTTCCACAAAAACCTCTTGTGGACATTTGCAAATACTTCAGTAACTACTGACTTTGATGAAGAATTTGTTTTACAATGGTTTTTATTTCTCAGCTGTCTGATCAATGATCAACTATAGCAGTGGTCTACTGCTTGTTTTCAAATATTACAGTTACATCTTCACATCAGAGAGAAGAATTATAAATGAAAGTATTTGTGATGCAAGGACACCACCCAGGGTTCCTGATTAGCAGTAGCTCAAAGAAATTTTGACCTTACTAAGAAAGCAGAGAAAACTAGTCTCAGAAGGGAAAATTGAGCTTTGGGAAGCAAAGTTCTGAAAACAGGTTAGGGGAAATGACTTCCCTAGCCAACATGTTCCAATGCTTGGCAACCCTTCTGGTGAAGTAATCTTTCTTAATATCTAGTCTAACCTCCCCTAGTGTAACTTGAGCCTATTTTTTCTCATCCTATTGCTTGTTACNCTGAAGTGTGGCTTCAGCAGTTCCAAGCGCAGAGGGACTATCATTCCCCTTGTCCTGCTAGCCACACTATTTCTGACAGCCAGGATGCTATTGGCCTTCTTGGACACATTACTGGCTCATAATCAGGCAGCTATCAACCAACCCTCCAAGGTCCTTTTCCACCAGGCAGCAAATGTAGTTTGCTTGCTATTAGGTAAATTTGATTTATCAAGATAATAAGGAGAATGCCTCAGTGCACTCTCTGTGGTCTCACTGATCAGCAAAGAAGTACTTGTGAAACACAGTGTGAGTTCTTATTGTAATGACTGAAACATTTTTCTATAATAAAGCTCTTGTAAAAACATGGATAAACTTTGACAGTCATCAATCTACAGTTCTAGTGATAGACAACTAATGTGTAGTGTTCATATGCTGAAATTTCTCTGAACATTCATTGTACTTCCATATTGTAGTCCTTGTAAAGTAATACTTTATTATTTTAATGCAATTGGGATTGCAGTACTTATTGCAATAAAATGGGAGGATAAATGGAAATGCATGATAGGTGGGATAGGAAGGGTAGGA
>WAAB01014249.1:0-55133 GCA_013389865.1 Piaya cayana | reverse complement strand
ATTAATAGTATTTATTATTATTTTAATTATTGATATTTTTTCATTAAGAATATTTTAGTTTCCAGCCCACAAGTCTTTTTTTCTTTCATTTCCCTTTCCCTGGGATGAGGTGAAGGGAACTGCATCCACCTCAACTGCTAGTGTTTGGCTGCTGTATGAACTGTGCTAGTGTTTGATAACCAGATATCTGCTCTTTATTGTTCTCCATGCTGACACAAAGTCAGCATCACAGCTTACCATGAGCAGAAATTTGTATTCCAGAGTGAACAATAATTAGTTCTTTCTAATATGTCGTGTCTTTTTAGGACAACTCAGTAGGTGTCTGGTTAATTCGACCATTACTAGGTGGATGAAAAAGTTCATCTAATCAGTTAAAACCAATTATTCTTCATCTTAAATGAGGTAGTGTCAGTAAGACAGAGACTCATCTCTATTTATAATTGTTTCAATAGCAAGTTTGGCATATATGGTGCAATATTTTCAAAAGCATTTCTAAAATGCGTGCTACATTTTTCTGCTTCTCTAACTCAGTGATTATTTCTCTGTTTAGGAAAATGCTAGGAAACAATTTATGTAAGAAAATGAAAGAGAAATGAAACATGAAAGATTGGATGTACTTTCTGATCTAACATAATTTACTGTAAAAAAAGTTATCATGAACCTTGGACAACCTCAGTCCCTACTGCAGCTACAAAAAATGGTCAAACTGTTGATAACAGCTGAAGTAAATTACTTGTATTGTTCCCTTCTATTCTCTTTCTCTCATTATTTTTGCAAATAGATCTTGTGTCTGTAAAGGTGACCTAAAGTATGGTACTACCTCAGTGTGATCCTAGAGGATGCGAGGTGACCTTAATATTCCTGATTAATCTCAGCCTTTAGCAGGACACAACAGAAAAATGTGACTTAAGTTTATTATTTATAATTGTAGTTAAAAATTTTTGACTGTGGGAATTAAATCACACAGATTGAGATAGGCAGAAGGTATCTTTTCACATATAAACAGTAGTAAATTTGGGAAGAAATTCCAATCTGTATCTGAGAGGTATCTCAATCTCACCATTGCAAAAAAAATTCAAAAAAATAACAGTTAACATTTTCATTTCACAGAAACAAAGTCAAAAGCTGTTTATTTTAGTTGCATCATCATTCCTATGCAAGCCTAAGTCCTACATCTTTGTCTGATAAGAATCAAAGATATTTAAAGAATTTGATTTTATGTAAAACCTTTTGTCTTTACAACACTCTTTGTTTTCTCTTGTTTCCATCCCACTCCAAAAATAAACAAACAAAAAAAACTTAAGGCTTATGAAATTTTCCATTAACACAACTTCCCAGCATGGTATTCCACATGTCCTACTGTTATTAATTGTTGCCATGTGAGTAGACATGACCATTAGAATAACACGGTAATCATAAGGTGCCTTTTGTTCTTGTGATCCATTGAAAATTTGCATTATTTTGTATATCAGTGTTAGGTGACTGATTAACATGTCAAAAGAAAGAATGTAGCTGAGTGACAAAGGTCAGATTCTTCTGTAATCATCCAGAACACCTCAATGATTCTACAAGGTTTATAAAATAAATTGATTTTTTCACTGTTTCATGAATTTTCTGCTTCATTTTAACTCCAGAGGTTTTGCAAAAACAAAAGCAGCCCATAATGACTCATAAGAGGGGAAAAAGTACCCAACTGCATTTGACCAAAATTTCAGTATGAATTTAGAGTAAATCAAATGCAGGTACACAGCTAGAAGTCTGCCTGAGTCGGGTTCAGTGTATCCCAATTTTTGCTGTTGCCGGTCATGCTGATGTAAACAGATGTAAGTACAAAGATGTTAGCAGTATATTCCCCCAATTGCCTTCCTGTGGCAGAAGTTCAATACTCGCTTAAAGAAATGATTATTATTGAGTAAGCCACCAATCTTCCTTCAATACCTAGGCCTTTCTTGGAAATCTTTCTACCCAAAACTCATCTGTCCACATGATGCTTATGAATTTTTGAAAGACTACACTGTAATTAAAAATGTAGAAAAATAATTAAGTTCAAATGAAAGATCTGAAATATTTGAGAGAAGTAGGGAAGATTCAGCATTTTGTTCAACCAAATGATCTGCAAGTTCTTCTCTCTTTCCTCAAGATTTTTTGTTTTAGCTATGTCAAATAAGTTTTAAAACAAGTTAAATTGAAAGTTATCACTCAGCATTGAGGCTGAAAAGACAGCAAATTAAGAATTATTACACAAGCTGTTTCAACTCAGAGTGAATATATGTCCACCGATATTTAATCTCACATCTGAAGTAAACATTAAAGCTTTGAAATCTAAGAAACTGGTGGTCTGTCTCATGCTAGAATAACGGTTTGCCAATATTCTTGGGTGTGAACTTGATCTTTAGATTAGAAAATGACTATATCTTTATTCAGGAGTCAAACTGTAGGTTGACTATAATCATCTTTAATAGACTACCTTGGGAAGCCCATCACCACCAGAGACAAAAACAGAATAAATAAAAGGAAGGATATCAACAGGGGGATTACAGACTGCATAAACCCTTTTGTGGTTATTGCAAGTTAGTAAGTGAATTTAAGAGAAGAGTTGTCTTTTTCTTACTTATATATCTGGTAGCTTTCTTGAGAACTAGAATTTCGGTTAGGTGGAGACTTCTTTTGCCTTGCATAGCAGGTCTGTCTTGTTTCTTCCCATTAGTCAATTTGCTCTTTGGAAGGATCTAATGTTTTACAGTTGTCTCTTTGAAATGTGTTTTGAATAAAGCTCCAGCCAAGAATGCTGTGTATGTCATTTGTGGGGAAAAGCTAAAGACTGCAGGAGCCTGCCATGGTTGTGTAACTTGCTTATTTTTATATCTGTTAACTACTGCTTTTGTTAATAAAGTTTATAACAAAAAGTTTTATAGATTTATAAAAAACTAATAATTTTTAAAACAGTTACATATTTTTGGATTTTATATGAAGGTTCAATTGTACAAATTTTGCACAAAATCCCAGATGATTAACAAAATATGTGTTTATTTAAACATACAAATAAATACATTTTAGGGGGGGATTTACTTAGAAAAATCTGAATTCAATATTTGTCTTGCAAGACTTAGAAATCTGACCCATGCCTTTGGAACACTTAAAGCACAGCTAAACAAAAAGAATGGAGTTTCCAAAACTGGAAGGCATATAGGATGACACTTGAGACAATAGGGATATTTCCCAGAAGAAACATGAAAAGATATAAACTGAGCTAAGACAGACTGTACCCTTTGTGCTCCATGGAATTAAATTTGTACTATAATCTGTGAAAGTCTAAAGATAGATCAGAAATAATAAATCAAGTCAGTATGTCACACGTATTTAGATTGACAGAGCAATGTGACTGCATTAAGAAAACTTAAAGCCTCATCTGCTCAATATGAAGAAAATATTCATGCTATCACTAAATCTGCAAGTCTAAATAAAATCAGGATTTTTCAGGCACCGATGAACTCATTTTCACTCTTTAAATGTGAGAACAATGACTCAAAATATGTTCTGGAACATATTTCTTAATCTCAGCACTCTTAAAGCTGCTCCACACCTACTCCGAAAAGGAATATGCACAGTCATGACATAAAAAGTGTGTGCTGAAATAAGAACAAAAGCAAAACCAGTGTGTCTTGAAGCCAATGTTGTCATTATCACAAGCCCACAAAGTTTTAAGTATGCCACTACTTAAATCAGAGACAAACAGGCTTTGTTTACTGGCAGGACACTATGCTGAAATCCAAAGAACAATATCTAATTTAGAGAAAATGGAGTACCTCTCAGTTAGCATAATTTTGCGTATCTAGATATGACTAATTTGTCACACTGTGTGATATTCATCATTACTCAAAAGCTAGCCAGTTTGCATCAAGGCTGGTCAAAATTGTATCATCCTCTGAATTACAAATCAAGGTTATGTTGTGAAGCATTGTGGACTTTTTTCCAGTTATTGGGTTTTGAATAGGCATATAGGTACACTCAAACTATCCAGAATTTATAAATAATCTACTAATTTCTTAAATAAATTAAATCTCAAACCTTAGCTTAGTTTTCATTCTTAAAAATATGTCTGGATTTCTATGAAATAGTTAAAAACGTATGATAAATTTAGATGAGAAATTACAGATTTTATTCAGATTTTGAGCAGCTGTGTGGAAAATCTTTCTAATATAACTTCAGACAGAATGAAAAAAAAAAACTTAAAAAAAGTTTCTGTAAATAGTAGCATATGATTTGCTTGACTCACTTCTATTTTAAACACAAAAGTATATATTACCCATTTCAAACAAAAGCAGACTACTCCAGAATCTGGGTTTCACAAGCATCTTCAACCTTCCAAAAACTGATTAGAAGTCATCTCAATGTACTCACAGCAGAAAAACAAGCAAAAAACCAAGCAAAATAAAATAACACCACTGCCAAAGACCCAAGTTACTTGAATAACATTAAAATTATTACATAGCTAAAAATATTTATTTAGTATGACAAATCATTCTTTATTGAGGCAATCCCAGTGGAAACCCTCTAGATGCATCTTTTTGTTCGATTTTTTTTGTACTGCCTTTCCATTTTCCTTTCTACTTTGCAAACAATGCCAGTCTTGATATCCTACTAATTATCACCTACCCAGATCTTTTTCACCTTCATCCTGTACTGTTAATTCTATTCTCCCAGAATCTCACTTTCTTTAAATCCTTCACTAAAACCCTTTTCAACAGAAACATCAGAAGATCCCTCACAATTGTAATATTTTATTTACCAAGAAGTGTTAACACATACACGTGACTAGAATGAATCATTATTTGATCAGATTATTGACAAACGCCCTGTAGTTTTTCCTATACCCCATTTGTCTAATCCCTTGTTCCATCTTACTATCGTATCTGCCTAATAGGAGGCTGCAAAATCTTCAAGTCAGATATCCTGTCCTTTACAGCTTCTGTACAGAGTCAAACACACTCATCAACAATTTTCACTGTATAACGAGGCCTTCTAAACTTGTTTGTCTAGTCATTGTACAAGAATGCAGTACAACCTTCTTAATGTAGATCTGAATGATAATCCATGTAAAACAACATGTAAACAACACAATCAATACATAATTCTGCAGTTTTGAGAGTTTGAATGAACTCCTAACTTCCCACATAAAATCTCTTGACAACTTCATTACAGTCTCAAGTGATACAGGCTACTCCCCTAATGACTCACTTCAAGGTATGATAGAAGATGCTGTAGCTTACAAGGGAAGGATCTGCTCTGTTAAGTTTGTAATGTGTCTTGGATTTAACACAGCAATGAAGGACAAACTGAACCTGTATTGGAGGTCAATGGCTTTTATTATAAAATGTCCCTTGAACTAGGGTTATGTTTTGTTTATTGCTTTAAAAATGGTAATGGTAGTACAGAGAGAGTGTACCTGGCCAACATCAACACAGAGAATAGGGGAAGCTAGGTATGAATGAATATGTGGGGAAGTTTTTGGCATAACAAAGGAGATGCTTCCAAAACGCACAGTGTATGACCTACCTAGACTAATCCTTTCTGTCTGCCTTCCTTCAAATAGTTCCTACCTAGTGCTAACCTATCTGTGACTAATATAGAGGGCGAATTCCTTAGGAGACAGACAATGCTAAATAAATGGTAAATAATAATAATTATACATACACATAGAGACAGAATAAATTTTCACTGCAGAGAATTAGATGGTTGGGTCTGCTGCTAGTGCAGCCACAGGGTAAGATTTCCAGTGCAATATTTATCGTGTTTTCAATCATAAAAATTATATTCATGCAACATCTACAAGCTTATCTTATTCAAGCTAAACCAGTTATCCAGAGTGTATGGGTTCATCCTGACTCCTAGGCCAAATTATCACATCATATATGTAAATTGTGCCTGACTTAATACTGCAGCTGTGCATCAAAAAGGAGAAATACACAGTAATGTGTTCCCTTGGGATAATATGTATGAACTGGAGTTCTGCTTAATTAACCTGATGTCTGAAAGGTTAAAAGGGGAGTGGTGTGATTATTCTTACTATAACTTTAAGGTTGTTTATTCCTGTTCTACTGAAACAGCTACTGTGTATAGGTGTCATTGCCCTCTACTGGAACAAACCAAAACAGCTTAGTTGTTTATCTCATGAAGTTAATAGAATTACTTGTAGAATTTTTCCCCAACTTAAAAAAGTAAAGTATCAAGTTCACATTGTTAGACAAATAAGCACATGAATTTTACTCTTGCAACAAATCCTAATGGCTCAAGTAGATTTACAGAAGAGCAAGACTCAGAAGAAAATATAGCAGGGAAAAGCTTAAATGACTACAGATTTCAATCTCCATGGCAAACTTTGATGTGTACAGTAGCACCTATTCATTTTTTGGTCTCACTTGACACATACAAGCTGCACTTTTCTGCAACTAGCATTCCAGTTTGATGTTGTTTCATCATCTGCCACTCTCTTTGTGTCATCATTGTTTCAGCCACTGAATATTTACTTCTTATGCATAGATTTTCAGGAGTTTGCCCTGTTAGTTTCATTTTTGTCTCTCCAGCACCTATTCTGATTTCTGCTTGTCTTCATATTCCATCCACAATACTGGATCAATAATCGTTGTTGCTCTTTGGGTTTTGTTTTGCCTTTGAATTTTTGCCCTGTGGGCTTTTGAAACAAGTTTAAAGTACTTTTTAGTATACTAATGTGTTTGTGTCCCAAAATGACCTCTCTGTCTAAGGGACGCCATCTATTTTCCTTTTCTTTGATGTGAAACGCTTTGGAAAAGAAGGAAGCTGAAAATATTGCAGATATTATCTTCAGTTACAATTGAATTCCACAGGTTTAAAACCAGTAAATTTTGGGCAGAAGAAAAACTCTTTCTCACCTCTTATTCTGATTTATAAAAGAAAACGTGAGGTTTCTTAATTTACATAACCTTTAATTTGGCCAGATCATAAAAATTATAAAACTTCAAACAATCCAGAATTTGGGTCAGCATGGAACAGATATAGCCACTTCTCTTCTCTAACCATCACTTTTCCTTACAATTTCAAAAAGAGAGAAGTCATGCAGTATATGAGTCTTCTGATCCTTTTAAGGTTACAAGAATATTTCAGAGCCTACACATGTGAACAGTCAAGCAATATCTTAAATATCAGTAGATAACATTCAAAAATATATACTGCATTTCCTAAATGTTGTAGGATAGTTGTACACTGAAAATACTTTCTTGACTCTTATAACAGTGTCTATTTGTGTGCTGCAGAAGCATAGCCCTGTTCCAAGGTTTTCCTAAAAGGGAAAGTTTATAGACAAATGTGAAGGGCAGTTTTGCATATATTTTTATGTGTATATTTTTATACTGAACTGGAAAAATATCTTTGTTTTCTGCATCTGACCTTGATTGTGATTGACTTCTTCAAAACTGACTCAACTATTAAGTCACATAGTTAAAATTGATGTAAAGGTGAAATCATACTTGTATGACTTCCATTATTTTAACTTTCATCTATTGCTAGAATAATGAAAAGTAATCTTTATCTTCTCGGAAAGTGTAGGGGAGACAATGAGAAAATCCTCACTACTTTTCGCCCACTTCAGCTCTTTTAGAAACTCTTGCAACTAATTCAGATATTGACACTTCTGCTTTGCAGCTGTCTACAAGTGAAGATTTCATAATCAAAATTTTAATAGGAAATATTTTATAAGAATATAAAGCCCCATTTTTAAGTTGGAAACATGAGAAATTTTCCATCTTATTTCTACTTGTAGAAATCACATTGTCAATCATCATTTCAAAAAGCAGGGTTGTATGATTTACACAGTTAAGTTCCTCCAGAATTAACATGTTTTCCAAAAAAGAGACAGTTCTAGACTTTGGCTGTGATCTAAGTTTTCTCAAAATTCAGAAATGTTGAGATCCAGAGGTTTGATTCTTATTTGTTTCCAATTAAAAACAGAATTGAAACTTCCCAGTACTTCCATTGGGTATATATACATTATTGTGAACATCAAAAATAATCTCAAAATCAGGAAGATGACACAAAATAACAAAAAATTAAACAGAAATGCATTAAAAGTTCACTTTGGATAAACATTCAGATTTTGTTAAAACTATCCAAACAATTTAGATCAGCAAAATAGGAACTGATGTCTTGGTTATTTCTGCCTAATCCAGGCTTAATATCTGGAAGAAAAAAATTAAAGGCAAAGGTAAAGAAATCTAGAAAAGACTTAGCAATGTTATTTCTAAAGTAGAGCTATTCTGCCTATCCATATGATGAGATTTATAAAGTTATAATATTAAGTAATTTTTTTTTCACTAATGTTAAGTTAGAGAGTGACTTAATGAAGAATTACAAGCTACCCGGAAAAGTCTCGTAAGCAGATCAGTTTGAAGATGCTGTAAACATGTACATCTTCCCATTTTTTCAAAAGGTTGGCCTCAAGGTCATATCCTTCTTGGTTGTAGCTGACCAGCAACTTTTCAGCATCAAATAATCAATTTTCTATTGTATCACATGCTTTCTGCAACCTCATGAATGCCTTGAGTCTGGTTCAATTATATGGTCATCTTCTCCATTCAGTGGGCAGGTCATGAGAAAGGTGGCAGCCATGCATTATTTCCAATAGGGAAACTAAAAAATTTTACAACTGTCAAGATAAAAAGGAGAGTCATCTGATACATTTTATCTGATACATAAACCCAAGACACAAGTCTACACTTTCTTACATTTTGTGGCCTACTTAAGAAATATTTTAAGAAATTTTCCTGTTTATTATCTTTTTTGTAGGTCATATATATAGCAGAGTTTATCACATAGAGATCTCAGATGGAAATACAAAGTCAGGTATGAGTGAAGTGTGAATAGTAATATCCATGTGGGAAAGCACCAGAAGAATGGTATATATCCTGGCCAGACCACTTGATGTTCTAGTGTTTGTGAGTATATGGATGTAAGAGTATGAGTGAGTAAAATTGATGAGAACATGAAGGTGAGTGAACGAAATCAGTTTTATTATAAATGCTGCCTTCCCCTTTCAGCAGTTTACTCACTATCTTCCCAGAAATATCCTATTTCTAGGAGACATGACGGATCTCAAAATGAAGAGGTTTTACAGGGTACCACTACAGATAGAATTTCTGTATTCTAAGACCAGTAATTTCACAGAAAGTTTCTTCAGACCTCACTCTGATATCTGTTTTCTTTCAAACGAAACAGAAAGAGTAAAGGTTCTTATTTTGTGACTATTTTCATTCTATATTCTACAACGGGAATTGCATCTAGCTGTAACACGGGCATCAGACACCTTTTGTAGGAATCATGTCAGTCTTTTTATCAGATCTTTCAGAAGTGACCACTAGACTGTAGTACCCAAACAGGAGTGCCTTAGAATACATACGTTTTCCTTTCCAACAGTACCATTTGTAATCCACAGGCGGAGGGATGCTGAATTCTTTCTTAAGGATAGTACTGGATGTAGAGCATGAATTTCACAGAATTACAGAATCTCTAGGTTGGAAAAGACCCACTAGATCATAGAGCCCAACTATTCCTATCAGCCACTAAACCATGCCCCTCAGCACCTCATCCACCTGTCTTTTAAATATACCTAGGGAAGATGACTCAGCCACCTCCCTGGGTAGCCTGTTCCAGTGACCAATGACTCTTTCCATTAATTTNAGACCACTTGATGTTCTAATGTTTGAGTATGTGGATGTAAGAGTACGAGTGAGTAAAATTGATGAGAACATGAAGGTGAGTGAACGAAATCACCCCCAGGTCCCTCTCCTCCTGGCAGCTTTCTAGACAGACTTCTCCCAGTCTGTAGCTCTGCATAGGGTTGTTGTGCCCCAGGTGCAGGACCCAGCATTTGGCCTTGTTAAACCTCAAGCCATTGGTCTCAGCCCAGCAGTTTAGCCTGTTCAGATCCCTTTGCAGAGCCTCCCTACCCTCCAGCAGATCGACAAAAAATACTTGTGTTACTTTAAGAACAGTAGGAGTTTGTGAAGGAAAATACAAGTACTAAACAAAAAGATCGATTACTATTATTGGAATGGCTTAAGGGGTTTTACCAAAAGCTAAGTTAATTTGGTACATTTCTGTAGTTTGCCTTTGTGGTCAGAAGAGAGAGAGAAACACCCTGAGTAAATTCTAAGCCTTAGGCTTTATCTTGACTTCAGCAGAAAACCAGAGAGACATTATTGTCAACCTCCTAGATGACCAGTTAGCAGCAGCCAGCATGGAAATTGTAGCAGGAGATCAAGATGAGCAGAAGAGTTGAGAGCTCTGCCACTGGCTGGAGAGAAAATACCACTGTGAAACAAGCTTGAGAAAAGAACCAGCAGAGGATTGAGTTGGGAAAACTATAGACAAAATCCAAGAATAGGCCAGGAAAATGAGTAGGACTGATGGAAATCTTACCTTAACTTGGTGACATTAGGCATCTGAATTAACCTTAGGTGAAGGTGAGCATATTGCCGCATAGTATGTTTCCCCTTCTGCTAACACATCACAATGTCAAGAACTTATACTTGGAGGGCTAAAGGTTAGTTTCAAGACTTACTTGGGTTGGGAAAGACGTTTTGCTACTGTTTGTTAGACCACAGAGAAAGCAATGAACGTGATGGCTATCACACTATATTAGAGGTCGGATGCAGGTCTCAGTTCAGAAAACTGCCTGTCAACATTTAACTGTCTAAAATACCATTAAAGGCCAAGCTAGTTAATATAGTTATTAGAATCTAGAAGTAGATTTGGCAATTTGTAGGTCTATGTGAACCTATGTTTAAACCTAAGGTATATGTAAACCTAAGGTGTATATAAACATATTTTGGTATTTAAACCTATTAGTCTAGTATGTAAACCTATTAGTGTTTAATAGAAATGGTTGGACTCAATGATCTGGTGGGTCTCTTCCAACCTGGTTATTCTATGATTCTATGATTCTATTATCCTGCAAGATTAATTCCACCCTATAAGTCAGTCAACTGTACACCATGAGTATTGAGGGAGTCTATAGTCCATAAAGGATGAATCGAAATGTAAAGACATTTGAACTATTACATTACTTTAGCCCATGTAGAAAAATAGCAAACAATATGTGTGTTTAGTTTTAAAACAGCAGTACTGGGTAAAAGGGGAAAACACAACTTGTCTGAAAAACTGAAGCTGTAAAGAAATGTATAAAAAGACCATCCTGTTTGTGCTGAACACCTTCTATCTAAAACTAGACATAATTAAAGTGAGGGAAAGAAAAGATAAGGATAAAATAATTTGCCCTACATGCCCATACTTCCATTTACTGAAAGCATCTCCATATTTTAGAATTAAGAACTATGTAAGAACTGTGGTGGAACAGAAATAGGTTTTAGAATATAAGGGCTTCATGGACCAGTTCTGGGAGCATAAGAATATATATGGACCTGGTCTGGGAGCATGAAAAACACACAAGACATTGTAGTAGGCAGCAAACACCAGAGTGCTCATTAGCAAAATTCTGTTTTACAATGCACTTATGGAGACACCCAACTTTTGAAAGTGTTTGAACTACCACCGACTAAGGAGACTAAGCCTGGGCTTAAAAGTTTTCTGAAATCAGGTCAGTGAAAGATTTGATAAGTGCATAACTTGGAAATTCCAGGGATGGGCAGAACAGAAATGTACTGCAATAAAAGCAGATAGATATCAGAGACAAACTGAACTTGGTGGAACAGGTCCTTAAAAAGGAGAATTGTACCGACAAGATCCTTAACTTCCAAAGTTCCTGTATTTTTACAGTCTGTGTCTTTCAAACATATATTCAAGATTCACAACGTGAGTATCAAACATAAACTCTACTGATGTTCAGTATTTTTGATTGCCAATAGGCATTCTTTTCTACAGTGTTTTAGAAAATTTTAATAGACGTCATTTGCTGAAATAAACAAGAAAACAAGAAATACCTTCTTTTACTGAATGATCCTTTCGGAGAACAGATGAGATCTATGGCAGTGATTTTATCTCCAGTGTATTTTATTTTATTTCCAATTTTATTTAATTTCATTAACCAGTAGAATGACTTAACAAAAAGAAAACGATGAAAAGAAAATTAAAGCCAAGTTCTAGATATACAATAGCTTGTTTTCCAATAGTATGCTTTTAAAACAGATCAGTTTTGTAAAAGATTTAATATTCTTTGAGAGGATAAGTGAAAATGTCAACACCTTCCATTTCTAGCTGATGCATTTGAGACTGATGAAAAGTAAAGACCATTCAAATACCAGTGGCAGGAGATAGGAAATATGATGACAAGTTTGAGAACTATATTAAGCAATGCAGGGAAGTAGGCTGTGATAAGACAGATAACAAATGTAGCTATCTCCATAACAGGTGAGTGAGCTGATCAGAACACACGAACTAGAAATAAAGCAGTGAAAGTGTTGAACTATATAACATAGTGGGAAATCAATCCAGCTATGAAGCAAAATACTTTGAGTTCTAAAATCCCATGAAACAGGTAATATTAATAACATGAAGAAAATAAAGCATCTTCATCAATGCCCTGTAGGCCTATTTTGGAGCTGATTATTTAAGGTATTATTGCCCCTGCCTATAAAAGGAATGCAAAAAGAGGACAGTGAATAAAACCCCAACCTTATCAAATCTTTCTCTCTCTACACAGGCTGCCAAAGAGTTGTATGTTCTTCCAGTTGTAAAGAAGAAACTGCATGGCCAAAGCCCCTGAGATGCCCACAGCCCATGGGACTGGCAGCAGTACAAGGTCAAACACAAACATGGGCTTTTTTTTGCACTGACTCTGCAGTTCACTTGATTCTTACAAATAGAGGAGTGGGAGAGTGATCACTTTGCCCTCTCAAAATGGATGCCAGTATTAAAGATTTGCCTTTGGAACAGAACATTCATTATTTTGGTTCCCTGCAACTATTTAGTTGTGAGACCAAAAATATGTAGTTCTCTTTTTCTATGCCAGTTGATTAAATATTGTCTACTAAAATCCCAGTTCTTCAGTAAGGTCCACAAGTTGTTAAATGCAGTAGCCCAGTCAAGAAGGTAAATCTTAAATGTGAATCAGGAAAATGCAGGTAATGGAATTCAAAGCTCTGAGAGGAAGTGTGAGATGAAGGCTAAGATAAAGAAAGAAGAAGACGAAGTAGAAAAGAAGATGAAACATAAAAGAATGGTCCTTAAAGAGACCTCAATATTTTATTTGAAATATTAGTTTCAAAGGGCTGGTGAAAGGTTAATACCATTATTTCAGGATTTATTTTTTTAATTAGGTGAGACTAATTAAATTCTGCATTTTCATATGTTTAGATATTTGTAAATAAGTGCAGCTGTATATAAAAATGTATAGTAAGTATAATTAAATTAAATGTAACTGTAAATACAGCATCTATGAACACATAAACACTGAGAGTTATCTTCAGGAAACAAGTCTATCTATATGTATTTTATTGATATTTAGCACATATTTCTTGTAAAACAATTGGAAATAAGAATTTAGACCATAGAATCACATTTTTATATGATACAATTGCAGAACATTGAGGCTAGTAAACACCTCTAAGGATCACCTAGTCTGACACCTGCTCAGCACAGCATCAGCTAAAGAAATGTGCTTACGGACGATGCCTAAATGGCTTCTGAATAACTCCACAATCTCTCTAGGCAAGTTGTTTCGTTATTCAAGCAACCTCACACCAAATTTTTTTCCTTACATTTAAATGGTATTTCTTTTTTTTTTTTCAGCCATGCCCAATTACCTCTTACCCTGTCACTGAGCACCACCAAAAAGAGCTTGGCTCCATCTTTACCCTACCTCCCATTGCTATCAGCTATTTATGCACATTGGCAACATCCCTTCAGCTTTCTTTTCTCAATACACATCCCCATGTCTCTCAGTCTCTTCTCTGAGACAGATGTTTCCATCCCTTAATCATGCTTGTGCTCCTTTGCTGCACTCATGATACCATCTAACAGCATCACAAAATGTAAGTGCTGTTTGACCTCAGCAGGAGCAAAGTTAGACCAAGGATAGATGCTCTTAAATTCCACCCATCTTTTCCTAAAAGCATGTAAAGAATATGGCCTTATGCTGGCACTGATCACATCTCTTCTGGCAATGAGCCAAGGAGTGGAGTGTTTTACTTCAGGAACCACAATCATACTCTGCCATATTCTATCATTTTGTTTCAGATGATGATTTGATTAATTTCTAAATGAACATTTCTGTGACATGGGTTGACACATGAAATGTAAATTATTCCTCCATGTTCAACGTAGATATAACTGGGTTTTTTTCTTTTTGTTTTGTTTTATTTTGTTTTGTTTTAATGAATAGCTTAGAAAAAGAAGGATTCAGAGGTAAGAAGGCACCTGGGGAAGGTTCCTTATATCTCCATTATTTGTTTTGTGAATGTTCATGTCTAATGCATTTCTGTAGATTGGCCTATGTTCAACAGAAGGAGTGGACTCTCTCTCTCTGGAGACCTCATATGGAGTACTGTGTCCAGTTCTGGAATCCTCAACATAAAAAGGATATGGAGCCATTGGAACAGATCCAGAGGAGGGCTACAAAGATGATCAGAAGTCTGGAGTGCCTTCCCTATGAGGACAGGTTGTAAGAGTTGGGCTTGTTCAGCCGGGAGAGGAGATGGCTCCAAAGAGATCTTATAGCAACCTTCCAGTACCTGAAAGGAGCCTTTAAGAATGCTGGAGAGGGAATATTCATAAAGGATTGTGATAGGACAAGGGAAATGGGTATAAACTGGAGAAGGGCAAATTTAGACTAGACATTAGGAAGAATTTCTTCACCATGAGGGTGGTGAGACACTGGAACAGGTTGCCAAGTGAAGTTGTGGATGTCCCATCCCTAGAGGTGTTTAAGGCCAGGTTGAATGGGGCCTTGGGTAACCTGATCTAGTGGGATGTCCCTGCCCATGACAGGGGGGTTGGAACTAGATGATCTTTAAGGTCCCTTCCAACCCTAACTATTCCATGATTCTATGATTCTGTTACTCTCTCTCACCCACGCTGAAGGTAGCCTTTCTTGGGGAAGGTGTGTCCAGGTGGTGTGTCTGGAACTGAGGTTGCAGATGACTCATCTGATCACTAATTCATGGATGTGACAGCAGGTAGCACCACTGCTTTACCCAACTTGAGTAAGACAGGCTTATTTTGAGCATACTCAGTACTACAAGTTCCACAGAGGACTGAAATAAAAAGATTTTTCTTTTCTGAACCTCAACAGAAAAAAAAAGCAATCAGTGCAGTAAAGGTAAAGATCTAACCTGACATAACCAGGAGGAGCATTTCGGACTCATTATAGCATTTCTGCCTGAAACCTTACATGCCAAAGATGTCTCCATGTATTAAACAGGGTTTCCCTAAAAATGCTACAGATTTTAGTCTCCTGAAATCTTGCTTAATGGAACTCCAGACATGCAAATATTTTATTGAATGCTAGTTCCTGGGTCCCAAAATCCATGTGTAAAATGGAAATAATAGTATATATTACCTCCCAGCACCTAGATACAAAATCTCACAATAAAATCTCACATCAGGATCAAAATGAATGTCTTTCAGAGTGACGGTACAAGGCACAGACTGCCTCCTAAGTGGAAGACTACTAAGCATTCACAAAACCCAGGTCTTGGAACTAAGATGAGCTAATGCCCAAGGGAATTTCTTGGGCCAGTCTTTAAATGCTGCAACGCTGACCACTTAAATCTGTATGAGGAAAACAGCAAAGAGACAGCCAAAACACTACTCCCAGTCTTAATCTCCCTCCCTTCCCCAAGACTCTGAGAGACATTTCCCTGAGAAATGTCATCCGTGACATAGAACTTCTTTAATTAAAGATGACAATTCAAGTGAGGCAGAATGGGATGCTATATTTCCCAGCTTGCCATTTATAATTGTGAGTAGGTCAGTCATAATCAGAGCTGCATACTCTGGAATCCTGTTCTCCTTTCCAATATTTTCCAATATTTTGTATTGAATTGGAGAGGGGATTTAAAGTGATGTTTTCTGTATTAGATTTTGCCTTTCATATTAATTCCTGTCAGTTCCAGTGACACTTGCATGCAAGAGCACAGTTGATCAGCTACAGACTTCCTCATTGCTGAGCTAAGCCAGAAAAATCCTTCTGACAGTAGCAGAAATGTTAGCAATAATCCTAGAGAAATCATGAGTTGCCAGCACTCAACCTGAAGTAAACAGAGGGCACTTAATAACATAAATGGATATGGTTTATAATATCAATATGCCATGAAACGATTGAGTATATAAAGTATATACAACAAATACACTACCAATGTTATATATTTAAAGGAAGAAAGTTATTCTGGATAATACATCAGTTGTTCCACACCATTAACAACCCTATTTTTCCTTTCAGAATACAGCTCTTTTGGCTATGTTTACAATTTTACTTTTGGATCAATACAGACTTTATAGGGCAGGATTTTTCCTCTGCTTCTCTCACAGCAGTAAGAAATGCCAGCAGTCAATATGCAGAATTGCCTGGCTCAGCACCAGAGGAGATAGTGCTAATCAAAGTAACAGCAGTGAAACTTGAACCAGCCCTTAGAAGGAGAAGGTATTACAGACCAATTCATTAATGTGTGAAGTCCCTGTGTCAGCTAGAAGTATTGAGTTGAATGTCCTTAATAGGATATATCAGGCTCTGAACCTGAGGCAGTTCAGTTTTAAGTCCAGCAAAAGCTACCTGGACTGGAATCTGAAATATATCAAAAGCATTTGCTATATGTGCATCTGGGCATCATCTAAGTGATCGCTAATGCTGAATGGGTTATAATCAAGTTGTGTCTGAGCAACTACAAAACATGCTAAATTTTTTGCACTGAGATAGCTGATTGCTGGAAAAATAGAGAGAGAAAAAAAACAATTATACAACAGCAATTGCCTGCTATTATTAGCCACACAGTAATTTCATGATACAGTCTTTCCTAATAATCATGAAGCCCATCTTTCCATATCCATAGCAGGAGTGATGATGTCAGGAAGTTGCATGTTCTCAGAAGTACTCTCCATGGTGGGACACTCTGCAAGGCATTCTGAGTCAGTTAACCCATTCACCAATGTTCCTAGTTTTACAATAAGATAGTCTTAGTAAGACTCTTCAAATACTAAAAAGAATTAAGCTAGCTGAAAATGAATAGATTTCACTGAAAAGTCAAGAAAGACAAGTTATTTTCTCTCATAGCCCTTTCAAATCTGAGATGGAAAAGCACAGACTCTATTCTGTAAAGCCAAAGTTCTACCTCAGTGTCATATAAAATAGATCTGATGAGAATTTAAAGGAAAAACTGGAGCCTTTTATTTTTTTAGTTTGGTTCTGCTTGTAAACTCTGAAAGCCTCTAGAAAGATGGACAAAATTTTGCTCATGCGTTTAATACAAAAGAAAAAATATGCCTCTGGCTAACATCAGTGATGGAAAGTTTGCACAAAAGGATTTTGTTTCAGAAAGTTTTCAATTTCACAAAAAAATAAGGACTATCTATTGGAACCTCAAGAAAAACACGTGTATGGCTGAAAGAGGAGAATAACGTGCATATTCCACACTGCATTTGGTAACTAAAAGAAGATTGCTTTCCAAAGTTTGCTACAGCATATAAAGGAGGGAGGCAGCAGGAGAGACAGAGAGAGGGAACCATTTTTTACAAATAAAAGTTACCATTTGCTCATTTTTATTTTCCCCCTTTTAGTTTTTTTTCCAAGATGCCTGCATTGAAAAATGGAGTAGAAGAAGAGAAAAATGTTTTTCGCTTTGGGTTTTTCAACAAGAAAATCAAATATTTAGGTTTTCAATGAAAACTCTTTTTAAACAAAATTTAAACAAAATGTGTCCTTTGGTACCGAATTATTTTGAAAGAGGAGGAGAAGGGTAGTTTCTCAAGCAGCTCTTCTGGCAATGAAATTCTTCAGGATTTCACAACGTTGTTTCCTACTGTGTTTCCTCCAACTTTGGAGAAAAACAAATGCAAAGATTTGCAAAGCATTAAAATAATGTCAGGGATATGATTTATTGTGCTACGCATGGTTTAGAGCACCATGCTTACTCCAAGCTGGTAGCACATCTGCAATGGCATGACATGACTTTTCTCAGTAAAGGAAAACAGTGGCAGGAAGCAATTATATAGAAAGGCCACTAATATGAGAGATGTAGCCTTTAAAAATAGGAGGTATTAGTTCCTATATAAAAGCTAATCAAATCGTGCACATCACACCGTAATTATTCTTTTTTCAAATCTTGTTAAGTATAAAACTTATTGATACTTGGGAGACAAAGAGCTGGGACATTAACTGCAGTGGCACATTTGTGGGTTTTGTCAGATTCAGAAATGAGACAAATATTACCCTTTTCCTTTCACAGCAGTTTACCTGAATAATCTGGAGCTAACCAGCTCCCCTCTCCTTGATGCCTACATGAGAATGGCTAAAAAGAAAACAAAAAACTTGCTCAAAAATGTGCTTTACTGAGCTTATTGTGTCTGCTGTTGCCAAGGAAACCTGAGCTGAACTGTTTAAGCCAGCCAGACTTCAACCTGGTATCAGGAAAGGAAACAAAGACTGAAAACAAACAGGACAACATGGTTGTAAAACCCTTTGAGTAGAGAGAGAAAAATAAACTACAGGATAAAGCATCTGCTAGTGAAGAATTTCTTTCATTTAGGTCAAATCAAGGCTTTTCAATCTCTGTCTATTGTTCCTCTTCTAGAGGAACCCATTACTTCATACAAATGGCAAGGAGAATAGGTCTCTTGTTTCAGTTATTGAGTTGATGGTGTTACAAATCATCTGTCTTTTGGAAAAACATCTATTAGTGTTCTCTGATCCTTCATGAAAAGGAAGCTGATTAAAATTATTAACAAAATTATCTTCTACTATTTATTTTGAAGTGTGATCCTGGCTTGGAGAGGAACAATATCTGTAATTATCACTGGTTTAATCAGATGCCTTTTGTACATTTTTCTCTCTTCCTCTTCCCTTTCCTATTTTTTTTTCTGCTTGTTCTGGTTATAAATCTCAATGGTTTCATTAAATGTTTAGGGCCAAATTCTGGCAATCTGCAGAACTGGCAAGAAAACAGTCATATGTCAATGCTGCAAAAGCATCTATATTTTGAATCCATGTCCTGGCCAGCCCAGACCCTGCACACTTCATATCCCTCCTCTATAGCATCATTCCCTGAAGGGGTCATTTGTTCCAGAAGCAAGAATTGATGCATGGGCTGGGGCACTTTGAGTCGTGTGTACACGGCTTATAGACTACGGTGATCACATCTTCTGGGCCCACCCTTTCTATCCTCATCAACATTGTATGGGAGCACTCCACCACCCTGGAATGCAGCTCACTGCAGCCACATTAGGCACCATGCTTGAGCTGAGCTTTCTCTGTCACCTCATTCTGAGGGGCTGGATGGTCAAGGCAGATGAATACCAGAGATCAGAAAACTGGCACTTGCAAAGGGCAGGAGGAAGACCTCTGACCATTAAAATGTGGTTTCCAAGAACTCTCATGCCAAGTTAAATCAGGTTCACTATACAGATTTCAAAGGCCCCTTTCTGATGTAACGTTAAAATGAATAAAGGTAATACAGTCTTAAATCAATAATAAAAATCTTCTGAACTGATGCCTTTTTCTGCCAGGCTCACAACAACAGAGTCTCTAAAGCATGGAGTGATCATAAGATGGAAAACAGTTAAGGATAACTTAGCTGCTACTTGGAATAATAATTAAAAATGAACAAACATGTCTACAAATTTGTTTTAAGTAAACATTTAATCAAACCATTAATTCTCCGGTACTGTGGCAGAAGGCTTCTGAGGAGGAAGGAAAAGAGGGGTAAATCACAGAGAGTTTGGGAGGGATACCATAAGAGAGCTGGGAACTAAATTGAAGAACAGATGAGGCTTCCCTGGAGGCCTTAAATAGTCATTTACCCTGCTTATGCTGTAGTCCAGACTTGGCATTTTCCACCCTTGCTTCAATGTTATTTAAATAAATATAGAAGGAGTTTCCTCCCCCTGAGAATTTCCTTAAAGTTTTTTAGATAGTAGATAAGAGGAAAATGAGCAAGAATGTGAAAGAAACTGTGTCAGAGAAGTGTGTGAGAGTTGGCAAGAAATCTTAGGCACTATTGTGACTGACCAGCTAAGAATGCAGTAGGAGCCAAACAGCTCTCTGTGTGGATTATTTCTGCACAGGGTATTCGTGAGTTTGTGCTTATGGAATTTCTGTCTGATCCTTCCACTGGGAACATGGGATTTGCTCTCCACGTGGATTGGGAGGAAAGTTCAACTGCCCAATCCTTCAGTTCCTGGCAAAATTGTGTACAGTGAGAGCTATCTATGCATCCTATCTGATACTGGGGGAAAGCAAATTTTTAAATACATGATAGCTAATGCAAACTCCATTTATATGAGTGAGAAGGGTACATTTTAAACACTTGATAATCACCAGGTTTTAAAGTACTGGAAGCATATTTTACTTGATGTGTATTTTAAAGACTTTGATGGAAGTGTCTTTGTCTACGCAAAAAACTCTATTAGGTGTTAAACACATCCATAACTAAATATAATTTCTTTTTTAGCATCATCTTCTGCTTGCAAACCCAAGGTTCATAAGGGACATATTAGAGCCAAAAACTATATGATAGCTATTCTGCTGCTCTGGCTGATGTATTTAGTAAGACCTGCCATAAACCATTATCCTACATGCTCTGCTGTGTCTGGAAGCTTTCATTTCTCCAAGCCCTGTGGATGCTCTAAGCAACCAACAACGTCCCATGAAAGCACCGCCTTGTGGGTTTTAGGTAGCCCTTCTGCAGAAGGCAAGGAGACATAGTACAAAAGAAATTATTCTGATCTGAGTGAGAAAGGGAAGGCATAAGACAAGAGCAGCATTAATCTTTGCTAGCTACAATTCTTCATGTCCACAAGACAAGGAGAGCAATAGTGCCCCATTCTCTGCCCAAATAATCCTAATTTCCTTTCACTCGTGGACTTTTCCATTTTTTAACCACTTGTCTGTTGTTTACCTGCTGCAGTTTTTACATTACATAAATTTTCCATTTTGAAACATTCCATTTCTTCTCTAGTGATTACAAAATAGAGTATTTTTACAGCCAGCAAATTTTGGTTTGATAACCTCTAAAATTCTAACCTGCAGCCTGAAGGTGATCCATGCTACTGAGTTTAAAATGTAAACTACTCATCAATTAATTGCACTGAGTAGAAATAGGCTGCACCATACCTGAAGCCACCACTGATTTTGTTGTTGATAACAGTTGGAAGGAGAGTTGCCAGTAGTCCTCTCCATCTATTATTTCCAGTGCACCTGTCCCTACCATCCTTTGCTTTGGAGGCAAGTGGTGCTACTGTATCTGGCCATCACATAGGTCATAATATCTCTCTTTCATCTAACAGGGTCATGAGCAGGAAAACAGAAATATGTTTGAATCAGACACTAAAAGCTGACTTGTGAGAGACTCAGGGCAGCTAGGGGAGCTCTCCTTTTTGTGACTGTATTCCTCCAGGACCCGTCTTCTAAATTCAGTTTTAGAGGAATAGAAAGAATAACTCGAGTGCTGGAGATGTGCAGAAGCTGGTCACAGACAATGGGCCTCCTTCCTGCAAGACATGACTGAAGATGCAGTCACTACGGGATCAAAATGTCAAACGCCTTTTGATGACATGAACTTTTCTGACAGGTTTGAGGCACATGGCATTTCCACTCCCTCACACACAGAGTGAAACAGGAACAGAAACAACAAGGGAGTTCTTTGTTGAAAATGAAAGACAATAGGAAGGAAAGGAAACATGAGATCCATTTTAAATCATTGGAAGCGTTCAGTTGTCAGAGGAAAGATGCTGTAAAAGGGCCACATAAACAAAACATTATTACCCTAGTTACAGAAGCTCACTTAATCCTTCTTATTTTTGATGAACCTCAAATGCATGGTTTCTACACAGTTGTATTATAATAATTGTTTAAATCTTATTTAAAGATTAAAACAAACATCATTTGGGGGAAAAATAAAAAAGTACTGAAAAACCCCTTTCAGTCAAGGTACATATTTCTGGATATATATAACCTGGATCAGAGAGTGGAGGCGGCATGGAGCAGAGTGGACAGTGGCAGGTTTTCTAACCTCCCCAGCAAGTTCATGAAGGAGTTGACCATTGTCTGGTATCAGCACATCTCTGGTATCTGTAGTTTTAATATGCTGTTAATATGTATTTATTACTCCAGCTGGAAGTCGGAAGTGCTGCTATCTAAGTGCTGTTTCTCTTCCCTTCTCTATTACTGAAATCAGTAAGATTGATCTTAATTAAAAGTCTGAAGTTCAATGACAGTTTAAAAAGGAATACCCATAGATTTGATGGTCTCTTGAAAAGGATACCTGGACTTTATTTTAAAAATGAGAATGCTCTAGCTTTTGTTTTATTTTCCTTATTAAATTGTATTTCTGTGCCTGTCTTTAAGGATTACCTTCTTGGTCAAAGCAGTTGTGCAAGTCTCTGATGAGCTAGTGCTATACTGAATTCTAAAGTGCATTCTCCTTGAGCCCTGTAATGTATTACAATCCAGCAGCTAATAACAGTGGTCTCTTAATAGCACACAACAATCTGAAATAAAGCTGGTATTTTTTTTAGTTTATAAATGTGTTGATTAATGATTTATGTAGGATTTTAATGTAGCTTAATACAGAAAAGAAAGTACACCCAAAGTGCTAAGCGCAACAGCAAATATTACTAAGTCCTTTTTTCCAGATATATCTCCATTTTCATTTGCTCCTAAAAAATACAAATTCCTCAGTGCATAGAAATTTAGTATTTATTTTGGTTACATTTCTCAGTTTCCAATATCTATATGACATATACCCAGTAAATTAAACAAAATGTAGCTGACAGATCAACCTTGCAATAGCTGGATTCAAGCCTTTGTATGAATGGCTTGTCCTCATCTCAGAAATGAACCATTTCACAATAAAGGTTAAAATCTACAGAATTCTGTGTTACACGTCAGGGAGCTGTATTTGTACGTATTTTTCCCTAACTTTCCATCTTTACAAAAAAAACACTAAAGGCAAATTCTGGTGTTTAAGGTATGACTCCCCAGAGCAAGGGTGACCCATTTGCACTAACCATAATGAGTTCCTTAGGGCATATTGCTCTTACAATGGTAACAGCGACCCTGTGAAGCCATAAAACCTGGGTCCTTGCTGCTCTTTCAGTCACTGCCTGGAGAATCACCTACCCTGTCAAATCTGTTAGAACACTGGTATCTTTAAATAGTCTGAAGTCTCTCATCTTTTTTCTGCCTCAAGAAAACACTTCTTAGCTTTTAGTCTAAGAAAATTTCACCTCTATTCATCATGGTACAGGCCTCAACATCTTCTGTTGCATATTTTGTATGTAGAAAATATTTTAATTATTAGAGTAACAATTCCTTTGTAATCTGAATTTTGAGAATCATTTACTTTTTATGTCTTATTAAAGACATTAGAAAGAAAAAAAATGCAAATTAGCTACTTCTTTCTGCATTCATTATTTATTCTTCCTTTAAGTGATAATGTGAGTAAAATACCCACTTCTGCAGAGGGCTTTCATTTTGCTTTCTGTATTTTTCAGTCATTTTATGTTTGACTGAAGTCATCTACAGAAGAAAAAGCTATGATATCATGCATTTAGGAGGATCCAATCCCATTTTGAGCTGTATACACCCTTTTGGGACATAATTTCTGTACTGCAAACAGAAAAAAACCAGTGTATTTACAGAATATTCACTCTCGTTTGGGGATTTTATACTCTTTTCATATGGCACTGCAAATGCTGCTGCTGATGTTTGAATAATTTATGTACAAATCTAGATGTGTAGGATACTTCTGAAGGACGTAATTCTGTGTCATTCATTATGGATTTGTCTGGGTCACATGCTCAAAGCCAAGATGCACGTAGCTTTCATGATAAGTGAGCAGTGAGTCCAAAATAATAACACAGTAAAATGGTTATGAGCAGATATTCAGTTTACTCTAATTAAACACTGATGCAATGGTTTGGTGGTGTTATTTTCTACTGAAATATAACGGAATATTCAAAAAGCATTTTCTGGCATTTCAGAGCTTCAAATCAAGAGAAAATTGCTACAAGACACAATACCATCCACTTCAACCTCTCAGAAACTTTAGCACCAAAATGAGAGATACCTCTGCAAAACTAGAGATATATACTGACTGATTGCTTGACAAAATAAATTGATTAGAAATGCAATCTAGCCAGAAGAAGGTTCCACCCTTCATTCAATAATAAAAAAATCTGCATATTGCATTTTGCTAGAAATAGACATGAAAGGTCTTCTAGAATGAGCACAATACACAGTAAGCAAAATGGAAATGTACTTTTCCCCAGGACACCCATCTAATATGAGAGACAAACAAGCCTACGTCATGCATAGTTAAGCCAGCCAAACAATTACACCAGGGATATGTTTTCTCAGGAGGAAAACTGTACGACTAGCATGATGTGAACTCTATACACATAGATTGTATTCCAAATCATGTAACCCAGGGTCTGCTCATGCAAGGGAATCTCAGGGGGCATCAGCAAGATGGGCAGCTTTCTCTCTCCAATGGCATATGAAGTGAGATGACAAGGGATGAAAGAGAAAGAATAGGCAGCAAAGATTTCCACACCTCCAGTTCCAGGTTTGCCCTCACTGCCCCCAGCACAGCCACACGTTGGTGCCAGTGATACGGGCTGCTGGGAAGAGACTCTTGTTGCTGGTGCCCAGGGTAGTGAGCTTTACAGGCAGCAGCTCCAGGCTGCCTGCTCAGACCTCTGCTTGGTGATGATCAGCCCCTAACTGGAGCCCTTTTTTCAGTTTCACTTAGACTACCGTACCTGTTTTATCACAAAGCTGTATCACCAGTGCCACGGCAAGTGTGTTTTGGTATCTGCAGTAGACGTTGCTGTATGTTTTCCCAGTAACAGGCAAGTAGGGACAAAGGTACATCAGTGAGTAATGTATCAAATGCTAAGGTGGAGACAAGATTTAATTGTTTAAACATAGTCATTGCAGGCATGTTTCAGCCTTCCCTTTGAAACGTACTGAGCTACAGACGATAGGCAAGAAAATTTGGGATTTTTTCAATTTAAAGCTTGATCATATCAGCTTCTCCCAGTCTGAGCAGTTACAGGTTCTTTATTTTACTAATTACAAGAGTAATTACACCATTAGTTCTCAGAAAGTAATTTTAATAATTAGGTCAAACACAAAACAACTCCAATCTCATGACATACTAATTTAAATTGTTTGGATATTGTAATTTAGTAGGAGGAGTCTGTGCTACAGTCATTTTGGGGATTGTAAGAAGGAAAATACAGCTGGAGAAATAACAGAAGATGAATTCTCTGTTGGAGACATTAGTTAAGTTGTTTCTTGAATGATGTTAAGTGAGTAACATTAAAGCTATTTGATAGTGATGACAGATAAAATTATCGTGTATTGAAAAATATATTAAAGATTTGATTCAGAGACCATAATTTTGAATGAGCATACCAACTCCCTTTCTCTATTACTGTAGCAGAAGAAAACATTTTCAATTCACCCATCTAATTTTCTTGTGAAATGAATCCATTCATATCTCTGCGTGATATACGCTATTCTTGAATCCAACTTCTAATCTTAGTTGCAACCTCATAAATCTTGAACAAAATTTACAGACACCAGGGGCTTAGGCCACTGAAGCCAATTACATTGATGTAAAATCCGTGTAAGTGAGATATTTGGGACAAAAGAGGAAGGGAAAGAAAGGGGAGGCACTGTTCAGCCCAGGAGAGGAAACTAAGGCAATGTCAAAATCACTCCAGACCTGGCATCAGGCCTTTCACAGTATCTCTGTCTGTCCATGTACAGACTTTTTTCTTGGAAAGATATTTCATTCTAGTGTATTTTTACAAGACTTCTTGCTCAACAGGTTGATTTTTAGTGGAAGTAAGTACGAGTGAGTGATGTACTGTGTACTGCACAGCCCTGGACTTTTTTTTTTTTTTTAATAGAAGCTAGAAACATACCTGAAAAATTCCATGGTTGACCATGTCTAATATGACCTGAGAATCACTTTGTCTTGTCCCTTTGGCAGGGTGAATAGCATAGTAGATGCCTTACTTCCCAACAAACCCTGTATAAATCCAATCAATAACACATCAGACGTTTCTGATCATGATGAAACAGAACGCCAAGTTTGACATACCTCTACCATGTCAAATTATTCAAAATTCTCCTCTCTGAAAAGAGAAACCAGTTACATAGGCATGAATCAAACAGTTCTTGAAGTCATAACTCTATTGTCTACATCTACCAAAAATAATGGAATACAAGAGCTGTCTTCTCTAAAGCTTTGCTGGCATTCAAAGTTTTCTTGTTTTATTTACCCCTACTGAGTACAATGGAATGGAAAAGCAGGCATACAGAATTTTGCTTCACAGGAAAGGAACAGAGAAGTTGAAACTTTGAGATTTTACTCTGTGAAATGCTTTTGCACTATTTTATTCAAGCAGTAAACATTGTAACATAAAAATAATCTTTACATGGAAAACATTCTCCTCATCCCAGTACACCCTCTTAAGTCAACTTTTGACGTTAAAAGTTAATAGGACTGATGGCTTTGTTGAAGAACATATATTTTTACTGACATAGAAGAAGGTTGTTGGCAATTTTCTTTACATTTATTACAGCTATTATTATCTCTAAAAGCTTAACAGTGAACAGTGTGATTGAGAAGGTTAGAGGAAGCAGTCCTGTGGAAGTATGAGAAATTTCTGCATTTCCAGTTTGTTAAATAAAAGAAGTAACTGTTCATTGGATTACTCACTACAACATACTATTCAGAGCTTGGCTAGTATTTCCTGAAAATTCCAATTTAAAATTTTATAGGAAAGATTAAAATATATGTTATCCATGGACAAGATTGAAAGCTCTGAAAATCTCACCAATATGGCTTCATATTTTTTCATGGACTTTTTTCAATAATATTTAAAAATCATTGCAATCTTTGAAAGATTAGTTTGAGAATTTTATAAATTTGTCTCTGCAAAAATGTCCTTAGAAATAGGCTTTCCTTTGCCAGTAGAAAGTACTGAATTTTAAACTAATACTCATGAGAGAGTTGTGGTTGAAATTTTTGGGGGATTTTTACTGTCTAGAAGGAATGTTAGTACTGGTGAAATTTCAAGCATGTCTATACAGAACAGTTATGCCACTTGCAAATAATATGCAAAACAAACCCATTTGCATACAGTATGGATCATGAGATTTAGATCAATTATGAATCCCACAAAAATCCCGTGTCACATTCCACAAAAATAAAAATGTTTTGCCACTGCTTTCTTTGAATTAGGTACTTATGTTCACAGAAATACTGACCATAGTTTCAAAATCTGGTGAAAGGATCCTTCTAACTGGGTCGCTGTAACTCCTCTAAAATAGCTTTGCAGAATTACTCCCAGAACTACCTCAAAGGCTGAAATTTTTTTGGAATGAGTATTGTGATCTTCATGCAACAGAATCCAGATTCATTGTACGTAGTACAAGGGCATGTAAAAAAGGACCATCAAGATGATTTCTTGAAGTCGAAATCTCCCAGGAGAAAACAGTTAATATTGATGTCACCGTATTTTTAGTTTCCACTCAAGGATTCTATAGGAACTTGGCTAAAGTAATTTTTTCCCCTGAAAATGAGTACCTCACTTCTTGAAGAACCTCCATCACATTTGTGAAGTGTTTCCTCCTCTATCAGCAAATAAGTAAAGACAGTTTGCCATAATAATTTTCTAATATTGCAGTCTTCTCTCTTTGTCTTTCTTCTGCTACAATTTGCACTGTATCCACATAATAGACTAAATTCTAGCCCAAACCCATCTTCTGGCTTCTTCTGGAGTTCTCTTTGCAGAGGTTATACTGGTGAATAAGATATGAATGTTCTGAGATTCATCTTGTCGTGTCTTGTGGCGTAAGATAAGTTTTTGAAATATTAACTTCAGATTGTTCTATTTCTCCCTCATAGTTGGAGCTAAATCAACATGGATTCAAGACTTTCAATTGGCAGCAGACAGCAACAGGAAAAAGTTGGAGGGATTTCTATTAACTTTAGAGATCATTTAGTCATTAAACCCTTTACCACAAAATGTAGAAGGAATCAATCAGTTATAATCAAGCAGTTCAGAGGTCTTCCTAAAAGAATCTGGAATTGGCATCAGAAAAGATATTCAAAACCCTCAAGTGTATTTTGGAGAGGCAGAAGGCATGAAAGCTATTTTACTTTTTTTGTTGTAATTAATAGCTACTGAATTTTGTGAATATATTTGTGACAGACTTTTTTTGCAGATGATCTTGCTTACCTTTAAATACTTAAGCCAGATACTTGCTAAAGTCAGAGTTGTAAGGGACTAGCTCTAACAGGAGCATCACGTACCTTCCACAGCGCCCTCACTTCCGTTGGCCACAAATTCCTTACTGACAGCAATTGGTGACAGAGATCTCGAGAGGTTACTGTATCCATCTCTCTTTTACTGCACATACTGATTCACTTTGAGTCAACTTCACCTATTCATCATAGCCCCCGAAGGTCTCATCATCACATTCTTCTTTCATGTCTTCTAGCTTCTAGGTTGACATTTGAATTAATGCCTCTTTAATACTTTTTGGCATGCTTTTCCTCAGTGGTCACTGTGATATACACAGTGTGTCCTGTGGCATGCTCTTTCTCACTGCTTCAGTTTTTTCTCTCCACTGTTCCCCCTGCCTTTCTTCTCGGATGGTTCACCATCGTTGCAACAGTAGGGAAAGAAACTCTGTTAACTTCCTTCATGTATTTTGCTCTCCTTTCTTATTACTTTTGTTGAAGTGAAGAATGATGTCCAAGACTGTTGCAGAAGAGCCTTCAACTTAAGATCCTCTGTTTTTTTCTGGAGATCCTCAGACCCAATTCACGTCTTTCAAGAAGAATTATTACAGGCTCAGTTTCAGGTCCCATATATTTTGATCTCAAGAACATCTTCCTGTGTATCGTTATGCCTAATGTAGCCTCAATGTGAAGTAGGCAAGTGAGGTCTTAAGCATGCCAGAATATGCATAACAGTCTGGATGTTGCATCTCCAGGTTTATCTACATCGCACAAAACCAAATAGTTGCATAGCGAAACTTTTCTGGCTAAATAGATCAACTCCTCCACACTGGTAAGATGCACCAAAGCACTGCTTCCTGCTATGCTTCAAAGCAAGGTCTCTTTGTACTGCCAGCCCCTGTACCCTAAAATACTATAAATAACAAATATTTCAGGTATCCTAGTCTTGAGGATTTCTGTGTTAACAATCCCATTTAGCTTTCAGGGAGACAAGGGGAGGGAAATTAGTCCATTTTAATCAGCAGACTATTTCCTATAGTCCAGAAAAAACAAAGTCTTTTTTTTTTTGGTGCAGCCTTGAAATACAGTAGTTTGAAGTGCCAACAAGTGACTGCTTTCAGAACATTCAATGTAAGAACATAACTGTACGCCTCAGAGCTGCAGTAAGTATCGAGTTCCTCTACCATTTGATGCAGCTGGCTCCAACCTTGAGACTGCAGACAGTCCTGGCCTCACTGGAATGAAGTTCTGTTTGCTCTGGCAGTTTTGGTGGGTTTATTGTAATTTCACAGTTTTGCAACTGCTTTATTGTAGACTGTTGTCTGCATGGGGCAAAGGAAACTTCTAGAGAGAAAGATAATCAGGACTTCTGTTGGGCTGGAGATGCTTCCTGCAGCAATTCTCCTTTAGGTGGGATACAACATATTTAACTCAGCCATAAATGGTTCAACATTTATTAGAAGCAGGCAAACGTCATTCCCTTTTACAACATAAATATATGTTAGTACTCCTGTAATATTCATCACTGCTTTTGTGTATCATCCATGAGCTTGCTTAGCAGGCAAAATACAAAAAAAGAAGGGCAGCTTTCCTGCCCCAAGGAGCTCATGATCTGACATTGCAAACAGTGTATTGAAGGTACAAATGCACCAGAGAGAAAACAGATGAGGCATCAACAAGTTGAAGCAGTTATACACTGGGCACAAGTTCATATCTCAGTAGAAAGACCAGGTAGAACAATTTATGCTGCTTGTAGCATTTTGTAAATGACAGGAATGAGATGTAGGGGGCTTCTTGTAGGGTTTCACGGAATCGTATTTCATAGTTAGGACCTTGATGTCCCAGGATCAATACACTGAAGGCCATCCAAACCCTTAGGAGTCCTACCATGATAAGAATGTTCTTCTCAGAAAGTGTTCTGGTAGTATTCACACTATTTTACTTCCATTCCCCCTACATTATCCTGGTACAAAGGAGAATAAAGCTTACTCTTTTAAATGCAGGCATTGTTGTATGAAGGGCCAGAGCAATGTTGCTTGAACTCTTTGCATGTTGCCAGACAGTTTTACAGAATCTGGCAAGAGTACAGCAATGACTTGAATCTCTTTCTTTGGTAATGAATTCATTAGAGTTCACTTGCATCATATTTTGAGCAACGGAGTGTTCTGCAAATTTTTTAAAGTACTTCAGAAGTCAAGTCAGCATAGAAAAATATGAAGAGGTAATTCCTAGGCTGTCCCGTATTCTTATCCATAAGAATAGGCCAGATTAAATACTGAAATAACTTTTTAGTTATTTCAGGAGTTAATCTTAGCAACAAGCTTGGTTTTACTGTGCCAAACTGTTGTTCAGATTGTGGGGTAAATTTTTCTTTTGCTTAACTAATCACTTCCTCGTTATCCTTTTGAAAAACTGGACATTTCCCGTTGCTCTGAACTATCCACAATATGCTAAAATACTTGTTTGCATCAGCATCTTGTCTAGCTATGTGGGATTTATTCCTCCAGACAGATGAAATGGAGATCATCCTATTCCTCTATTTTGTGGTTATCCATCACTGCATCTTATGTAAAAATGTAAATCCAAGTTGCTATAGGTCCTCATTGTTTATTGCAGATTTGCAGGTCATGCAGAGCTCTCCAAATCACAATCTCTAAGCTATACATTTCACAGAAAGGCAAAAATAAGCCCTACCTTTCTAAAACTCAGAACAACCCTTTCTCACGTGAAAAAAAGAATGCATCTATCTTTGAGCTTTGTGACTGATGTACCATATTGCATCCTAAATCCACGTGATACATCACATACACATTAGGTGTTAATTTCTTAGCCCATTATCTTTCCTATAACAAGATTCAATAAAGGACATTTCAGAGCAGAGTGGGCTTCAGCTGAATGGATGGGTTCCTTAGAAATTCACAGCAGGATCTTTGTAGCAACAAATTCAAGATATTTCAAGTTGTTTCAAGATGTTCAAGATGTTTAAAATTCAAGTTTCTCCAAGACGGTACTTCATTTAAGGGCCGCAAACACATACACTAAGACTCTGCAGCTTAATGACACTATGAAAGAAAACAACAGAATCACATAGCTAGTCACAGCAATTTCTTCCTGAGAATCCACAGTTTTTACCCCATTTATTCTGACATTGATTATTCTATCACACGTTGGTCTTCATGGTGATGTCACTACCATAGTGTCTGCCAGTCGCAGTGGTGGTGATGAAGAAGATAGTGGAAGTACCATAATGATTAACTTATTAAACACCATTTGCTTACTCCTAATAAGAAAAAGGGAAGGTGGTGGTTTTTCAGGTGAGGAAGCCGTAAAACAACTGACATTAGGTCTATTGCAGAGCTCCCCCTAATGGTGTTTCTATAGATATAGTAGCACATCGATGGAGGTTCCCAGGTGCTGCTCCTCGTATTTCTGCAGTTATGAATACTTTTCGAACCAACTCTGTTTGTAAATGCCTCGCACTGCATCCACCCCAAACCCAGCTTATGGATACTACACAGCAAGGCCCATATTTTTGTCATTAGACTTCAGAGAGATGTCTCATCCCTGAAGATAAATAAGCTAGTTCTGGTAGTGGTACTGAGCCATGGCATTGTTGAAGGCCTCATAGAGAGAAGACAACGGAATGAATATTAAGAGCATTTGTTGGGTTGCTGTTGTTGTTGCATTTTCTCTTGCTAATCGCTTTGCCATGTAGAATAAACTAGCTCATGATTTTTGAATCCTTGAGCTTGGCAATGCTGTTAACATGCAACAGAATTGTATCTGATGATCCTCCAAAATAGACTAATAGTGTGTGTGAAGTGACAGGGGAACCAGGTCATCATATGTAAATTTTCCACTACAGGTTAAGACGATTGCCAATGCAAGTACTGAAAAATTGTGAGCTGCGTCTTCTAACATCACAAAATTCTCTTTAATATCAAGATTGTTACATAAACAAGTACATTTTGGTTTTGATTGTTTTTTTACATTGTCTAGTGGTCCTTGAAGCCTTCAGGCTACATATGACTGATGCTTTTTATTTCTAGATTTTTCCCACAATATATGGCCTCAAAACATACTGATATTTTAACAAAACTCAGATGATCCCTCAAACTAGGCCTTTAATAAAGACACCAGTACCCTTGCACTAAAATGAGCTAGGGAGAATTGCATGGTCTGAGCAAAGGGCTACCAAATAAAGACTTTGAATTATAATCCCAGTTAGGACAAAAATCTTTACCACATTTCCCAGACAAAACTCTTTACCTTAATTACCAAACAAAACTGTTTGCCTCTAGTTCAACTTCTGTATTTGTGCAACAGGATTAATAGTAGTTTATCCCAGGGCTTTATGCATATGGTGATTTTACCACATATCTTACTCAGGTATCTTGAATCCAAAAAGACTGTGAATTTTATATACTAATATTCTGTGTACAAAACTCACAGCCATAGTGTGCATTCAGTTTTTGGGGTTTTTTATTTTCCTAATCAACATGCCTAGAAACAGTTTATTTTCATACAGCTGGTCCTGTGGAAAATAGCAGTCAGGAGGCATCAAATTCAGCATCAGTGGGATGCTTGCAACCTATTTTGCAGTTACTCCAGCCAGACAAGCTCTATGGACTGGCTGCCTGGCATGGTGCAGCTCAGTCTGTCAGTGCTAGTGGAATATTCCATTATATATTAAACAATGTTCTCCAAAACAGATGAATTCTTTCTTACTGAAAACAACAACAGTCCAATCCCCTGGAACAAAAAAGCTTAAATCAACAGTAAGGCAGAGACTATCAATGCAATTTCATTCACAGTGCCACTGCCAGAGCCACACCTAATGACCTCCTGAGTTGATCTTCATGCCCGAAGATGGTCCCATAAGCATAGGCACTAATTTAGCATGATGAGCTATAGTGATTAACTTCAAATGACTGGCTAAAATAATATGGTGAGATTGTTCTGAGCCTATGTCAGAACAACAAGCTAGCCAATAAATACTGGCTATCATAGTTTGCATTTAGATTGCTCCCTTCATCCAAAGCACGTTGTAAATATCAGAGGGGTTTTGCCTCACCCTTGACAGACAGATAAAACATCATTTTAGAAATTCCACAGGGAGTAAAGCCAGGCGTCTGCATTTGTTGTTAACAACCCAAGTCAGTGGTTCAAGGTTCATCAACTGTCACCTGGGTTTCCCCAAATAACCAAGGGCTGAAACGTTGTTTCATTTTAGGCACCCAAACTGAGAACTGCAGTCAAAGTCACTTGGGCAAGATCATTAGTAAATAACGCAGACTGTTAATGCCCCAGTTTCATACCCTAACCACTAACTCCTATAGGAAATGTAGTATTCATTATCATAGAAGTCAAATACATGATTCACACTTTCTGGAATGTTTCATTTTATTCCTGAACAACATAGCTTTCATTTTTCAGATTTTCTGATGTGAACTAATATAAATCACTCCTTAGACCCTGGGACATGTTTTAGGGGGGCAACTTATCCTTTATTTTGACTTGTGTTTCTCCCAGGGGCATATCTAAAGGAAGTTACTGTACACATGGTGGATGTAGGATTTAGTAAATAGGAAAGACATGAAATTTAAGTGATTTTTGGCAGTTATCCCTCTGTAAATGTTAGGTTTTTTCCCTGCAAAGGGTGTGTAACCCTTAGCGAACCAGCCGTTTGGTGTTTTATTTGGTAAAAGACTTAAGGGTATGTTGTACAGTGTCTAAAGGCTTAAGATTAAAATGATATGTATCCGGTAAAAGGACTAAGCTAATCCCCACCAGCTGGAATACAGTGCTGAGGGGCCCTCTTTTCTGGATGGACTTTGCAACGGAATTAAGACCTCTTCTTAAAACAAATGAAAGAAAGTTTGCAAAAGTGAAGACATACAGTAGTACAGCAAAATGATGTTGCAGCATAAAACCACAAAACCCTTTCTTTCGACTGGCTCAAATCTTCCAGACTAGCTCAGACAGAGCACCAGTCCCTGCCTGCTGCAATGCTGGAGCAGACAAATCTCTCTCTGTTGTGTTCAGGCATCAGTCTAATAAAAAGGGTTTTTTCCCGATTTGGAAGACGTATTACTTTTGGATTGAAACACTTCCAAAAATATAGGAGATGTAGAACACACTCCTCATTTGCCAGAAACACATTGGAGTTTTGCTTACATTACATTCTTTCCTCGTATATCTTTGAAAAAAAGAGAGAAAGAAAAAAAAAAGAGATCGTGATACACTGGACTAAAAACTTTCATCACAATGATAAGAAATAACTAAGGGTAAAGAGACTAGGAGACAGCTCAGTCAATACTGTCTTGAAATCTTCTTTTACACCTCTTTCCGAAATATAAATATGGACCTTATCCAGCTTTCCCAATCTGAATTACTTTGGCTGGGGGAGGTTGGTATGGAAGTCATTTCCCTTTTAGGTGCAGTAGCTGCTTTCCACAGACTCAACAAAGACATGAAATATCATTAACATCTGATTCTGAAAGGCTGACAACCACTTCTTTGTTTTACACTGCCGTCCAGGGAAAGCTGCCGTGTATTACCGTATCGCTAGCAAAATTATACCTATTAAACTCTGATAGGAACTCTGGAATATTTTTCTTATTTATTCTGGGATACAGTGATTGAATATGTCGGCTGTTTTCACAATAGGAATTTCATAATTTAAATGGATATTATGTATAAATATCACTTCAGTTAAGGGTGGGCGTTGCTGCACCAGACTCCTAAGGTTGGCTGACCTGTTTGGGACATAGATTCAAGGACAAGGGCTAAAAAACATTTTAAAAAGACAGAAAAGGGTGAGATAGTTTGTCCAATGGGTGCTGAATCACAGTAGATAATAGTGTCCGCTGTATTCAAACAAGCTGGAAGTCTGCAGGCCTCAGCAGCAATGGAAGGAAGAAAGTTGAAAGTCTTGCCTGGGGGATTTCTCAGCTCCAGAACTCTTTGGAAGAGAAATAGGGAAATGCACCTTTTATGCGTGTGTCTTTCTAAAAGACAATCAAAGCATTCCTTTAAGTTATTTTAAAAGGTGGGAGAAGCATTTTCATTTTCCTCTAATTTTCTCTAACAGCCCATCAGGGCCACGATATTAGTGTTAAAATGTTCTATCAGAAATTAAACTTTTTTTGTCATACACAAGTAGAAGAATTATTACTCAGTTTTTTTCCTTCTATTTATTTTAATTGACTGTAAGAAATGAAAATAGTATTTTCAAGTAAAGGAGTTAGCTAATTATTTGCAGAAATGAGCAAATAAATGCAAATGCTGGTTATTTTTTAAAATATGCATAATTAGCATACTAATAATATAAATGAAATGTTTTATTTGAAGTAAATACCTAAATCTGCAGGTCCAAACAGATCCGGTTTTAATCTCTCTCAGGTTCTGAAAGCGTGTAACAAGTATAAGTGAAAACTTCCCAATTCCTCTCTCAGGAAGGGTAGGTAAGCACTCTTATCACTCCCATTTTACAGAAACTGGTTCCAAAGCAAGGAAATGCTTTTGTGTAAGGTCAAAAAGAGCATTTGTGCCAAATCTGGGAACAGAACTGTTATCTGCTGCCTTCTAGGCATTTGCCTTAACCACATCCTTCCTTTCAATACACTGCAACATTTTTTTCACCCCAAAAGCCAAACATTTCTTTGCTGCTTGTTTTTGCCTCTAAGGCATCTGGAAAAAAAGGATGCAAAAACAATGACTGGGCATTTATGCCCCTCTTTCATTCAGTTTTCTTTAACACAATGGTGAGAACGTTTCCTGGAAATTCACAGGAATGATGCACAAAGGTACCTACCACTAGTATTATGGAGTGGCATGTTCTTTTAGGAACACAAGCAAATATTCTGTATTATTGCTACACTTTGCTATTTAAAATTTAGTCCTTGGTGGTATTTGCAGGCAAGGCTATGAAAGCAGTGAACGATACTCTGGAAAAGACTTGGCTCTTCAGATATCTTCTGGTCATGCTGGCAGGTAGCCCTGAAAGAGGCATTTGCCCACATATAGTGTAACTTCCCCTCCCCCAGAACTACTGTGTGTATGTAAATAAGGTAAATTATATTTGGAATGTAATGCTTGTCCACCACCTTTTAAGCAGTTTACTGGAAATTGTCCTTCAAAGGGCTCCTTTTCCCTTGGAAAGTAGGTAAGGCCTCTGTTGGAGGATGTCAGGAGAAGATGCTAGTTCATAATCCCATTGCCTTCATCTGAAATATAATTCCAAGACCAACTATGATGTATTGGGTCATATTTGATGTAATTCAATGAAAAATATTCAAGGCTGTATTTTGAACTTTCTGTTAATTTTTCTTAATGTACTATGTCAAAACTCTTTTGATAGATATATTTATGTCTTTTTTAGTAAAAAAAAAAGTAAGAGCAAGTGTGCTTTTCATACCTACACTACATCCCCAGATTCTCTCACCTCACCAAACACACAATATACAATATTTTTTTAACCTTCTTGCTGTCATTATATTTCAAAATCTCTTCTACTCCATCGTCTTCTGGTGTCAGGCAACTGGTTGCAATGTCTTCAGAGTCTCAAAAATTGCTGCTAGTAACTCAGAAACTGTAAAATTTTGGGAGAGTGTATTAGGTAGAAGTGAAGTGTACACAGATGCAGTGCAATTGGGGTTTTCTAACTGTTCATACTGGCTTTTAATTTGCTGCACGAAATTAATAGGTCATTTAATAGGTATTTTAATGTGGGGGATTTTCATGCATAGTTTCTCACTTGCATATCAAAGCACATTCAGGTTTACATATGAATATAGTGATTCTGATTCTGATTGGTAGCAAAAAATCTAAAATACAGGTCTTTTTTTTAATTTTAAAAAATCTCATGAAAAGTTTCTGCCTTTTGTACTAGATTTAAAGAAAAAAATCCCCTAAATGGTACAATCTATTTTAATGCCATGTTTCACACACCCAAATATGTTGATAACAGATTCTGTTAGAACTTCTAACCTTAACCACATGGATAGTGTGAAGCAATATCTTATTGTAGGTATAACACACGTTTTTCCCTTATTTTTATATCACTCACTTTATTTAACTTAGCAACTTGTCCTGATAAGGCTTTTAGGGGAAAAAAAGAATCATGTTTAAATCTTTTATAAAGCTCCTGCCACTTGTTCTTTATTCAATTCAATTAACTTTTCTGAAAAGTCTATCTAAATTCTATTAATACTTAGCCTATCTCATTACTTTAAATTCTTCTTCTCCATTTGTCTCAAAGAGCCCTGGAGTTTTAACCTTTTTTCTGAAATGTATTTTCCTTTATGAACTCACTTTCGTGGGCAGAGTTGTGCATCTATGTTGGTGATACCTGGCAGAGAAGAACAGTCTGGGAGGGATGATAGACATGACCAGACAAAGCAAACTGCCAAGGAGTTTGCCACCTAAATACCTCTGTGGATGTGAGTCTAACTTCAAACTAGAAAGCAGCAGTTTGTTTAGAATATAACTCAAATAGGTTTCATACATATTAAGGTCATTTTTAACCCAAAAGTCTGTATATGCAAGGGCAGGTGTTTCTGGATAAGATCTCTGCCACATTACAGGTTGTTTGGTTTCAGGACATGAGTTCCTTACAGGTAAGAGATTGGTCTGATGTGTCATTGTCAGCACAGGGGATGACAAGGATGCAGGCAACTCAGGATATTGCCATTACTTTTGGTGGACCAGACCTCACTCATTCATTAGGCTAAAGTAAAGACCAGATGTGTGCCACTGTTCTTAGCTAAACATTTGCTCTTCTCCAGTATTCTGTGGTTGAGGGGAGAAAATACCTTCAAGTGATAATGGCAAAAGAGAGATTTCTTTTGGTCTGGATTACCAGCTCTGCAGCAGCAGAGATAAAAAGACAGGTGGTGTGACCAGTTCAGTTTCCACAGCTATGCTGGAAACACCTTCCTAAAATGAACTGATCAGAAAAGCTTGAGAGGTGCCTGAAAATCTTCATACTAGAGTAGGAAGTCAGTGAAAACATGGGACTTTCATGGAATAGTATAATGCTCGTGAAAGTGATAGGCAAGAAGGGAAATTGCCATGGAATTAAAATCTGAACTCTTTCATCCCTCTGCTAGCAAAACTTCACAATACTGCCAAAGGAAATGAATCAACAGAACACAATTTATAAACACATAAGATCAGACAAAACTGACACTAAACATTTACCAAGCTTTCAAAACAGAAGAAGCACTTAAGATATCAATACTTAACAGGAAAATACAATTTTAAACTTTTTCTTTTTTTATGAGCAGCTCCAGGAAGTAAAATTCTTCGGGTGTTTTAGGAGTAAGTTACAACCTAGGAGGGTTTCCTTTAGCTGGAATGACTAGGAGCTATATATCAGAAAGAAAGCTGTAACAGAAGGTCCTGTCATATGCATGGAACATACATTGTGTATTTATTTTTTCAGATTAAATATCCAGTCCCCAAGGTGAAACAATAATGAATGACATCTTACTGACTGCCGAGACAGATCTTATGTTGCACTTAGATAATATGTAGTAATTCAATACTAGTACTCATAAAATCTTATGTTCATGGAAACTGAAGAAAAAGAAACCTCTTTGCGAAAGTTAGGTTTCAAGTTAACAAGGTAAATGTTTATTTGTGTTAAATTCATGATTTGTATTTTAATTATTTTTGATATATTTCATTTTATTTATGATGTGTTGGGGTTTCACGTTTATGTTTGTGTTTCAGTATACTTGGATAAGGTACTATGGCATTTGATTTTATTTTAAACCCTTAAATTACTCCTTGTGCAAGAGCAAAAGCCAAATAGGCCTTGAGTATCAAAGGCTAGACAGGGTAACGGTTGCATTTTACAGGCACTATTAGTTTGCTAGACACGTGTGGGAAGATTTTACAGAGAAGAAGGCCTGGATGCCGTGAGGCTGCTTGATACTGAACAGCTAACAAGACCTTGAAGCAGAGAGCCGAAATAAACATAGGCCAGCTGGGAGGAACCCAGCAGCTAGTTCAGCGGGAACCAGTACCAGCTAAAAGGAAAAACAATGGAAATGAACCGTCAACATAGCTAACTTTAGTATAACTTGGTTTCTTAGCATGCGCAGTAGTTTAGCCAATAATATGTTAGTAATAGCTTTATGGACAGCTACCTTTAACCGATAATACACTGTAGTCACCCTCATGGGCACACAGGGATGTAACAGAATGGAGTATATAGAAAAACAGCTAAGCTGAATAAACACGCACTTGCTCATGGATCAGATGGATCTCTGCATCTGTTTTTCAACACACATGCTCTAGCTTTTGGTCTCCTAAAATTAGACATTAATCTTAATATTAATATTGATCAAAAAAAGGAGAACTCTGCCCATGAAAATATTTTGGAAAAAAAATTAATAGTTTTTCAAAATGTTTTTTAAAGTGTTATTTTTCCTTAAATCTGAAAAGAAAGTCAGTGTTTTCATGGAAAGGAAGCATGACTGATTAAAAAAACATTGTTTCCTTGGGGAAAAACCAAACTAATTTTGTTTCAGGAAGCAGACCATCAAAATGTCCAAACCATACTTTTGGACAAGTGTGTCTATACTTTGAATACCAACCTACCAGGAAATACCCTTACACTATAGGTTCCAGATAGGTAGTTGGATTTGTCATATGAAAGGTATAAGGCCTGTTAGTAAAAATATAATATTTATTTAGATTATGAACTGTCCACTACTAAGATGGAACCAAGCCAAGCCTTAAAGCAGCTTCAAAGGAATTAGAATGACCACTTTGCTTTCATACTTCTAAATAATTGGGCCATACTATTATGACTTTCTGACCACCATCACAATAAGAGCAACTTATGCATCTCCAAAGAACCACAAAAATTCATAACCTTACCCAAGATATTAACAAGTGCAAATCCAGAAGCAGGTAGATGTTTACTGCTAGCAGTTGTTGGTAAATCTGTAAATGATGTGAAAAAGGCAAATGTTTTCAACAGAGTTTCCATCTGTAATTAAGCTATAAGCATAATGTAATATTAATGCGGAACAGAAAATTACTCTCTGTAATCATTAGGATACCGGGCTGGCCAGAAAAATTAATTTCTTTCCAAGATGCAGACCTTAGTGATTCACATCTAAGAGCCTTCAAAGAGTTAGTTCATTAATATGCAGAAGTACTTAGACAAGGGAAGTAACAAGGTACATTTAATTTTACTTCTGAAAATGAGATGTTCAGAACTTAAGTTTACACAAAATAAAGCAATGACTTCCAAGCGGTGACAGTAAGCAAGTTGTTGATCAGCTTGTTAGGAGGAGAGCTTGATAACTTTAAAATGTAATTATACACATTTTTCTAAACTGAGTTATTATATTTTAAGGTTACATGAGTGCACTGCTCTTCCCTGAGCTGGCCAATTTCTCTATATCCCTTTGAGTCATGGGTTATGGTGAGAATTTTCTCCTCTCTGAATGTTTGTTTCTTCACATTTTATGTCTCTCCTTTTACACTGAGTCAGGGAAAGGAATTCAGGCTGTAGTGAATTCAACTAATTATATGTACGAATTATATATAGCACCAAACAAAGCTTATGTATTAATGCATGATAAAAGAAACTGAAAATGAAACCCACCAGCTTATTATAATGTTGTCTCACATGAGATTAGTGTTACTTGGCACTTTCTTCATGTTCAAAGCAATTCAGAAACATTAAGTAATTAACCTACATATAATTTAACACCTTCTGCCAAGATTGCAGTACACAAGCCAGTAACTAGAAGAAAAAGGAACTAAAACCAGAGTTAATCTGGGAATACCAGTAACAGTTATAAAATCTTTCTTTTCATTTTTCATCTAGAGTTTTGTCAAACACCTTTTACATTATTTTTTATTGAACAGGAGACAAAACCTTCTGATTCTTGGTCGTTTAGGAGTCACACTGAACTCAGGAGTCTAGCTACAAAGCCTGACTGCCCACAACTGATGACTGGAAGACTGGACCAACTGGATTAGGTATTGTATATTGTACTTACCCTCTAGAATTCTGTTACCCACTGCCAGTTGTTGAACAGCACAAAAAAACCCTGCAACACACAGTATAAATAAAGAACACAAAGGCATATAAAGGGAGTTTTTACTATTTAAGGAAGACTTGCTTGCTGCAACAGACTCATTGTTCTGAGCAAAAAATCAGGACTTCACAGTAACACAGACCTAGCCTGCTGTAACGATTTTTTTGTTTTCTCATTTGTTTTTTTTTTACTTCCACTGTTATTTTCTGAATCAGCCACAGGCTCCACCCCCATGGTGGAAAGATGCTCTTCTGCCCCCTCCATGTGCTCTTTCTTCCATATCTTTTCATGTTTTTTCTTTCCACACTTCACCTTCTGTTAAAAAGGTGTACAACGAGCTCGAAAGCTAGAGATATATTTAGCTCAGCAGCAGGTCACAAGTAACTGTATAAAGCAAACATCCACAGCAGCATCATAGAATCCCTCAGTGTGCCTCTTTGCACAGACTCTGTACATCTGAAAAAGCTGCATCACAGTTTCTTCCACTTCTTAAACCCTACAACTATGGGTACATTTTCATCCATGATGTTGATACCTATCCACTTCCCCAAATAAAAATCCTTTTGAATATTATTGTCTCCAGCTTCTAAATGTATGCCATGATTTTGTAGGGTCTTTAGTGAGTGGAGGTCAGTGGGTATTGGGATGAGATGAGTGAATGTTTATGGATTTATAAGAGAGAAGACAAAGATGGAGTTGGACCAGCCAGCAGGCAGGTGGGATCAAGGTGCCTTCAAATCAGGATGGAGAAAAAAGAGAAAATAACAATGAAGTATGAGCCCATCAGGGGACAACCAAGCAAAAGCAATATGAAAAGGGGACAGAAAACACTCTACAGAGTGAGGCTAGTAGGATGAATTATGAAATATAAATCTTGGAAAGAAAGTTACACTGTACATGTTTTTTTTCTGGACAAACATCAGAAAGAGGGAGCTTGGTGACAAGTGCAAGTGTGGAGCTGATAGTAAGTGTAGCTGATACTACACTTGAAGTAACAACAACAGGGAGACAAGCACGCACTACGAACAGTATGCTGCAGAACCTTGATTCCCTTATGCACCATGACAGCCTTACAAATGCTGTGGCCAGGCTCAACCAACCAGCAGAAACCTGTCAACAAAATCACTGTGAAGACCTTTAAGGGTAAAGTTGGCTCCACCAGTTCTTTCTTCTGCCCACAGGAAGGGTCTGTGAGGATTCTGGAAGGTGGAGGGAGGATGGTCCCTTCATCATCTACTCCTCCCCTTCCTCCCTCACCTCCTTCCCAGCACTGCTGGAACTATTTCTCTCCCTCTGTGCTCACACTTTCCATGAAATGGGAATGAGGAGTCAAGGAGATGGGTGAAGGGGACGTGGCAGGTGTTGGTGCCCCAGCACAGTGGTCGGGCAGGCTGTGGTGTCTTGGGGAGCTGCAGGAGCCATGTGGAGACACACTGCTTGCACGTCCATCAGCACGTCTCTGTACTCCTGGAGCAGGGAGGGGAATATTGGATATCACTTTGCTTAGGGCTGAATCTATAATTGAGAAGATGAGAGTTCATTACAGATTTTGGCCTCGGAGTGCTTGTCTTGGCAGGAGGTTTGGCTGAGTGTTAAAATCATTACTGAGTGGCTTAAATCTAAACAAACACCCACCTTTTCCATTTATTACCAGGAAGAAATGACTTGCCTTGTAGAACTGAAATACCTATAGTTGTCGGCTTCTCATTTCCCAGTTGTGCGTAAAATTCCCACTCTTACGCCTAGCTTTCCCTCTTGTCTAGCTTTCCCTTATGTTATTCTACTGACAAGAATTCTGTATTAAATTACAAGTTATCTGTCGCAGAAGGAGAATTTCACTTGACACCAGAGAGAGGTCTGTTGTACAGTGCAAAGAGCTCCTGTTTCTCTTGTGCAGGGTTTTAAAGTACGGCAAAGGTTAAACGAAAAAAAGGCAGCATTCTAATATGATGGTAGATGATAATTCAGGCACATGTAGCAAAGGATCAATATTTTTTTTCATTAGGAATAGGTAGCTGGACAGAACAAGACAATATTCATATAGCTAGCTGTATTTTTGTCGCTGTAAGTAAAACAACTGGTGGGACCATACGTGTGGAAGAACAACTGCAATTATTTTAGAGGCTTTTCCCCCATTTTTTTCCTCAAGAAGTCTGTCTATATTGTTTCAGCCCCAATGAATGCTTCAGGAGCTATGACCCACTTCACAATTCGTTTTCACAGGGTGCAGCTATTACCATGCAGAAACCACAGAACTCTGTCTAAGAAGATAACTTTTTATTATTACTAAGGAGATAAAAATGGTGTATTATATTCTACCACTGAAGCTCATAACACATGAAATAATATCCCTCTGTCTCTACCTGCCTATCGAAAGATAGCTGAACATTGGAGAAACAGAGTTACTGATTGGGGGACTTTCTACACAGTTTTATTGGTGTGTGCAAAAAATACATTTAAAGAAAAGTACAAAGCAATTCACTCAAAAGGGTGATTGGAAACAAATTTAAATGGGTAGTGCTTAAATAATTAACACCTGCCAAAGTAAGAACAGAGGCCTTATTGCTGATATTAAATCATATCCTTTAACGTCTGAAACAGATGACAGTAAGTAATTCCAAAACAGTCAGGACAGGAAACCAATTTTTAGTTCTTGGAAAGTTGAATTAGTTTCAATAAACTTGATAAAAAGCCTATTTTGATTTGGTTAATTCTACTATGGAAACCTGGTTTTACATTAAACTTTTTTCTAACTCAATATACTGTAACTGAGCATTTTTGAACCATGATTTAAAGTATATTCATTATTCAGTAAACTAATGATGTATGTTCCACCTGGTTGCCACAAAGCTCAGCAAGTAAAAATTGTGGGTAGTATCTGGTTACCAAGAACAAATATTGGAGTTGCCAAGTTTCCAGCCAGTAAATATAACTCACAATAGCTATGCCAGATAGGCAAATAAGGATCGTCTCTAATAGAAGAAAAACCAAAAAAAGAGATACTGTGTAGTGGTTCAGTCCTAAAATAAAAATTCTATAAAAGCACCCGTTGTAGAAACTGGCAGTTTCTGAATTTCTGAAATGACTGAAGACTGTGGAGTAATAGTTTGGAGCAATGCCTAGATTTTCTTACCCCAAAGGAGTATGTTAAAGAATGTGCGTGGATATGTGCGTCTATGTGTCTGCATGTGTGTGTGTCAAAATAACATTAATGTTGAAGCACATATGAGTAAAAGCAAAGCTATTCTGGCTGTCACCTCACTCCTAATTCACTTCTCTGCACTTCATCAAACTAGTTTTGCATGGTTAGATTACAGGTGGCTTCTGTTTGGAGACTCCCTTCAAGTGAAAAATATGTCTCTCCACCTTAGATATTATTTTGCAGTAATGAACTGCCCACAGTCATTAATTTGGACGCAATGATCCAAGAGGTCTTTGCTAGCCTGGTGATTCGATGATTAATGTATGCTACTAATGTAGAACATGCTCACACAATTTTGGAGCCCACCTCAAGGTGGGCCTGGACATACAATGGGCTGAGCCCAGTAGGTCTGAATGACTGTCCCTGCCTCTAATGTATAAAGCACTCACCTGGCACAAATAAGTTCTCTGCTATAGGAATAAGAGGTCACTTTCTGGAAAAGAGGAATTTCTAGGGACAGAAATTATTAATTCATTCTTTCAATAAAATAAAAACTATGACAAATCTAATCACCTTTGTGAGGCTTTCAAACATAAGCCTCAGTTCTTTGTCCTGCCTTCTCTAATATAAATATAAAGAGATGCCTATCTGAAATAAAATACATACTAGAAATCTGGCTAAATCCAGGTGCCATCTCTAAACAGACACCAGATCCCCAGGTCAGCATCTGCTTCACGTTGCAGATCTGTCTGAGCAGATCTGGCAGTGCTGATAGCAATAATAAGACTAAAATCAGATGGGTCAATTGGAAACTAAATCAAATGGTAACCCAAAAACCTCAAACTGTGTGCACATGTTCTTCTATAAGAGATGGATAAAAGAACAAATATTGTTTGAGTGATGCGCAGTCATATACCCTAATATACGATTAGCAGAAATTTAATTCCAGTAGCAATGATTGTGACAGAAAGGTTGAAATAAGAGAGTACTTTACAGATGAGTTAACTAAGTTGCAGGCAGAACAAATTGTCACTTGTTCCTGTAGGATTTGAACCTATCTTCTCAGTTAAAACATCCTTTTTCTGTTTGCCTCATTTCCGAAGCACAGCAAAGGATGCTTGCGTGGCCATGGCATTCCTGAATGAGAGCTAGAGAGAGTGAAGTCTGGCAGGAGGGGGAATATTTCACCACTTTGGTGGTCACAGTTGGAATAAACCCAAAATACTGAATGCACTGACATCAGACTCAGCCTCCCTTTGATTTTACCACTATCAGAATTGAGGCCCTTCTTTCTCTTTACAAATAAATGCACAAGATTTCTTTATGAGCAACTATATTTTAAAAAAAACCCACAACAACAGATATTTGACTGCTTACTGCTTTTTGCTTTTTTTCTCCCTGTTTTCCCCTTTATTTAGAGACAGTAATGAGACTGAGTTTGAAGAGAACAGAATAAAGTAGGCTCCATTTTTTTTGCATTTCCCCTACAGTGAAAAAACACCTCTTCCCCACAAGAAGCAGCTCCTCATTTGTAGAACACAGGCATGTATTACAGAATAAACATAAAGAGACCAATATAAAAGTAGATATCTTAAAAGCTGTATCTACTTCTGTAGTTATGGCAGGGCTTATTCTGTATTAGAAACTAAGTATTGGTAAAATCAACTGAGTCTACTTTATGTCCTTACATTCCTCTTTTCATTTATTTTAATTAAGGAACCACTTCCCAGCTGCAGGCCAGAAAAATATTTGGGGGCTAAAGCTAACAAATTGGAACCAATGTTTTTCATAAAAAATATACTTTTACTTAAAATGTAAGAAGGGTTTTTCCAGGTTGCCTGAGCAGCCGCATACCCATGTGGTCTCTGCACCTGTGGAGCAGAGCCTTACCTCTGCAGCAAGCATTGCTTCATGCACCCCAAGAGAACTAAGAACTCTTTGGCAGCTGAGCTAGCAGCACTGCCATTACATTGTGGCCAGGCAAGATGATACGTGCATTCCCTCCAGGTCTGTCAAGACACAATACCACCAACCTTTCTGGGTCCACAATGTGGTATTGCTTTAAATCTTCCCCCCTTTTCGAAGATTTATGAGATACTAGGATGCTTAAATAATCCAATATATTCAAAGTCTAAGTGCAGTGCTGTTACCCAGGAAATATAACACAATTGTGACAGTGATGTTCTTTTAAAAAATCCACTTTTAATTAAATACATGGATTAAAAATTAAGTGTATAAATTAACCTAGGAGCTGAATGTGACTAGGTTATTGCTGGAGAAGAGCACCACATTTAACAGTATTTGTGCAAAGAGGAACTGACAAGGTTTTGCCAGCTCATGTAATATTATTTCAATCAGTTATGAGCTAATGACAAGAATACAAATGACATGCTTTTTAACAAAATTGTACTTCCCAGCTTTCTTTGGCCAGGAACAGATTCACCAGGTCATCTCTATTCCCTGAATAGCTGCAGCCTCTCCAGTAAAAATGGTTAACTCCTCTTCATAATGTCTATGCAGTTCTCCCTCTGCTCTCTTGTCCTTCCTTGTCTATGTTTTCAGTTTTGGTATCTACTGCTCTCTCCTTTCTAACTCTTGCTTTTGTTTTAAAAAGGACATGCTTGGGAATCAAAACAGATCCCTCAGTGAAGCAAGTGAACAGAAAAGAGTCTCAAAGTAACTGAGCTCATAAGAAGTGCAAGGGTATACAAAGGTACAGAGGCTTAGGCTGCATTTACAAGGCTTTGCTCTCCCTCTGCGTATGTGCAACCAGATGATTCACTTTATGCTACTCACGAATCACAGTTTATTGCTCTATCCTTTGACAATTCTTTGCCTGACTACAAGCATTCAGTTAGAGAACAGCATAACTTGATGTGGTGGCCAATTTAGTGCCAAAAATAATAGACAGCTAATATCCTAAATTAGAATCATCAAAAGCCACAAGATTCATACTGCTCATTCGCATGCTTTGTTGCATACTTATCATTAATAGAAGGAGTCAGCACATAGACCTTGAGAATGGAGAAAATGAAATGCATAGGTAAGGTATTTGACTAGTTTTAGTAGTTTTCTTGCCTGAAATAATAAATTCATCTTTCCTGCAAAATCCTATCATCTTTTTTCATCCAAGAAGCCTGTGACCTTTCTGACGAAATCTCATAGGCTATCATTTGCAAAGGACAAAATGGCACGCAAAACCAAATAAAAATTATACTAAGCTTTGATTGTTTGCTTCTAGATGTAGATGTTTTACAGATTGCCTTTATGGGGATTAAAATGAAAATAGGATCAGAAATTTAGAAAAATTCAGCAAGAACACTATGCTAAAAATAAAACAAAACAAACAAAAAACCCCACTACCTTGTCCCCTGAATGCTTCTGCTCTATCATAACTATTTACAGGGATGAGGAAAAAATAGTGGCTTCAGGAATGTTGCCCACTAGCATGCTATAAAATCAGTGAATTTTCAGCCTCAAGTTCTTTGTCCCTGTGGCTGCAATTGGAGAGGTATTTGCAAAGAGCTGATACTGGGAGAGCAGCACTTCTCACTGAACCCTGGAGGTCAAAGACATTCAACATTGTTCTTATTGAGGTAAAAATACTTAAAGGAGTACCTTGCATAGCAAATTATATCTTCTGAGAGGACATGTAAGATACTCTGCTTTAGTTCTGTGTGGAATGTGGACAGCAGCATCATTAACTAATCTGATTTATAATGAAAATTAATTATTATGGTCATTAGACTAAATGGCTTCTGTCATCTGCAAAGACATAATTGGTACAGAAAATTGTTTCATAGCTAAGGAACAATCAATCAACACAGATTGAACATGCATATCTTTTTTTTTTTTTTTCTCTTGCCCAATGAAAACCCAAACACAGAATTGGGGACTGGGATGCAACATGGCTCCTCCCATAGTCAGTGATGTGCTGAGGTAGATGCATCCCAGATTAAGTGAGAAGCTCAGAAAAGGGATAGGAAGGGAGAGATGGGGTTTCCATAGCTATAACCATGTCACATGCTCCTTCAGCTGGTACTGCACTGGTCAATGCCAGCAAGGAAGTGAAAAATCATAGAATCATAGAATAGTTTGGGTTGGAAGGGACCTTAAAGATCATCCAGTTCTAACGCCCCTGCAGTGGGCAGGTACAGCCCACTGGATCAGATTGATGAAGGCCAAAATTTTTCACAGGAGTGGTCACTGGGCAATGGAACAGGCTGCCCAGGGAGGTGGTTGAGTCACCATCCCTAGGAGATATTTAAAAGAAGGGGGCATGAGGTGCTGAGGGGCATGGTTTAATGCTTGATAGGAACGTTTGGACTCAACGATCCTGTGGGTCTTTTCCAACCTAGTGATTCTGTGATTCTCTGAATGCCCCATCCAACCTGGCCTTGAACACCTACAGTGATGGGACAGCCACAACTTCCCTGGGCAACCTGTTCCAGTGTCTCACCACTCTCATCATGAACAAATTCCTCCTAATAGCTGTTCTAAATCCACCTTTCTCCAGTTTATACCTGTTCCCCCTTGTGCTGTCACCATAAGCCTTTGTGAATAGTCTCCAGCTTTCTTGTAGGCCCCTTTCAGCTTCTGGAAGATGGCTACAAGATCTTCTAGTCCTTCAAGACTCCAGCAGTCTCTAATAAGCATGGCATTGTCATTGTTAGTTAATTTGAATTTCCTATATTGTTTGTTTTAATGCCTCTAATTCAGAAATAGATCATAAGCAAAGGTGTGAATATTCCAAAACATATCTGACAATAAACCAAAGCTTGAATGAATCATTTGAAAAAATAATCTTTCAATTAACATCTTCCAAGGATATAATGTCTTTATTCAGCAAAATTTGTTGTAAAAAAACTATACCTTCCTCATTTAAGATACTGTAAAAAGCAAAGACACAGAAACAGAGTGGAGGAAGTTAGGAGTCCAGGTTATTTTTAAAATGTTTGGGAACTCTTTTAAGAGTTTGTATCTGACCCATTTTAAAATTTGTCTATCTAAAAATCTAAGCTGATTTATGCAGAAGTTAAGCCTACTACATTATTTCCTGTTAGACAATTTAGTGAAATGTGGTAAAACATTCAAAGTAGAAACACACACATAGTGTACCTAATTTCTTTTTTTCTTACTACAGTAAGCAAACCCAACCAAATTTTACATTGATATGAATGATTCTTAGAACCCTTAAAATCTGCCTACCAAAGGCTCCACAACAATACAGCTGTGTTAGTTTGAAAATAGTTAAACTGACGCAATTCTTTGTATGTCAAATGGTTTTAGAAACAGAGAATGTTGTTAGGTTGCTCTGTGGAATAAGAAATTGTTTGTCTTAATCTGCTCCATTCCCCAATCTATTCTTTAAACCTGTTCCAGATGATCTGGAATATTCAGAACCATATATGTATTGAGTCTGGAAATTTGGAAAGAGGAAGTATTGAAACCAGAAGATCTGATTTCCTTAAGGAAGAATACAAGAACATCTGAGTTCTCGCCAAAGGGCTTGTTCTGGGTTCTGTATTCATCTTCCGGGAGGTCATTTGATATAAAAGCTATCCTTTCCATCAGAAGATATGCTATTGTTCTTTGTATAGTCTCATATCAGAATGAACAATTAGCATTTTAAAGAAGGGGTTGATTCCATGGGACACTGTAGTATAGTCACAGCATTTTCATATCAATTTGGATCTGGTTTCAGTTTGTCAATTAAGATAACTAAACCTAAACCTATCAAAGATGTTTTCTTTTGAACACTGAGATGTATTTACACAGTATTTACAGCAGCAATAATGAAACATTGAATGTGCTCCTTGAGAGGACTGCAGAAAGATTTCAGAGAAATAAAGGCAATAGTTATTCTCTGGGAAACAAATTTTTAGAGAAGTAAGGCTGACTGGCTCATTTTTTAAGAGTACAGACTGAAGGACAATGAATAATACTAGAAAGGGACAGTATAAAATACCTAAACCTGTTTTTTAGGTCAGTGTCATGAACTGAAAATTAATCTCTGATTCTTCTCTAAGGCCACAAAGTACTATTTTTCTACATGGCTGAAAAGTCATAAGCAAGCCCAGGAGGCAGGCAAAGTTGGTACCCAATATCCCCTACCACAGAGCTTCTCTGTGTCAAGAGCTGGAAGCTGAAATGACGGACACACAACTTACTGACTCATCTTCTTCTTCTGAGCTTATGAACACAATTTCTTCAGCCACAGTAATCAAATTCCTAACTGGTATTCACGTCTTTTACAAATGTAATGTTGAAATGGTAAAGTACTAAACAAAGTACTAAACACTACTCACCTCAACTGCTATGACCTATAGAAGCATAGCTGCCTGCATTGAGTTTCAAACAGTCATGAGCAACATAGATTTTTTTTTCCCTTTTTGCCACTGGATCAATAAAATTTTGTTTTAAAAATGTTTGTGACCTGCACAAAATGCCTAATTTGGTACTAGGTGATAAGGTAGTATCAGGTTTTCAGTTAAATGCAGTGTTAGTGAACACTGGCCACTGTGTCTTGTAAGTCAACGTTAATCAAAAGAAAAATATTTCTAATTGTGTTTAAGGAAAAAAAATATTTGTATTGGGCTGTTCTGGTCTATGCATGTCAAAATGAATTCCAATAACAATGGGTTCTTCCCATGACTAATATGTGTTAGAGTCTGCAGTATAAATTTTCTGTATGAGTTTAAAAATATTAAAGAGGTGAGTAGGTGTCCAAGGTAAAAGTTCCATACAGCAGAGGACAGGGCTGAATATTTAAAGAAAAATGGTAAATAAGTAGCTGCCATCCAAATCTGGTGTGAGCTATGCTCAAGACCACTGAAGAGAGAATATACTGAGAAAGAAACATTAGTATATTGTTTCCCTCTGCTAGGCAGCAGCATTCTTACGTGCATAGATTCTCCAGAGCTATCGTGTCTTCCACTCCCTAGGCTGCTTTTATGGATTCATACACACAGGAGAGAAAAGTTTTATGTACCAAATAAAAAATGTGAATGTATAAGTATATAAAGATGTGCAGTAGCTTATAATGTTTTCCAAACTGTACAAACTAAGAAGAAAGAAAAAACTGTAAGAAAATAATTCTAATACCTTTTATGAATGTGCCTCTTTCACTGTTGTTGCCTACAGCTGACAGTAGCTGAACAATGGAAGCACATTGGAAGACTGACTAAAATTCAGTATTTCCCTGACACAGGTGTGTCTAGTCTTTTTTTGGCAGCAAAATCTCTAGGGGAGATTAGGAATTACAAACAATGAAAACACAAAGGCAGCAACCCTGCAGATTAATGGGACAAAATTCATATAAAATTGAAGTGAGAAAAAAAAAGCAGAAGTATAACACTTTTATTAAGCTTGCAGTGTGATACACATAATAAAAATAACATATTTCTGTTGTAAATGTAGAAGCGGGATCCTCTGGTTCTTGGTTGGTCTGACCAGAAATGGGCATTTTTAACACAGCTCCCATTTATGTCCCATCCACAAAACTGCTATTCATATTATGTTTATTTACACTTCTGCAGATTAAATGAAGGTGATCAGAAGAACAGTATTTGAAGATAGGTAAGTAGAAAAGCTATGGGAAAGGAATTAATCTGAATACTAGAACATTTACAGCTACTGTCAATGCACAGAAAAAACTCAGCTCGAGTCTGGGGTCTCAGTCTGAGCTGGAACAGCTGACTCTTGGGAGCTATCCCCTTTCATTTGTCAGCTGAACAAATATACAGATATCATGGATAGGCAATAAACATCAAATGTTGCAAATTCTGTTTCTACAGAATAAAATGCAGCATCCAACAGCTTTAATGCTTCAGATAGGTAGTGCCTCAGCTTGCCAATTTCACAGTGCAACACACTTTAAATATTCTGCAGACTGCAGTTAAGTGCTGTAGTATGTTAAACTTTCCAGTCTTACATATTTCAATTGATTCTTTGTTCTCTTTCAGAACAGGTTAGTGAAGCTAAAGGGAGGGAGAGGAGGACTGGTCATTCAATCAAACTGCAGTATATGGAAAATCCAACATTTCAGTGAATTCTAGGAGTAAGCCAATACATCTATTCTGGTGAGAATGGTATTAATAGTTACTTTTACTTCCATTCTATTTTTAATTTAAGGATTCATAAGTATTTTATAAACAGAAATTATGCTTCACATCGGTTGTCAGTAGAAAAGACTGCATTATTTTTTTCCAGAAAGAGAAACTAAGAGAGATAAGGTTAAATGACTTACCCAAAATAACAGTAGAGCCAGACCTAGACTCTACATCCCTGGAATTCCAGTCCCATCCATGAACTCATGATAACACATTCCCTCCTTTTGTAAGAAAAAAAGGAGGAAAATGAGGAAGATTACTATAAGTTAATCCTGCTACGTTTTCAGGATACATATGTTAGAGTGTTTCAGTGGATGTTCACACAGACAGGAAATCAAAACACTTCCTATTTCAGTTTAGCAATTACAAAGTTTCCCATTTCCACATAAACATAAAAAGTGCATTTTGAATAGAAGCATTTAAAGGGATAACATAAAAGTCAGGAAGCAAAAAACAGAACCTCAAAGTCACAGTAATTAGCTCCACATGTGTAGATGATAATTAGTGATGTCTTTTTTTTTCTTTTTTTTTAATAAAGGAAAGGAATACACCAGAATGGATGCTGTTTGATTGAATAAGCTGTGTAATTGTTATGGCCACATAATCACAAAGTCAGGGCACATCCCTTAGCTGAGACAACATGTGCACAAGGGCATATGCAGATTTTACTCATTGTGCCAATGCTCTTTTTCCTTTGGTCCTATACACAAAGGAAAGAAGTGTTCTTAAATAACCCTGCTCCATAAATGCATCAGGGAGAAAATTACTTGTAAATTTCAAGAATCGCTGATAAGAAGGCAGCAGGCAAGCACAGAGAAGAAAACTATTCTCTACAGGCATTTTAAAGGGTTTGTCTAGAACATGATCAGCAGGTCACAATTTGGCACAGCAGTTTCTTTTTTAACTACCAGTCATTCCCAAATATGAAAAAATGAACTTAAGAGCTGCAGGAGCTCAGCCTCAGTCAGAGGCAAACCTTCAACATTCTCTCAAAGACAGTAAAATTAATCCTTCTCGTGTATAAGCCTTCAAAACCACCACTGCCAGTGTCTGAAAAGGTAAAAAAAACCCCAAACAACAAGCTAGGAAATTACTGTAAAATATGTTAAAAGGTACCTACTCTATTGAGCACTTTCACACATCTCTTCTAACTTGAAGTACTCCTTTTGTAAATAAAACTATTCTCATTATCCCAGTTCTACCACTGCTACTTAATCCCATGCTTTCCGCTCTACATTTACCTGCACAATCCCTCACCCACCCCTGATACTCACACACTCCATAACAGAGCAGTCATTTTAGGTTTCGCTGCAAATAATGTGTGCCCATGCCTGCCATCTAAATCCTCTTAAGTTAGAAGTTATTTCCAGTCATAAAATCATAGAAATTAGGGGCAGAAAAGATCTACTTGGTCATTTAGACCAAAACTTCATACCAATGCAGGATTGCTCCCTGCAGTGCACTTACCACTGCTTTGTCCAGTCTAGTTTTAAATGTCTCTGGAGACCTCTTTAGAAGTCTCCAAAGCAGTGTTTCTGCTACTTCCCTCAGAAGGATTTTCCACCATCTGAGAGCCATGCTTGACAAGTGAGTCATGCTTGTTTGAAAGCACTGGTCCTGGTAAAGCTCAACAGCTTTGGTTTGTGCCTTTTAATGCCTGATTAACATTGTCTATGGTATGTCAGTCAAGGTGTTTGAGAAGGAGAGGTGTATGAAGGTTCCAGTGTTATTGCTGCAGTTCTGTAAAATTAATTAGGAGTAATTTAATGCTGGTAGAAGAGTAATGTTTGCAGCAGTTACATTGCTTTGGGACGGTACAAAACCATGTTTCATCCTACGGCCTCTGCCAAATGCCTCTAACTGCACCAGGGGGAACATACCACAGATAGGAGGACTCTGTGACATGTGCACTGTACCATGAGGAAGAAGACCTGACAAGGGATGGCAAAAAAGATGATGGATTGTGTATCAAATAATTCAGAGTTTGGGGCAGTGAGTTTTAGGAAGAAAAGAGTAATAAGCTTTCCCAAGAAGTTTACTCCAACCACTTGCTGACATTTAGATTGGAAATGTATAGGGATAATCTTGTGTTTGCTCAGTGTGAAACAGCTTCTGGACAGTCTTCTGAGGGTGCATTCTGATGGCAGCTGAAGCCAGCCAAAGCATGTAAGAAGTGCTCTGTCAGCTGTCTAATACATAGAAGAAGCTTAAAAAAAAAAGTCATATGACCTGTCTGTCTATTCTGCCATATGAATGCTTGCATCACATAAAGGATGGGATGGAATGGGATGAGACTGGGATCAGGTGGGAACGTGATGTGGAAGGACAGGAAAATTGCTTTTCAGCAATT
>WAAB01014248.1:35114-69052 GCA_013389865.1 Piaya cayana | reverse complement strand
AGAAATCTGGGGAGCAGGGATAAAGGAGCAAATCCCTCGGAGACACTTCAACATCACGTCCATAAAACCCTTAGAGCTGGGGAAGCGGCCAAGTTTGTTCTCTTGCCTGCAAATAAAAGCTTTGCAAAAGATGCTCCTCTCTTTACTGTCCTCCTCCTCTCAAGGACACCCCATCCCAAGAAAAGGGGGGGGAGGATACCCCCGGTGTTCTGAGACCCCCTCCTTACCTCCGGGGTGTCCAGGGAAGGGGCTGTAGGGTCTCTGATGCGGAGAGAACCGGTAGGACATCCCGACAAGGGCATCAGCAAAGAGCGCGCTGGCTCCCTTCTCCCTCCCCACTGCAATGAACCCCAAAAACTAGGGTAGGGGAAGAAAAAAAAAATAATCTGTGGGCATAGAGGCTCTTGTCTGACTGCAGGAGAGAGGGAATAGCTTTCCCTGAGAGAGTTAAAGATTCAGTGCTCCAGGAGGGCCGTGAGCATCCTCCCTCAAGCCCTCCAAACCTCCTTTTCCCCAGCCCCGGCGCGGTCGGAGGGGCTGGAGAGCGAGGGGCAGAGGAGATTCCCCCGAGGGGGATCAGCCCTGGCACCCGCATCCCAGTTTATTCCCTCCATCCCCGGTGATCCCTTTCTCCCCGGCTCTACAGATGCCCCAAACGGCTTATATATATGTGTGTGTGTACATATATGTGTGTGTATGTGTGTATATATATATAAATAATATATATATATGTGCATCTCTGCCGAAAAGCACTAAACCTCAGCGGTGCTTCTCTATTCCCACGCCCAGCGGCGGATGCGCCGAGTCGGGGGGCTTAAAATCGAGCGTAAAATCAGCGCAAGGACGCGGAGCATCCATCGGGAGGCTCAGCTCCTGCCCTCCCCGGGTGCGGGTCGAGCCCAGCCCGGCGCTGCCGCCCCGGACGCCGCCCCGGCGGGGAAACAGCGGCCGCGGCCGCCGCTGCGGAGCTTCGGGCTTTTAATTAGACCCCCCCGGTATAAAAACTCCTGAGAGGCTCTTCCTCCCGCACCCGGGCAGTCGCTCTCTTGCCGGCGTGCGGAGAGACAGCGCCCAAAGGCTCCCTGTAAGTGACTTTCTCCAGTTCTTTTATTATCGTCATTATTTTCCTTCGCCTCTATTTTTGTTTCCTTCCCCACCTTTTTTCTAATTTTTTCTTTTTTTTCCTTTTCTTTTCCTTTCCTTTTTATTTATCTTTTCTTTTTTTTCTTACTTGTCTTTCTTCTATCTTTCTCTCTTCTTTCCTTCCTTCTTTATTTATCTCCTTCTTTCTTATCTTTATTTCTTTTTCCTTTTTTTCTTTCCTTCCTTCTTTATCTCCTTCTTTCTTATCTTTATTTCTTTTTCCTTTTTCCTTGTTTTCTTTCCTTCCTTATTTCTCTCTTCCTCTCTTATTTATTTTTCTTTCCTTTTTTATTGTCTTCCTTTTCTTATTTATATATTCATTCCTTTTTCTTTCTTTCTTTATTTTGGAGGGCGAATCTTTCTGCCTGTCCTTCTATTCTCTGACTTTTGCCTTTCTCCCTTTCATCTGTCTTCCTCTTCCACTCTCTTTCTCAATTCACTTTCTTTTCCATCTTTTCTCCTTTTCCTTTTTATCTCTTCTTTCTCTTTTCTTTCTCTCTTCTCTCTTTTCTTCTCTTTTCTCTTCTCTCTCCTCTTTGCTCTTTTCTCTCTTCTTGTCTTTCTCTTTTTTCTCTCCCTCTTCTTTTCTATCTTTTGTCTTTTCTCTCTCTTTTCTCTCTCCTTTGCCCTTTTCTTTCTTCTTGTCTTTCTATTTTTTCTTTCCCTCTTCTATCTTTTCTCCCCTCTCTCTTATTTTCTCCCCTCTCTCTTATTTTCTCCCCTCTCTCTTATTTTCTCCCCTCTCTCTTATTTTCTCCTCTCTTTCTTTTCTCCTCGTTTCTCTTTTCTCTCCTTTCGTCTCTCTTCTTTCTCTCTCTCTTATCTCTTTTCTCTCTCTCTTCTCTCTCCTCTCTCTTATTTTCTCTTTTTTCTCTTCGTGTCTCTTTTCTTTCATCTCTTTTCACTCTTCTGCCTTCTTTTCTCGGTTCTTTTCCCTCTCCTCTCTCTTTTCTCTCCCTTTTCCCTCTTCTCTCCCCTCTCTCTCCTCTCTTCTCCCTCTTTGTTCCTCCTCCTCCCTCTCTCCCCCCTTCTCCCCGTTCCTCTCCCCCTCTCCCTCCCCTCCTCCAGTCCCGGGGCCGGTTCCCCTGGCCGTGGGGGGGTAGCCGGGGCCGTTCCTCGGTGCCTCCGGGGCCGCTAGGGGATGCCCTGGTCCAAGGCAGCGGCCGGCGGGGCCGGCGGGACTGGGACCCGCAGCCAATCAGCGCCCGCCGGGGCCGGCGCCCCAGTTCCTGCCGGGTCCCCATTGGCTGCGGGCGGCGCTGGGGCCGGAGGGACAGGGGTGATGGGGGGGGTTGTCCCTCCCGCATCCCCGGACTGGGACCCTCCTGCTCCCCCTGCCCCCGCCTCAAACCACCCTACTTCACCCCCCCCCCCATTATTTCCAAGCGCAACCGCTTCTCTGTGCTCAGATCCTTAAGAAATACATAATTTAAGCCCTTTACGCAGCTCGAAAGCCGCCGGTGTAGGAAAAGAGGCAGCTTAGTTTTACGTGAACAACCCCGCGGAGGTCCCGCACCTGCTGGAGCATCCCCAGCTCCTCCCGACCCCGCTCCTGGGGGGGCTGCGATCCCCCTGCGCGTCCCCCGCGCACGACATCCCAGGGACAACAACCCGTAAAGAGCGAAAAAAAGTTATTTCTCCTTTTTTTAAAAAAGGGATAGTTAAAAACAAACAAAACCAACTAGGTGGGGGGAAAAAAGTTAGAAAGAAGTTGGTAAAAGGGGGTCCCGGCGGGAGCAGCGCGGGGGCGGCCGGTGCGGTCCCCTCCTCAGGCGGGGACAGGCTCCGCCTCCCCGGGCTTATGACACTGGAACCTCCTTAAGTTGCGTCTCGCCACAGCTGTCTGTAAGCACTGAGCCGGCTGGCGCCATCCTGCTCCTTTCAGAAAGAATGCCTTCCCTGTAAAAAAAAAAAAAAAAANAAAAAAAAAAAAAAAAAGGGGAGGGGGGAGCGAGAGAGGGAGGAAAAAAAAAAAAATAGGGCGAGCAAGAGAGCACAATCTGATCTGATCAAGCACTTTCAGCTTCATCCCTCCTGGGTCACATACTGCTTCTCCACCAAGGTTTGTGCGGAATTTCTTTAGCAACTTGTCGCCTTTTTTTTTTTTTTTTTTTTTTTTTTTTTTTTTNCTTCCCTCCCCCCCCCCCCGCCCCGTCTTCACCCCTCGGCTCCTTCAGTCCCACCCTCTTCTCCATCGCTTTGCTCCCCCTTCTCCCTCCCTCTCGTTCTCTTCGCCCCCTCTTACCCCCTTTCTCTGTTGCATAATAATTAATGAGCAATCAAAGTGGCTCTAGGCTGCAGAGCAAGCGAACGGCACAAGTTCTCACCGGCTTAAGCCGCTGGGAGCTTCTCAGGTGCAAATTGAGCAAATAAACAAATAAACAAACAACCGCGACGACAGGGAGGGGAAAAAAAAAAAAAAAAGCCAAAAAGAAGAGAGTAAGAGCTGAGGCGGCAGGAGCGCGGTTAGAGCTGCTCGAGCCGGGAGAGGAGAGAGCGAAAGAGAAAGAGGCGCTGGGGAGAGAGGTGGGTCCAGGGCAGAGCAGGCGCTTCCCAGGGATCAGCCGCGGGATGGGATGGGTTTTCTCCTGCCTGAAAAGTCAGGTGCTAAAGTTCAGAACTTCTCAAGCACGCTCCTCTCTCTCTCTCTGCTTCTCTCCCTCTCTCTTCTCCTTCCCTTTCCACTTTCTCGTTACAGGTGATCAAAGAAGAGAAACATCTGCAAAAGAGCGGAAGATACCGAGGGGATCTCACTTAGTTGAGATTTTTTTTTTCCCTGAGTTTTTTTTTTTGTTTTGTTTCCTTCTCCCTCCTTTTTTTTTAGTGTATTANGGTGGATGTACTTTTTAATATCGACGGACAAGGCAACCCCGTCCCTCCGTACTACGGCAACTCCGTCAGAGCCACCGTGCAGAGATACCCCACGGCCCATCACGGTGAGTGACCCCGGAGAGATCCCGGGGGGGACCCCGGTTCCCACCGGGAGGACCCCGGCAGCTCCTACCGGCGGGGAAACTACGTCACGGGTGGATTTTGGGGCTGGCTCATTGGAAATAAATCCAAATCCGGGCTTCCTTCCTTCTTTCTCTCCTTTCTCTTTATTTATTTCTTCGGTTTATTATTCTCTCTCCCCCTCTCCTTCTTTATTCCTCTCTTTCTTTTTGCTCTTTCTCTCCCCATTATCTCTCTCCTCTCTTCTCTTTTCTTTCCCTCCACTCTTTCCCTTCCTTTCCTTCTCTTTCTTTCTTTCATCTTTCTTTTGTTTTCTTCCTCCTTCCCTCTTTCGCTTTAGTTCCCCCTCCCTTCTGTTTAATGAGGTTAACAGTTAGTGTTTTCATACGGTGTTTAGTTTTTTTCTTTTTTTTGCACGATTAAGCTGCTCTAAAGAAGAAAAGCGAGCTGGGGAGCAGGGGGGTGTGAAAATCACCCTGCTGCCCTCACGCCCGGGCTATTTCATTCGCACTTGGGGAGCTTGTTAGGTTGTTAGGTCGAAAGTTTTGTGCGTGCACTCAGGGCTGCACCGCGGCGTGTGTTAAAAATAAGAAAGAAAAGGAAAAAAATAAACATCTTGGTGTAGTTAGGTATCAGACCTGGTGCGTTTTCCTATAGGTCCTGCAGGAAGGTAACGATGCACAACGTGAATTTTGTTCCTGGGTCACAGCTTTTAGAGAAGAGGCAAAATACCTGAGGCCGATGCAGTCCAGGTGCATGGGGGGGATGAATGTTTTGGTGCCATCTTTATAAGAAGAACTGGAGTTATCCAGTATTTAGATCCCGAGTTTATTTGTGCGGTTATAGGTAAAAGAGGAAAAATTAAACAAGGAGGGAAAAAGACAGATGCTGGTTTGTGAAGCCGGGCGATGACCTCTGTCGAGGCAAAATCTAAAGGTCTGCGGTAGAAATCACCCCTGAATTAAGGAAAAGAAAATGGGACGAGGGAGCCGAGCTGGAGCTGAGCCGGGTTCAGGGGGCTGCTCCCAGCCCTCAGCTACTTGTTGAGTGAGTTTGCATTAGGCTCCGCTCAGTAACTGCATTGTTCTGCTATTAGTCCCTTTAAAACAATTATTTCTAAGGATCAGCAGCCTTTGTCCTTTCTTTCTTTCCTTTTCTTTTCATTTCTTTTCCCCCCCCCCCCAATATATCAGCAGAAAGTGGAAATGCGGTCTCTCTGATCTAGCCTGAATATTATTTACTATGCTACTTCCTGGGGAAGATAATGAATCTTGACCCTTTCTATTCGTATAACCCACCTTCCCTTCCTTTCGAGCAGTTACTTTCAATATTGTTCACAAATGTCTGGTAGAGTGAAAACTAGCTTGGAGATTTTCTAGACATTCTCAAGCTCTCATACAGATGTACTTGTCCACCCTGCACCAGCCCTTTAACCCGCTGTGGCTTTAGAGATCTGGGTTTGCACCTTTCCTCCTGCATATTTAGCAGTGTCTACACACATATCACAGTCCTTGCAGAGGTTAAGGCTCCCTAGATGTCCATGCACTTACAGGGCTTCATTGGCAGGAACAAACTTGCTTTTCTCCAATTAACTCTCTGTGGTTTTCGGCTTAGAGCGATTTGCTCAAGTTGCTGTGGATTTGGGAAGATTTGATTCTTTGGGATATGCTTTTTTTTTTTAAAGCGAGCGATTCATTTAAAATACTAGGTACCATCCCTTAAGAGCGTTTATAACCAAAGAAAACAAGGTTTGAATGCGTAAATCTAGTAAGTTGTTGGTTTTCTAAAAATTATTATTATTTTTGCAAAGTCCGGGTCTGTGTTTTAAAACACAAGCAAAAGGTCTCTTGTCGTAAGAAGGGGATGGCGACTTTCTTTGGAGTCACTTGGTGCTCTCTGCCTGTGCCATATCGCCACGAAAAAAAAGCTGCCTCACATTTATGTGCAGCCTCGTGGAAGGATAAAAAAAAGACAAATTAGGCGGTTAGCAAAGTTTAGCACCTCTTTTGGGAAGGTTATTATCACTCTGTGGGCATCTCTTGGTCTTCTTCGTTTGGTCAGAATATTCCCAGGGTTTGTAGCCCACGGCTGCACTCGGGAAATTATTTTTCCAGCTAAGAAAAAAAAATATTTCTGCAGTCGAGGCTCGGCTTCAAAGTCTTCCCTTCAAAGCCAGTGTGGGATTATCTGGAAAAGAGAGAGAGAGAGAGAGTGAAAAAGGGCTCGTCGAATTCCGTGTCCCAGGGCTGGCATCCCTGCCCGGAGGGTCCAGACCCGGAGACTCGGTCCTGAGCAGGATCGGAGCTGCCACCTCAGGCAGCTTTAAAATTTTGGTTTTTTTTGAAAGGCGAGGGAGGGCTCGCATCAGATGTAATTTTGCTCATTCCCTTCGGATGCCTCCGGAAAGGAGGGAGGGGGGTCGGTCCAGCCCGGCAGCACCACGGGGGGCTCGTCAGGGTGGCGAAAAGGGAGTGTAACGGGCGTTTGGTTGTGTTTTCTCCGAGCAGGGAGCCAGGTGTGCCGCCCCCCGCTGCTGCACGGCTCGCTGCCCTGGCTGGACGGGAGCAAGGCGCTGAGCAGCCACCACAGCGCTTCCCCCTGGAACCTCAGCCCTTTCTCCAAGACCTCCATCCACCACAGCTCACCGGGACCCCTCTCCGTCTACCCACCGGCCTCCTCTTCCACTCTGTCCGCCGGCCACTCCAGCCCGCACCTCTTCACCTTCCCGCCGACCCCTCCTAAAGATGTGTCCCCGGACCCGTCCATCTCCACCCCCGGCTCCACCGGCTCCACCCGGCAGGACGAGAAGGAATGCATCAAATACCAGGTGTCCCTGGCCGATACCATGAAGCTGGAGTCCTCTCACTCCCGGAGCAGCATGGCCTCTCTAGGAGGAGCCACCTCCTCGGCTCATCACCCCATCACTACCTACCCACCCTATGTCCCAGAATATGGCTCTGGACTGTTCCCCCCCAGTAGCCTCCTAGGAGGATCGCCCACCGGCTTCGGGTGTAAATCGCGACCGAAAGCGCGGTCGAGCACAGGTAGGGCTTTTGGCTTCTTCATCCCTGTCTCTAGGGAGAGGAAACTGCGGGGGAAAAAGCAGGGGGGTGAAAGGGAAAACGCTGCTCCCCCCTCTCCTCTCTGTGCACAGAGGGATGCGCATCCGTGTGATGAAAGCAGCAGGGGCTCAGCTTTAGCTTCTGCACAGGTTGTCCTGTTGGATTTGGGGGGTCAAACTCCTCCTTGCCCAGCTCGGGCTCAGAGTACAAGCCCAGGAATGCCGCCCCAGGAGCCTCAAACCCCTCTGCCCCTCTGCCACAGGGCTCCTGCCTCCCCCGCCACCCCGAGCGCCTGCGGGGAGCTCAGCTGCGGCGCCTGAGGAGGAAGCGAAACCGAGGGAACCGCAGCATTAGTGTATCTCTCTGTATTTTAATTATGGTGCTAAATCCCGGCCAACTTCCTCTGCCTGCTCTCCGCCTCGCTCTTCCCAGGGCCTCTTCCCATGCCGGGTGGGTTTTCCCTGGGGCTGTGGGGAGAGCCTGCCCACGCAGCCCCCAGCCCCATCCAGCTCCCTGTTAAGGTCTTTGACCACCTCCAGTGCCATCCAGCAACCTGTTAAGGTCTTTGACCACCTCCGGCCCCATCCAGCAACCTGTTAAGGTCTTTGACCACCTCCGGCCCCATCCAGCTCCCTGTTAAGGTCTTTGACCACCTCTGGCCCCATCCAGCTCCCTGTTAAGGTCTTTGACCACCTCTGACCCCATCCAGTTCCCTGTTAAGGTCTTTTGACCACCTCTGGCCCCATCAAGCTCCCTGTTAAGGTCTTTGACCACCTCTGGCCCCATCAAGCTCCCTGTTAAGGTCTTTGACCAGCTCCAGCCCCATCCAGCTCCCTGTTAAGGTCTTTGACCAGCTCCAGCCCCATCCAGCTCCCTGTTAAGGTCTTTGACCAGCTCCAGCCCCATCCAGCTCCCTGTTAAGGTCTTTGACCAGCTCCAGCCCCATCCAGCTCCCTGTTAAGGTCTTTGACCAGCTCCAGCCCCATCCAGCTCCCTGTTAAGGTCTTTGACCAGCTCCAGCCCCATCCAGCTCCCTGTTAAGGTCTTTGACCAGCTCCAGCCCCATCCAGCTCCCTGTTAAGGTCTTTGACCAGCTCCAGCCCCATCCAGCTCCCTGCCAGGATCGTTGACCACCTCCATCCCTATCTAGCTCCTTTCCAAGGTCTTTGATCACCTCCGTCCCCATCCAGCTCCCTGCTAGGGTCTCTGACCATCCCCAGTCCTATGCAGCTCCCTGCCAAGTTCTTTGACGATCTCCAGCTCCATCCAGCCACTTTCTAGGGTTTCTGACCACCTCCATCCCTATCTAGCTCCTTTCCAAGGTCTTTGGCCACCTCCAGCTCCATCCAGCCCTGTTCTAGAGTTTCTGAGCACCTCCATCCCTATCTATCTCCTTTCCAAGGTCTTTGGCCACCTCCAGTCCCATCCAGCCCTGTTCTAGGGTTTCTGACCACCCCCAACCCCATCTAGCCAGGGTTTTTGAGCATCCCCAAAGGGAGCACATAAAATCATCTCCCTGGCCCCACCACTCGAGGGGAGCAGGGGGTCCCAGATCTGCGCATCCTTCGGTGTGGGGTTTGGAGAGGTTGTGCGGCTCGGGCTCCTGATGCTCCAGGTCTGGATATTTTTTGGGAATTTGTGTGTGCAGAGGAAAGGGCGATTAGTGAAATCTTTTCTCTCTCTTTTTTTTTTCACTCTCTATTTTTTTTTTTCCTTCTTTCCGAAGAGGCTGCTGCAGGGTTGCCTGGCATGAATGAGATCAGTTTTCAGGGTTTTTCCAGGGTGACATTTACTCTGTCTGTCTGAGCAGGGACTGTCTCTATTTAGCTGATATGTTTGAGCTAATCCAATTATTTTCAGACTGCTGCACGCGACAGTTGCATTGTTTATCCAGCGCCAGGAACTTTAATAGAGTCCGGATGCGGTTAGAGTGACAAAAAAACCCAGACCTGTATGTTTTGTACATGAAAGCAGGAGAGAGAGAGAGAGATGGAGTGAAACAAAAGAGAGGGACAGAGACTCAAACAGCCCCGGAGCGGCTGCCCCGTTTAACCAAAGGGGAACAAAACGACCCGGGTATTAACGGGAGCGGCTCCCCGCCTGGCCCCGGTACGGGATAGGGATAGGGACGGGATAGGGACCGGTTTATTCTCTTCCCCGGTGTAAGACGAGGGGTACCGGGCTGCCCCGGCGCCCTCCGAGCCGCAGCTCCCGCTGGGGCACCGGCTGCGCGGTATTTTCAAACCGTCTCGGTCTCCCCCTCCCCCGCCTCTTGTTTTCCTTTCGCCACTTTCTGTTACTTTACCTTCTAGAGACACATCTGCGGTTCGTGATAAACCAACCCCAGGAGCAACACCTATTTTTTTTTCCCCTCTCTCTCACTTTTTTTTTTTTTTTTTTTTTTTGTGTTAAAAGTTGATTTTAGCAAGCTGGGAAGCTTGCAGACAAAAGAGGGTTAGTGCTGGAGGAAAAGGAGGGAGGGGGTGTTTTTGCAGGATGAAAGAGGGAGAAACGGTTGCAAATGCCTTTTTATTTTTCTTGTTGGGGGAGCGAGAGGAGAGGGGTTTTTAGTGCAAAGGCCCTGGAAAAACAGTTGCCGTTTGTGGTTAGGGTGCGGATGCCTCTTGCTCGAACGCAGCACGGGCTGGGGCAGCGGGGAGCCAGCTCTGTGCTGAGTTAGCTCTGCTCTGGTCGGCTGAGGTCCTCTGCTGCTCTCAGATGGGCTGGGAGTGTCATTAGGTGCAAGAAAAAGAGAAAAAAACACCCCAACAAACCAAACAACAAAAACCTCTCAACCCTCTGAAAATAGCTGGGATGTATGCCTGCATCCCACCAATTCCCTCCTCTAATGTGGGAATTAGTGGGCTGGGGGATACCCTCCCCAATAACCAGGGAGAGGATAGAGAGGTGCCAAAAAGAAGAAGGAGGAAAAGACTTTCATCAGGGCTCAGGGCTGTTTGGAACTCCCAGTATCAGGGATGGACCATCAGAATGCAGATGCGGCGGGGAAGCCAGAGGAGTTTCTGCAAGTTGGGTGGTGGAAGCTTAACTGCAAATTTATTGATAGAGGATATTGGAAGAATGGTTGTGTATTGGCTGGGTCCAAGGAGGTGTTTTTGTTGTTGGTTGTGATTATTTTGGGGGTCGTTGATGAGGTTTAACCTGAGGCCAAAGGAGGAGACCCCCCCGCCCAAGCTCATACGCTCTCCTTGGAGCTGGCGCAGTGCTCAAGGAGTGACCCCAGAGTCCCCATACACATCAGAAAGTGTGGCATGAACTTAACTTTGCTATCCATCCTTCTCAAGGAGGAGCTGGAGGCTCCTGCAAAGCTCACCATGGTTTGCCTAGTCCGTACAGCAACATGGGGTCTGGAGGGCTGCAGAAATCCTTAGTCCAGAAGCAAAGTGGAAGTGTCAGACCCCCAAAAGCAGGAACCCATGGAAGGGATGAGAGCTGCAGGGAGTCCCTCGAGCCACCACAGGGCTTAAGTTGTCATTGTCATCATCCTTTTTCCCTGTGACACAGGACTGATGCTTCCAGTGAGGTGGTACTCGGGGCTGGGGGACACAGGATCAGGCCACTCCAGACTCTTTCCAACATGTCCCAGGGATGTCATTCATCCATGGCCTTGGACCATTGCTTGGACATCCTGAACTCGGAGAGTACTGGCAGGGTCTGGCATGGCTGGGTCTCTCGGGCAGTTGTGTTGTTTTTTGTGGAGGACTTTCAGCAACTCCTTTTATCTCTGCTTTTCCTAAGTGAACTATGTGCTCTCTTGTTTCCAGAAGGCAGGGAGTGTGTAAATTGCGGGGCTACCTCAACCCCTCTGTGGAGAAGAGACGGCACCGGGCACTATTTGTGTAACGCCTGTGGACTCTATCACAAAATGAATGGGCAGAACCGGCCCCTGATCAAACCCAAGAGAAGGCTGGTGAGTTTACTTTTTTAAAAAAAATTCTTCCTTTTCCTTCTTCTGCAACTTTTGCTCCTTGTCCATGTCCTGGGACGGAGCTCAGCCAGCTTCAAAACTTGGTCCCACTGACTTCAACAGAGGGCTGGTGGGGGGTAGGGGAGAAATGCTCAGGGTGATGTTCCCAACCACTATGGGTTTCTATTTTCTGGTCCTCTTGCAAACTACAAAATGGGTTGAAAAATTAAGATCCAGGACTGCTAGCAAACCAGATCAGAGTTTTATCCCAGGTAACAATGAGGCAGATACCTCTGCATAGCGCTACTGGGCAGTGACCCAAGAATGTTGACTCTTCCCAGGGGACAACAGCAGAAGAGTAATTTCCTAATGACCAAAGAGATTATTATTAGAACAGAATTTCTTCATGTCTCTATCCCCTTTAGCTGTCAATGTTGTGGAGCAAGACCCAAGCTGGGTACTGGCTGCCACTGGGGCATCAGCCAGAGCTTGGTCCTTCAAAAGGACTTAACTGATGGTCATGGCGCCACTTGAACCTGGTGTGGTCATTTGTACCACGTGGGTCTCAAATTGTGTCATTTCTGCCTGGTGGGCAGCTACCAACCTCTCCAGGTTGGTGTGAATGAGGATACAAGGTAGGGGATGGCAAAGTAAGAGCAAGCCTGGTGAGTGTCCAAAGATAATTATGTTTCCAGGGCCACAGAAGCTGGAGGAAGATAAAATATGTGGGTAAATACTTGAAATAATAGTTGTAAACCTCACAACTGTACTATGTACGGGTGATACATTACAGACTTCCCAGCCATCTATTTGTGAATTTCCCTGGAAGCCACAAAATGATCTGGAAGCTGTGGGCATCACTAATAAACGCGTTGAAGTATATTTGGCAAATAATCAGGCAAGCCACAAGGGAAAAAAATATATCAAGTGGGGGAAAAAAATATGTTCCCTGCTTGGGAAGCGATTGAATGTTTTGAATAGAGGCACGGTTGGTTTTGTTAGGATTAAAGACATGGATGGACTCCTGCGGGCCGCTCAAAATGCGGAGAAAAAATGGCTCTTGTCTCTCTATGGAGTTTCTGAGCTGATAGATGGATCTGGCTGGTTATGTGAGGCTTGTGCCCAGCACAGCTGAATCCTACAATTAGGAGATGGTCCAGTGGCCTTGTGTTCCCCGTGAAGGTGCTCATGGCCTTGGTCCGGCAACTCTTAAGCATGGATTCAGCTCCCTCGTCTGTGAGGTGCCTGCAAAATTGGATGAGCGTTATTCCCACAGGCACTGGGAAGCGTTTGCAGGATATGGTCCCAGGAGGAGTTACACTGTGAGGGGCAGTAGCATTGTTTCTGTCTGGCCTTGCGGGTTTTGGGGAAGATGCAGGTTTTCTTCTCTACCCCCAAACTTCCTGCAGGCAAACCCTCTCCATGCCTTCTTAACACGAGCTTTTCCCGTCTAGCAAAATGTTGTTCTCCCCCATCTTTCATAGCCTTGTTAGAAAAAAGGAAAAGCTTTCTAGGGAGGGAAGTACAGACTGGGATTTTGAATTTTTTTTTGGGCAGCTCTTGGTCTCTTCTCCTCCTCCCCCAGGCCCTTCTGTCTTAAATACACACACTTCATTTTCTTTTTTTTCCCCTCGTTCTCTCTTCATGTGTAAAGTTAACTTCCTAGGAAAAAGCTGCCGGATATCTGAGCCCTAGAGATAAGTCCCAAACAACAGCTCTGTTTCCCTAGCCCAAACACACAGGAGCTTGAGCATATCCAAACAAGTGGAGGGGGAGGTAGAATAGGAAAGCGGCTGGAAAAGCGGGGGGCGAGAGCTTTCAAAAAGTGTCTGATGGAATCATGAAAGAATGTCCCGAGTCACCCTCAGCCCAGCACATGTAAAATGAACTACATAAATAAATACATTGTAAAAGGTCATTCTTGGGGGAAAAAAATAGAAAGAAAGAAAAAAAAGTAAAGAGAGACCTTGTCTTGCATAATCACTTCAATCTCGAGCATTTTAATTTAAGTTAGAAAAAGTTCTCATTCTTTGCATGTGACCTTTGCTAAATGGGAACTTTTGATTTTTCTATGTATTTTTTTTTTCCCAGCGCTGCCAGGGGAAAAAAAAAAGAAACATTTCTAATGCTGTTTGCGTCTATATTTATTTTGCTTCCTAAACTAAAAAAAATAAGGCACAAAAGCTTGGCCCAAATTTGCATTTTGTGTGCGTAGATGTAGATTTGTGTGTGTCTGTGGCTTGACTTTATCTTTCCTGACTTGTGAAGACAAGCGAGCTGGAGAAGGCAGCATGTGTATGGAGGCTCAGGGTGGGGATCCAGCGTGTGCTCCTCTCCCTCTGCCACAAGTTTCCTGTGTGACCTTGGGCTGGTTTTGTAGGCTCCGATCCCAGACGCGCTGAAACTAATGAAAGGACTCTGATGGGCTGGAGAGAGAAGGCAAATAAATCCTTAGATGCTGAGAAGCCAGCCCAACCTTTATTAAGTTCAGCAAGCATCTTTATAAGGGTTTTCTTAAGGGGAGATGGACAGAGTCTTGCCAGCTGAGAGGGCTCAGGGAGCTCTGCTTCACACTGGGGCATGCTTCACATCTAGAGATGTTGGCAGGTCAATCAGGAATGGGCAGGTGGTTCCACATTGTCTCTTTACTTAAAAGGTCTACAGACCTCTTGGAGACCATTCCTGTTCTCACTGAGGCCAGTGGCAGCCCTCTCACTGCTGTTGCTGAGATAAAACCTTCCTCTGAATTTTCTTCCTTTCCTCTGTTTCTCTGTCCAGCCTCTTGGAAGGATTATAGCCAATTTCTCGAAAGGCCTGTGCACGCGCAGTCTTCTTTTAGGGAGTTGATGACTGCAGCTCTCTGGGTACCCTGTGTAAATCCAGACACCAAAACTGCCCCTTAATTAAGCATCTTTATAAGTGCTTAACACCTCCTGTGCCATCCTCAATTCCACCTTCTCATCGCTACCAGCGCTTCTGAAGTTGTGCCCTTGCTCGTATGCAATTGGGCCATGGGGTTTGGTCCTACAGATTTTATGGGGTACCCGGTTGGTCATCCCACTACTTACGTGGTCAGGCTCAGGTCAGTGACGAGCGTCAGTGGATGCCATTGCTGGGAGCTTTTACAATAACATTATTATCCATTATTTCCTGACCACTACCGGTGTCTCTGGTTTAAGTTGGTACAGCACAAAAGGTTCAGTTTGGGACAGAAAGAGCACAAAGTTTAAAATAATCGGCTGATGATGCTAAAATTTTATAGGGGAAACACGGCAGATGGAAAAGGTTTTAGAGAAGACAATTGATGTTGTGATTTATTCGTTTATTTAATGTCAGAGTTTGTTTGAAGGCAGCAAGGTGGTGGCCAGGCATGCCTTTTAAATGCCCTTGCAGTAAAAGAAATTACGGCGAGCGCCATGTAGAAACCCCAAATATCTTCAAAGGGGATTTTCCCCATGTGTGGGCCGAGTTAAATATCACTGGTTTTTACAAATTTCCTTAGGCTTGATTTTTGGGTCTGATAAGGGCAAAGCTGCCACCGAGATACTCAATCCAGCCTCTGAGCCATCCGTGCTGGCCAGCAAGGGCTAGGGGACAGAAACCTGCAGACTTGGCCCTTGGGTCCTGGTGACTGCTCAGCTCTGCAACTTGCTGTGTCCACAATGTGTTTGAAGCACGCATATTAATCCGGTGATTTTGATGGGAACAAAATTTGGGGTTGTGGCATGGTCTGGAGGAGGACAGGACTGAGATGTTTGCGTGCACATCTGTTCAGGGGTCTGTTGTTCATGGTGAGAAGCTTCAGCTTCTCCTGCTAGCGCTGGGATTTTTGTAACCAAAGACCTGTGTGCTGTTGCCACCTCTTGCTGGCCATCAACATGGAGAAGTCAGCTGAAAGCTTCCTCAGGCTTGAGACTGGCTCATTTCAGCGTGGTTTATGGTCAAGTAAAATGCAAGCATCCCCACAGGCAGCTGGTGAGAGCCCCTTACTGTCACATCAGGGGCTTTGTGGTGCTTCCTAATGCTCATGGGCATCATATTATTTATATTTTAGGCAGTTCTTTCTGTCTAATTAAAAGAAAAAAACCCTCTACTCTATCTAAAACAAAACCAACTCGTCCTCTCTCCACCTACGCCGCATTCAATTATGATTAAAATTGCAACATGACCTAACAAGAGTTGGTATTAATGCTAGCGCTGTGCCAGTGTCCATGTTTGCATTTTGGGTTTGTTGTACGGTATCCAAAGATGCGGTATTTTTTTTTTTTTTTAAATGTTGGATGTGCTACAGTGTGCGGCTGTGTGGGGTGAGGGGTAAATTTGAAACAGTAAGAGCACAAAAGAGAGCATTAAAGGCTCAGTTCTGCAAGGTGCCAAGCATTGCTATGATCTGGCAAATCGCTTAAGCACATGTTTTAACTTTAAGCACATGAGCAGTCCCATTGAAAGCAATGCATCGGGATGAAATCAGAGCTCTGGGACTGTGTCATGTTGATGAAGAAGAGATAGGACAGGGATCTAAAGGTCTTTTTTTAGGAGCTGTAGGCACTTGCACGCATGCAAACATGCATACACGTTGATATAGGAGTCTGCAAGCTCCTTTTCCACCTTCAGTGGTAGAAGGACCATTTGTCTGCTAAAGTCACAGTTTTAAAATGAGTAACATGAATTCATGCATGGGAAAGAGGAGGGACTTGGCTAAATTTGGCTTTGCTAAATAATTATGACAGCTAACAAAAAAGCTTCTTTATACACCTTAACATATAGCTTTTCCCCCCCTTGTTCTTTCCCCTTTATGAAATGGTAAATTCTTCTTTCAGGCTCATTACCAACCCTTAAATAAACATGAAGGTTTAGGCTGAAAAAGGGTGTAATTAAAAAGCTGGGATTCTCACTCTTCACCACAGTGTTATTTCCGATCTGGAACCCGTATCCTTTGAAGCTGAGCAGAATTTGCAGGACTGGGCCACGCTTGTGGTTGGACCCGGCGAGCAGCTGCCCACCAAGCTCAGTGCGGGTCTCATCCAGCGCTCACTGGAGCCGTCGTGACTCATGCCGTTGACTCCAGCAATTGTTGGTTCAGGCCCTGACTGCAGAATTAGACCCCCGAGGGGTCTGAGAAAATTAAGATGGAAAGACATGTTGGCATTTAAATAATATTTTCCCCTCTGGAACGGGTTGTGCCAACGCTGCTAATTTTGATGTGTCCTATCAGAGGTTTAGCACTCACTTTTAGGATGCCCTTTGGCACCTGATTCAGTTCATATATAATTTGGGATTAAAGTACCTCAGGCATTTTTTTCAAAATTATTGTTTGTTCTCACCAGCCAGTTTCTGGAGGCCTCTGTCGATGTGCGTCAGTCTTGCAGGGTTGATGTTTTCTTTCTCAGCAATTTCGCTGATTGCATGGGTTTTTTTTTTCTTTTTTTTTTTTTTTAATATGGGTTCTTTTCTCTCTCTCTCCTTCCCATCCCCTGTTTCTCCCCCTCCTTCCCGCAGTCTGCAGCCAGGAGGGCAGGCACGTCCTGTGCAAACTGTCAGACCACCACTACCACCCTGTGGAGGAGAAATGCCAACGGCGATCCCGTCTGTAACGCCTGTGGGCTCTACTACAAGCTGCACAATGTAAGTGTGAATGTAACGCTCAAGAGTGGGGCATCAGTTTGGGTACTCGATGCTCCATAGTCTTCCTTTACTTAAGGATTTCCAGTCTCTGGTTGTGTTGAGATCTTCTTTATCCCTTTGGGTACCTTAGGGGTTGGATTGATGAGTTGGCATCCCCTCAAATGTAGGCAATCTGACTCGGGGAGGTATAAAACAAGGCTGTCCATGGGTAAGGTTAGAGCTTTCCCATGCCGGAGCCAAGAAAGGAGGGGTGGATCGACACAGAGAGACATTATCTGCTGCTGATTGGACTCTGTGTCGGAAAAGGCAACACGCTGTCCTGCAAGCTGACACCGCATCTATGCATAGCTTGATTCCTCCAGGAAATACAAACTCTGGAAAAAAAACAATATATGCCAGTAGCTATTTAGGTCTTTCTTGGGTTTGTGGCTGCCTTTATCCCTTTCCTCTACCCGCCCCAAAAGATGATTTATCTAGGTCTTGTGTTTGCCCCAGTTGACGTAAGCAATTCCCAAACAAAAAAGGACTTGATTTAGTTAGTGAGTTGCAGAGTCTACTCACCCTGCGATGTGAATTTTAAAGTGTCATGGAAGAGAAGGAAAAATGAAATTAAATGGCTGGCAGATTTAATCTACTATTGCTCTGCAAAACCAGCTTGAAGGAACCAGGGATATGTGCCCCAGAGAAAGAGCTAAAGGGATCTGAAAAGTCCTCTTCTGAATAAAACTGCTAATAAAGGAGTCTTAAGGCTACTCCTGTTACTCTCATTCCACATGTGGCACTAGAATAATTACTATGTCAGAAGAAGGAAAAGACTTTCAATTTCTCTGCTTTGATATCACTTTTATTTTATTTTTTTTAGTGGTCTTAGGCTTTATGCTTGGCTTAGAAATCTCTGGCTATGTTTTGTCCTCATGTCCACCCACGCAAACACATCAAAGACAGATCAGGTTTCGTGGGGCACCCAACACTTGTGGTATCTCAGCCCCTTCCATTTGTTATTTCAAGCTCTTTGGTTTCTTGGGATGAGTAAACAAGTTTGGATTGAGTAGGAAAAAAGAAACCCAACCAGGCTAACTGTTCACCTGTTTTGTGAGTCTTTCTTGGGAAAAAAGGAAAATGTGTTTACCCCTTAGCTGGCAAGCGTCTCAGCACGTTTGGAGTCCTATGTAGCAAGCAAAGCTTGTCATCAAACTCCCAGTGTGATCAGTGCAAACAAAGGGGTTGGACCTGGAATGAAAACCTCTCAGAATATTACAAGAAAATATTCTGTTTGCTATTTCAATGGAAGGGGGCAAGGTCAGTTAGCTTCACTGAAGAAGTCTATGCTTGTGGTGTGTTTGCATTTTGGCCCTGTAGCCACTAGTGGTAGGGCTTAAACCACATAGCTTGGGAGGCGTTTAGGGGTGCATATACCTCAGTTGCTGTGCCTGTACCCCAAGTAGAACCCTTTAAAGAAGGCTTGGGTGCTATTCTTTGGACCTGATAGAGATGCCTGTGTTTGGATGAGATGATTTGTATCCTTGAAGACGCTATAGTTTCTCCCTGTGACTACAAAAGGAGGCAAAATGATGAGTTCAGCTGGGTCTACGTGCATTGTACACATCTGACTGGAGGAATCTCCCTTAAGGTGTCTAGAATTGTGTCTGAGTGCTGATGTTTTCCAGAAATATGCCTGCAAGAGCACATCCTTTTCTTTTTTCAAACTAACATTGTGAACATTTTTGGCCTGGATTGACCCCTGGATCCACTGTTTAGGGAAACTCCAATCCAGCTGTGAAATTTGTGACACGGGGCAGGCCTTGAGCACATTGGAACCATTTTCGTATTCATTAAAAACCCTGACAGCTGCTGAAAATCTCAGCACAGCTACTTACCGAAATCAAGTAGCGTCTTGCCTTATGAGCAACTTCATTAATGGGACCTACTTAAATGAAACTCCTAGAGGACTGAGATATTGTGTGCATCAACGTAACTAGACAAGGATACAAAAATCTGGCTATGAGTGCGCACATCCCTTTCTTAAACTGTTTTAAGATGATGCTTAGTTATTACTGTGGTGAGAAGTGAGCAACAACACAGCTGATAGTCCTTGAACATAGCACCCCTAATTTTAAAAGTCCACGATAGCAGAGCATTGGAGCATTGTTCTGCAGCTTAAATGCCTTTAGTGGCTGTGGCTTCTTCAGAAGCCAAATATGAGCGAGGTTTTTTTTTTTGTGACAAGCAGTTAAGGCAGTGGTAGCTTTATGGAGATGACAAAGTCTGGTTGTTGCGTATGGACTGAGTTCCCTGACTGGTGGAATTTGGCCTGGTCTGTTAACGCACAAGACCCGTTTGTGTAGGATATGGCCCTACTTTTGTGTGTTTATAATTGTTTTCCACTTGGAGAGGTGTCAGAAATAGAGAGGCTTATCAGAGAATGTCTCTCCCAGTGTCCCTCCCAAGCAGCTGAGGGTGCCTATACAGACATTTTGTCAGTGCCAGTGAAGGTCTTTGGTCACTTGGAAGATACCTTAGCTCTGTTTCAGGCTAGGTTGTTGCAAATTCCTGGCTGCTTGTTTTAGACCCCCAGCTTTTGTCTTTTCTTTGGGTTAAATGACTTTTTCTTGGGCCTTAGATCATTTGGGTATTTTAACAGGTTCATTCGAAGATGGAACTTACCCAGTTTTTAAATCCACACTGGGCACGATTGCAGAGAAGAGGCTGGTTTTTTTTTTCCTCATGGAGCTATATTTTCATGGTGCTATTTTTTTCATGGTTCTACATCAGTTTGTTTTACTGTTGATTCCCACAGCTTAAGCAAACCCATTTGTCAGTAGGATATAAGCAATAATCATAATAGTCTTGGGGTGCATTTAGTGAAGCTGCTGGCATTTCTCCCACTGACTTCAACAAGAGCCGGCTCCATTAACACCAGTATTAACAATGACTAATATTTCACATTGATACGGTGCCTTTCATCCTGTGGCATCCCAGAGTGCTTTCTAAGATACAGCCAGCCTGGAAGATTAACCCAACATTGTAATGACTATGTCTGAAGGATAAATCCGCTTCAGTGACAGGACCTTATTGAGGTCAATGGCAAAATCCTATTGTCTTCTGTCAGAGCAAGATTGGACCTATAATGTCTAAGACTGTCTCCTGGATTTGATCTGTTGAATGTGAGGTTCTCAACCTTGTTATTTTAGCCCTTCTTAGGAGTGAGATGAGCCTTCGCTCACTTCAAGGATGGGTAGGACTGTACCTTGCTGGAGGTGCATAGCAGACTGTTTGTAAGAGTAGAAAAGAGTGAATTTCCATTGTTTTCAGTAAAAGTCTTCAGGAAAGACCTCTATTTCCCAATGTCCTGAAGCAGGGATATGTGTCCCAAGAGCAGAGTGGATAATATTTTGCCTATGACAAAGCAAAAGAGCATAATTCCTGCTCATAATTAATTGGCTCCATCTGAAATTAATGAATTTCATGTACATTCATCAGGCTGGTTTAATTTTAATTTAGCATGTGTTTGTCATTTTTATCACAATGACTTTTTCATGGAGAAGCTCCTCCCTCTGGGTCTCTCATTTATCTACCCCAGACACAGAGATGAGTTCATGGCTTTTGGGGATCACTTCAACTCTGCCTTTGAAGGAACTGGAAAAAAAATTCCAGCTTGCTGCAGTTACTGTGCTAGTCTCATGCCTCCATTACCCAAGTTGGTCAGGTAGTTGGTAGGAAGGGGAGACCATGCGCACAGGGATGATGTGTCTAGCTAACAGCTTGGATGGCATCGCTGACCCTAGCTGCATGACTGGCCATGGCTTTGTCACTAACCTGAGCAAAACTGGTATTCCCATCCTTAAGTTTCACATTGAAACATGGTCTGGGCCAATCTGTTCTTAGCGATTGAGTGAAACATGAGAGATATTGCTCTGGGGGAGTGGTCATTGTCCTGCAGGACATGGCACCTAACTGACTTAAAACAGGTCAGGTAAAGCTTTCCCATCCCAACCAAGGGATGCAAAGGGCCTTTCTTGTGTGTGTATCTCCTTTCCCTCAGCAAGAACAGGAAGCCAGGGAGACGGGTGATCTTTAGTATTTAAAGTCCATGACATTTGAGGTTTTTGCTTGTTTCTGCCCCAGGGCTGCTGTTGGACCGCACATGGGCAGATTCTTTTCTGCCTTCAGCAAGCAGGGCTGCTCCCTCCAGTTCCCTTTATCCAGAGGCAGAGGAATCAGCCTTTTATTCACCTGTTTTTAGGGTGAAGCGAAGTTTGCCATCACTACTGGTACAGAAAACCTAAGATCATTAATTCAGACTGGGATGACAAACATTGGGATGCCTAAACAGCAGCAGATGAGTCTGGTCTTTCCTCTCCTTGTGCCTCCATCCCTGCTTCTAACAGGGAGCTATTGTATCCCTGCCTCCTGGGGAGAGAAATCTGTGAATGATACCCATGCTGCAGGGAAAGGCACCGAACAGTGTTTGATGAGCAAAAGTGAAACTTTGCTGTGTTCTGAAAGAAGGGAATGCTTTGTTCCTTGTGCTGGTTTAAGATCTTATGGATGAAGATCTGTTCAAGACCCTTACAAGAATCTCTTTTCATTGTCCTTCACCGGGTCTGAGACAGTAGTTGCTAATGGATAGCAGATCCATTTGAATTCCCTTCAGCAGAGTCATGTGCTCACATTTTATTAAGTAAAGAGATGTTCAGCCCAGGGGCATTTGCTGGGCTCTCCTGCCTTCTGCTGTGGGTGAAATTCTGCAAAGGAGCCAGTGGAAAACGTGTGTGACCCCCCATGTAGGCTCCCAAGTCCAGACTTTTAAGGATGTTTCTGGATATTGGATGCATAAACCCTTCCCAAGGGCTTTCCTGGCACCTGTGCTAACATGTATTGTGGTGCTGATTCTTTAATCACCAATAAGATTTAACAAGAGCTAATAAGAGTTTTGCACAGGAGGTCCAGCAGACCTTTTGCTACAATTTCCCAACACCAGCGGGTGTATGTGAGGTCATTGCCACTGTGTATATCCATACAGAAGAACATAATGCTTAGGCTCCCTAGCAATATGTCTATAAGCAAGTAGAAAATATTCTGTCTGACAGCACAGATACCTCCTTTAAGCCACCCCCCTTGCAACCGTGTAACACTGTAGAGATAAAACCATATCGGCAAAAGTAAACTGGAGGGGATGGTTGGAACGAAATTTTTTGAAAGACGAAAAATAAGAAAAATACCTGTCACTTTTGTGAAGAGTTTTCCCAGCTCCCTGATGCTGCTGTGAAAGTTTGAGACCCCTCATGGCACTGAAACCCCAGCAGCTCTTGCCGCTAATGGTTTTAGATCAGCCAGCAAGCCTCCGGGTGAGGCAGTGTCTGCAGGGAATATTTCAAGGTGGTAATGATTGGTTTCATTCCTAAGCACAGTGCAATTACCTAATGCACAGATAGCTGAAATTTTTCAGCTGCTGTGAGTTATTCAGGATGTTTTGCCCCTGTGAGGATCTACGAGCAATTTTCTGTTGCCTTGTCTTCAGTATTTTCAACTGTTCTCTCGTGGGATCTGAATTTTGGGATGAAGGGGAAAAGTTTGTGCAACTGGGGCACGTTGGGTGTGCAAGGGGAGGAGGGGGGCTGCTGGCTATTTAGCCAGTTCTGTGGACATCCCTGGGACTGCCTGGGCATGGGATGCACAAATTCCATGGTGATTTGGGGATAAAGGATGGAAGCACCAAAAAAAAATAATTGATTTTTGTTTAGATTAACAGACCCCTGACTATGAAGAAAGAAGGAATTCAGACCAGAAACCGAAAAATGTCTAGCAAATCCAAAAAGTGCAAAAAAGTCCATGACAACCTTGAAGACTTTCCCAAGAGCAGCTCCTTTAACCCTGCTGCCCTCTCCAGACACATGTCCTCCATCAGCCACATTTCACCTTTCAGTCACTCCAGCCACATGCTGACTACACCGACACCGATGCATCCTCCATCCAGCCTCTCCTTCGGACCTCATCATCCTTCCAGTATGGTCACTGCCATGGGTTAGCGAGAAACTCCCCTGCTGAATGCTTACAGTCTCAAAATGAGATTTACTTTATATACTTGCATTTTTGCAGGCGTGTGGTTATGGGTCTGACGTCCCGAATCAAGAGGGAGGGGGAAAAAAAGAATAAAAAAAGATAAATAAAAATGTTATTTGAAGGCATAAGAGAGAAAAAAAAAACCTAAAAAAACCCCAGAAAAAAACTACAAAAAAGCACCAAAAAAGGAAAAAAAAAAGAAAAAAAGAGAAAAAAGTTAAAAAAAAGTTTTAAAAAAGTGATGTTTGCCACTTTTTAAAGGAACTCACTATGGCGTCTATGTATTCTTACACACTGAATCTGGATACCATTTGTGAATAAGCCATTCAGAACTTGCATTCCCTATTGGACAGGATCTCTAGTGCTGTGAAAAAATAAAATAAAAAATGCTGAACATTACATATAACTTATATTGTAAGAAATACTGTACATTTGAGGAAGACTTTATTGCATCTGGAGAGCTGTAAAGAAAAAGGCATGAAGGACTCCAAGAGATTTTTTTTTTTTTAAAGGAAAAGAACAAAAAAAGAGACGGGAGGACAATTTAAAAACCAGAAACACAAACAATGCAGACCAAGAGGAAACGCGGTCTTATGAACAAATGGACCAACTGCCAGTCATGTCTTCTCCTTTTATTTTATTTTATTTTATTTTTATTTTGGGGTTTTTTGTTGTTTTTTTTTTTTAAATTTCTTTTTCATTTCTGGGGAGGGGGCTGGCTAGAAAGGTTTTGATGATGCATTAACTAACTAACTAACTAAATATCTAAATAAATAAAACCTGTAGGGAGATCATTCATTTTGGGCCATGGGCCTTTTACATAGGAATTACCAATGGTGTCAGGCAATCAGTGTTAACATGCGGACATTGCCAACAAGGGGTTTTCAGATAGCCATTCTCCAGGTCTAAACGCATTGTGAACAAGTTCCTGTAATTGTTGTTTGTATGTATAATTCAACGCACCAAAATAAGAAAGATGTAGATTTATTTCATCCTATTATACAGACTGAATGGTTGTACAAATTTATTTACTGCTAGTGATAAGACCTGCTTTTTTTGTTTTGTTTTCATATTTTTTCCTCCTTTTTTTTTTTTTTTGGAGAATAAACTAGATTAAATTCTGTTGACTTAAAAGTGTTGTGTGCTTTGGGGTGGGAAAGAGAACGTGTTTCTGTCTTTATTATTTTTTTTTTAGACTTTGTTTAATGGTATTTATTATGAGGTTACCATGGGTATGGGAATACATGTCTCTGCGCTCATGCTGACAGCCAACACAATGTTTGCGATGGCTTGATTAAAAAAAACCAAACCCACACCAGAAACACAGAACAAAGGAACAAACCCCTTCAGAAATAAATGGACTGCATGATGCTGTAACTCCACTGTCCAGTGTGTACTCGCTGTCCCTCAAACTGCAGCCCAGCTGCTACCCCACCTGATACTGGGTTTCCACGTAGGATGAGTCTCTTTTGGTCTCAGTCAACCATTGCCACCATGGTGGCCAATCGGTGTCCATGACAATCTGGGACTGGGCAAAGTGCAAAAGGAGGGCAGGGTCCTTATGGTCCTGGCTACTTTTTGGGTTTCTACTCTGCCTTGTTGGGTACTTGGTGGTATAATTTGGTGGCCTAAAACTGAGATATGAAATGAAGATGGAATGAAGAAACGGTGTTCCTATGTTAGGAGGATCAGGTAGAACCTGTTACAAAAGGCTGGGTTTGATGGTAGAGAGAAGACAAACCCCCAGAATTTAAAAGCCATCAGCCAGCCCCTTCCTTCAAGAGTTTTCTTGGAAATAATACCATTTATATTAACATTATTATTGTTAGTAGCAGTTTGGCTTTTATAAATTGATTTCTAATGATTTAATCCTAAGGAATCAATCCTCCTTTTATACCTCAGTATTTACTCTTCCAGCTTCTTTATGCCATAAGGGTTGGACATTTACTTTCCAAATGAAGGTTAAACTTATGATCGCCCCATTCCATTTGTTGGTGATTTAAGCATAGTGGGATAAGACAGAAGTTGCCAAGGCTGTGAGAAAATGCTTATAAAAACCCTAAACAAAAAAATAACCCCCAAACATAAAAACCTCAACAAGCATGACCTTCAAATGAATTATTACTTTTTTTTAAATGAGAGTGGAATAACTGAGTTCTTTCATCCAGAAATATGTGTGCTCCTGCCTTTTGGTGCCAAGTGGATGGAAAAATATCACCATGTCTGCTATTTTTAATCCACTTCCTCCTGGGTGATAACTGGAGAAGGGAACAGTGGCATGGTCTAATCTGCAGGATGGCTCACATGAGTAAAGATGTTTCACGTACGAATGACCACTTCAAAACTTTCAGGATGATCATACAGAGGTCAAATAGTCATTTGATTTGGGAATGGAGGAGGAGAGGAAGAGGATTGACCTTTATTTGGGCTTTTTCTCCCTTGTTTCAACATGAATTTAGTTAAACTATGTCTGCCATAAAGGAGGACTTAGCAGATATAAGCGTAACAGGGAGTAATCGTTTTGTAATGTTGTATATTCTTTCCTTTTTACTCTGTTGACAAAAATGTGTAAAAAAAAAAAAGGCAGAACAAATGGCACATATTTAAAATCTTATGTGAATCACCTTTCTTCTTTCTCAATGAATATTTTAAGCATAAAGACTAAGTGTTGAAATAAAACGGAGTGAAGAATTACTGAGATGCAAATGGAGATCTTATTGGCTCCTAATTAATCATCTGTGAACTATAAAGCTGTTTTCAATTAGTCTGACAAATCAAAGGAATTAATCATCTTTGCTGATATTAAGCTTGAGAGATTATTATTTTTTAATTCATGATGCTACAACCTTTCTCTTCTTTCACTCATCAACAGATTGCAGTTGAACTAATATATTGGTTCCAGGACCTCTGCAATGGTGAAAATTAGAGGTTCATTTGCACTGCAGAATTTTGCACTCGTGTATCACACTGTTTAATTTACTTTGGGAAGACCTGGCTCCTGAGTTCTCAGTCTAGCTTTTTTTTTTCCTAAAAATTGGGAACACTTTCTTTCAGTCTCCTTCTAACGTTATTTCATAGGTCTTAGTGGAATTGAGTAAGATGAAGCAGGATTGAGGCCAGTTCAGAAAAGGAGCATCCTGAAAAGGAAAAAAATGCACTCTGCATATAGCATATACTCCAAGAAACAGTTTGTCTAGAGAGTTCTCTATCACTTCTCTTATATTCTGATGCCAGGAACAGGATAAATAAGATCTCTTACATCATATGTCCCCTGAATACTGCCTGGTTAGTGGTCTATCAGTTTCCCAATTATGTTTTTAGTTTCTCTTCTCAGAGCAAGTATTCCAGAATTTTAATGCCTTGAAGGGTTTTTGCTTGTTTGGTTGGTTTTGTTACATTTTGTTGTTTGTTTTCTTGGGCTTTTTATTTCCCTCTCTTTAACACGTGGGAAGAAGCTGATTTACAGAAAAGGCCAAGAGCTGTTTCTCTTGGATGAATGTTTTGTGAATGGTGGCTCTGTCTTTCTTAATTTCTGAAATTGCAGGGAAGAGCTAATGGTAGGCAGATTGGAGTAGGAAAGCCCTCTGAGTCATGGCTCTGCTTTGGTAATCCATAATGCGCAGAAAACGCCATGCAAGTCATTATTGGGGTCAAGTCTTGTGGTCTTCATGCAGGCATAATGACTTCTGGGGATTTCAGTGAGTCATAGCTGCCATGCTGGTGTGACAATAGTAACTATATTTTACTCATGTTCCAAGCAATAGTCCATTGACATTAGTGGAAAGAATTCTGAAGAGTAATGCAGTAAGACCTGAATCAAGACCTCCTAAGTATTACTCTCAGTGATATCACCTTGATTCATCTGCCTTAGTTAACCTTTCTGCTGCATTGGTCTTGTGTCAATATGCATGTGCGCACACAGACATACACACAATATCGAAGGTATATTTTTAAGAATACCAAGCTCAACGCTTCAAGGTAGAAGAAATGAGAGATGCTGTAATTAACACCACCTGAAAGACCTTTATTTTTTTCATATGTGTTTGAATTATGAGTTGTCTTAGGACACCTGTATTTAGGCTCAGATTAACAGTGTGTTTTTGAAGTTATTTCCCTGTAATCCCACTCTAGGGTGATGAGATTTTACCATGGTTCATACAACGTGGTTTTCTTGGATCGTCACCTAATGTGCTACTACACAATCAGGCCAGACTAAAACTACCCTGAAGAAGCCACCAAAATACAGTCTTTGGTTCCTCAGCACAGATTGTTTTCCCCTCCAGAGTCACTCCTGTTGCTAATGCACACATTGCCATAAACCACATATTTTCATACTTCTTCTTGGTTACTGAGACTCCTGATTCATTCAGGACTAGCTGTAGTCTGAGGAAGAATCCGCATGGTTGATGAAGGGACCAGAGGGAACCTTTTTGTTTTGAGCATTTGGGAGGTGTTTGGAATGAGGTCAGAAGAGGTTTTTATGAAAAAACCCTGTACACTATGCCTTAAAAAATATGTCTGTTCCTACTCCTTTATAGAGGTTCTATATGGCATTGGGAAACTTAACCCAATCTTGACATATGGGGACAGCCACATTGTGTGATCCTTCCTTTCAGGGATGCCTAATTTCACAGGCTGAGTTCTGCTTTGCTGAAATGTTCAGTGTTCTTGGTGGTAGCTGAAGCCAAGAGACCTTGTGCTGCATAATACCAAAGTCTTAAAAAACTATAGGGTTTATCTCAAACTGAAATGCAAATCCAGGGCTTCATTTCTCCCACCTCCTTCCAACTCCAAATCTGGAGAATGGATAATAACTCCTTCTCTCCTCAAAGATGTGTTGTGAAGATAAATCTGTCGCTTACGAAGCACTTGGATGCAGGGTAGTGAGCGCCACGGAAACTCCATCAACTTCAGCAGATCTGCAGGAAAGAAGGTGTGAGGAGTGTGTAGAATACAAGTTTATGCTCATGAAAGCTGATGTCCTCTCTGTGCCCTGAAGGAAACAAAAGAAAAAAAAATTGGATGTGATTGTCATATGTAGAAGGAACAAAGGAGCTGGATAGAGAGTGAATAATTAAATCTGGTGTTTCCCAACATTTCAGTGTTTGATTTGTTATTCTTCACATTATTTTTTTAAAGCATTCTTAGGTTGCATTCTTCTGTAAAAATATACATGTACAGGTATAAATGGGTGCTTTGGACACTGTGTGTTGTTACCAAAGGAAACGCGGTGTGTGTCCTGCGTATGAGTACATCTAGACCCGGAGAACTGGAGGGCATCTGTCTGTCTGTATCAGTCATGTGAAGTTCTGTGTGCATGTCTAAGCTACAGTTCTACAGAATGAAGGCACAACACAAATGCACAGCAAATTTATAGCTGTTTCACAAAATTCCCTGAGGCTATGCAGACTCCTATGTGGATGTTGGATCGCTCTATCTTAGAATGATATTTCTCTTGCTATAAGTTTAAATTAAGGCTTTGACCTGAAGCTCAACTCATTTTTTTTCTCTCAAGGTACAAAACACCTGGTTATTTAACCTGTCCTTTTACATTTCCACTCTGGGTTACTGTCGACTCCAGAGGCACTGAAATAATTCATGAGAATCTGTCCTCTGGGAAGACAGAAGTGACTGAAACGTTCAGGGAAAGCTTGTTTGTGAGCCTCACAGGCTGGTGTTCTTGCTAACATGGATAATTAGCTGACCTTCTACATGTGTATTTGGGCTTAGTCCATGAACCTTTTTAGTTCCCAATTAATAATATGTTGCAATATTATAGTGCAATCATTTACTTAACTATTTCTGTCTTAGAACTGCATTAATCTTCTTGCACTACTTGACTGGATAACTCTTTCTCGCTAAGCCACGAGTCGCCCGGTGTAAGTTGGTGTGGTCCCATGTGCAGGGAGCAGTACTGTCTGCTGTTGCTTTATTCCAGGTCAGGATCCAACTCTTCAGCTCCAATTCTGCTTTTAGTTACATTCTTCACTAATATTCACCACTCATAGAAGAGCTTCCTCCCTCAGCTGAGGCCATTATGAAGAATTAAGAAGTCAGGAGAAAGCAATACAAACTACTGTAAATGCAGGGGTGGTGTTGGCAACCGTCGGCTTCTTGAAACTCTTGTTTTCTTCCCTCATGTGCCAAGACTGCCCATGATCAGGCAGACCAGAGGAACTGTCTTTGCAAGAGGTGAAGTCGTCTCACTTGCAAAACCTCGGGCTAGTCACAGGTTATCCCTTTCCTGCATGCATGCAGAAATGATGGCTGATGAATTTACTTCCTGTGGAGTTGCACTGGAGCAGATTTATAGTGTGTGTGATAAATTTTAAACTATATTTAGGGACTCTGAGGAAACAGTAATGAATAGGCACAGGTCCTGAACTGTGATTCTTGAATGCAGCTGCTTCATGATAGATTTTTTTAAAAAAGGACCAGTATGGGACAGGAAGTGGAGTGTAATCTAAAATGATGCCGGTGCCTGGAGAAAGGAGGATCCTCAAGCAGGAATTGAACAGGACCCATGGGAAAGCCAAAAATGAGAAAGGAGGGACTGAACCTATGATGGATGTCTGAACAGTCACCCAAGGTCTTTCCATTAATAGTAGGCAGGATGTTTTCCTTTATTAAAACTTGATTAAGCTTGTCAGACACTGATAACCTTTCTATAGGAATGCTCATATTGTGTGTCCTGTGTATGTATGTACATAATAGGGATATAATTGTCTATTAATTTCCGTGGGGTGACATTTCTATAAAATCCTGTACATCAAAAAAGAGTTATGCTTGCATATGGATCTGTCAACCTTGTTTGTATTTAGTAGACCTTTTCCAAAAGGGTCATGGGAGAGGAAGGTGAAAGCCTGTGGATTTGATTACTTATATCTATCCCTCTTGTGCATGCATGGGTCTTTCATGGATGTCATGCAGGAATGGCTGTTACATGTACTCTAAGAGTTGTTCTTTGCATCATGGGATAAAAAATCTGGCTGCAGACTCTGGTAAGGACATGTCTCCCTGTCACCTCATTGGCAAATTGACTTGAAATCCTATCTCACAAATTGCAAGCATCACATTCACCATCTCTGCTCTGAGTCACTGTTTCAAAGTGTCCCTCCTCTTTGCTCTTGCCCTTAGAGCTGACAACATCCAGGTCTTTCTTGGCTTCTGGCTTTAGCAGCATCTCACATTTCACTTGTCTGTTCCTGCTCAAATTATTCCTGGCCTGTCTGAGTAGAAGTAGCTCATCTCTGCAGGGTTTTCTTTTTAGGAGGAATTAATCTGGGAGGTAGATAGGAGGCAACAGGTTTTCCAAGCCTTTATACCTGGTACCAAGCCTTCATATGTGGTATATCTTCCTGCCTCCTGTCTTCTTGGACACCTCAGACTTAAAATCACGTAAGTGCTTGCTTTACTTGAGTAGAATGGATCAGCAAAGAGTGTGTTGATGGCTCAGACATGATTATGATGTTTGGAGAGATGAGGAAATCCTGTGCTTTCACTGTATTTTCTTTCCCTCTAGTTTACTTGATCCACATTTGACACGACGTCATGCGCCTTTGCTGTATATGTAGAATAAATAACTCTTTAACTCAAATTTGCCTTCAAATTTTGAAGACCAGTTCTCCTTCCCAGTGTTGCTAAAATAAACCACCAGGTCTCATTCTCTGCTCACTCCCAGGAATTACTGGGTTTCTTTGACTAAGTTCTTCCTTCAGGCCACAGGATACCCATTTTTTCTCTCTTTTCCATCATAAGTCTCCTTCTGAGTTAGGGACATGAACCATCTTTCCTTTCAGTCAGTGGGAAGTCTGTAGTCAATGAGAATCTAGTGGTATGGAAGGGAAAAGGTCTATCATGCCTATAGAAATCCATTGATTTCGTTAATGAGTTTGGGCTAAGGCCAATCCAGATAAACATATTCTTGCTGCTGCAGGATAATCACAAATGTTTTTAGATGTTTTTAAAGAATTCTGCTACGTATTTTAAATGCTGTCTTTGACCATTTTTGAGCTTGGTGATTGACTATGGCTTAGAACCTTGGGTGGACAGCATTACCTAAATAGAGGATGTGCCTTTTCCACAGCTCCTGGGTACAGAGACATTTGTGTCCACACTAGGTGCAGTAATGGACCAGGAGCAGAAATACACATGAGAGACAAACAGACCTGCACAAGCTCTAGCACATCTCAGCATAGCAGAATATGTGTCAGGTGGATGAGCACCCATAAATGTACGTAATCAGACTGTCTTGCAAATATTTTATTTTGAACCTCTTTTGTGAAACCAAAGCCAGGCTTTTCCTATGTATAAAAATGCATGATCTCATTTCAAATACCCCAGCGCTCAAGTATCTGCTCCTTCATTTCTGAGTCCATTCCCCTGGCCTAGGTGCTCCATTCTTAAGGCTTTCCTATGGCCAGGTAATGGTTTGCTGATACTGATATTTGTATTCAGGAGGCAGAGGCAGATTGCAGCAGTAACTGTAGCTGGATGGGTTCTGTTGATTCAGCAGCTGATTTGGAAATACAAATCAACTTAGATCCCCACCTTCTGGAATACGTTTCTTCTAAAGATCCTCTCCTTTCCCTTGAGGTTCATCTCCAGAGAGAGTGGTGCTGATGGAAAACCTTCTGCCTCATTTGTCAGCTTTTGATCAGCCCTGAGCCAGGGTTGGATGTTGGATTTCCTGGGCTGTCAGCTGTTCTTGGTCCTCAAAGGAACAAACAACCTGTCAGAGGTGATCAATAAATGCCATTGCCTGCCCTGGAGTGTGAGACTTTTCAAAAAGAAACTCCCAGGAGGAGATTCAAGTCTAGGATGTAATCTTGACCACACTCAGTTGATATTCAGTGGCGGAGGCTATGAAGGTGGTCGTATTCCTCCCAAATATTTGCAGCACGTGTCCTTAACCGATGAAAAAATAAGTGGAAAGGAGGTGCCTTGATCCTGCTCAGGCATCACTTTTTTATATGAGTATCTTGGTACATGTATACCTCATTTATACCTGAGGTGGGTGGAGTTATGGCTTGCTTATATTGGACTGGGATCAACATATTGGCTGAGTCCTTTACATTTTTAGAATGTCAGGAAAAGTCCATCTCTGCTCTCAAGTCCATCACTACAATACATTTTGGTGGCTTTAAAGCTGCGAAGCTAAGAACAAATTATGTCCTGGACTATACTCACCAGCCTGGTTGTGTGAAATAGGAACAACATTTGTGTTCAACCTACCTTTGAATGGAATACCCAGGGAAATTATTTCTGTTTTTGAAAAATGACATGTTTTTAGAGTCCTCTGTTCTCTGAAACCTGCACCAGTGTCTATGGCAGCAGGCCAGTGACTCACTGTGGACAGTAAAAATAACAGTTCTCCCCCTTACGTCTCTTACAACAGGTTTCTGACTGTGTTTGCTACATTACCTGGCTCATTTTGCATGTTACTCTGTCTCCTCATGCTTGGAGTCAGGTCCTTAGACTAGGCTAAATATCCCGCTGGAGAAATGCCTTGTTCAAGTATCTCTACTCAAATATCATGTGTCATTAGGCTGGAGTTTCTTCCCAGACAACTTTGGGCCCTACAGAGAAGATATTTACTTACAAGTAGTTGTCTGGCCTCTCTCAACAGTAAGTGGAGAGAAAGAGGCACTTCCAAGGTTTGGATCTTATATGTATTTTGGACAATCGTTTTGGGATGAGGTCAACCACATCCTGGAGCCGCCCAGTTCTTTTCACTGAGTAGCTCTGCTGAAGATATGGGCTTTGCCAGTAGATGAAAGTAGGAGAGTCACATCCCACCCCAGACAGCAGCTTAAAATCTGCAAGAATTTTCTTCATTCAAGGCAAGGGTGACTTTTCTGCCCTTCAGCCTTTGGACAAAAGATTTTCTGGTTAATTTGAAAGTGGTTTGGTATTACTTGATAGCAAGGAGTTTTCCAAGGAATACAGTAGGTAGAGTAGGAAGGAGACTTATATCACTCCTCACCTAAAAACCTCTTCTAAAATGGCATCCCACCAAAGTCCCCAGAGTCCAAATGTTTTCTGATCTGGGCATCCTTGTTTTTGTCAGCACTGTCAATGTTGATTCTTCCTTAACTTTATTATGATCAACTAGCCCACATAAATCAGGTTTTTTTTTTTTTGGTATTAGACATGGTATCAAAAGGGATTCTGGCAGCAGCAGCAATAATTGTAGACACAAATTATTTTATATTTATCTTATCTAACATCTAGGCATGTAATTGGAGGGCACCCAGACACAGCAATGATGTTAAAGGAACTTGAAGTGCCATTGTATGAGTAAATAAACAAACACATAAATACTTTGATCCTCGGCTACATAGAATTAATGCTTCACACATCTTAAGGGGGTGTTATTTCACTGTTGAAGCACCACTGGAGTGCTAAAATCAAGTCAGGATTCCTAAGCCCTGTTTTAACTCATGGATTTAAGTACTCACAAACTTATGGTCATGTAGACACAGATTTAGGAAGTGGCCTTTATTATATAATTTTTTAAGTTTTTTTACCACATTAGCTTTTAAGACTTTATCTGGCATGGTGGAAGGGAGGTTTAGGCTCCAATGCCTATTTCTGTAAATTGTTAGGTTCTCATCTTTTTGCACATCTACAAAATGAGGCTAATTAGCCTCATGTCATTAAACATTGTGAAACCATTTGAGATGCAGGGTATTGTATCTCCCTCATTGTGCAAAAATAACAATGCACTTCTGAGTGCGATGTTAAAAGCTTCAGAGCTAAAAGAACAGAATAAAGAGTCTGCTGTAATAGTACAGACCCCGTCCAACTCCAATTAGTGACCTCAGAAATGTCAACCATCTTTTTACAACACACCTATTTAATATGACAGTATTTTGCGATGGCAGGAACTAGGTGATGCTCTGAGAAATACTGTTTTCTGATGATAAAGTCTTGATAGCATTTCAAAATCTGCTAGCATGGCAGCTCAAACCATGGCTCAGCAAAAAGTTGTGGGTTGTTTCAGTTGTTGATCTTAAAAAGTTAGAGATTAATAACACAAAACATAATTTTGGCTACTAATGATGGTGTTAGATTATGGCACTACGTTGGTTTTGTCTCACAGGATCTAAGCTCCTGGCGGAGGGAAAAAGTTTATAGCCCGTCAGAAGCTGGGTATTTTTTTT
>WAAB01014248.1:0-34290 GCA_013389865.1 Piaya cayana | reverse complement strand
CTAAATCTGCCCCTCTTCAGTTTATACCCATTCCCCCTTGTCCTATCACCACGAGCCTTTATGAATACTCCCTCCCCAGCTTTCTTGTAGTCCCCTTTCAGGCACCGGAAGGTCACTACAAGATCTCCTCAGAGCCTTCTCTTCTCCAGGCTGAACAAGGCCAACTCTCTCAGCCTGTCCTCATATGGGAAGTGCTCCAGCCCTCTGATCATCCTTACAGCCCTCCTCTGGACCTGTTCCATCAGTTCCATATCCTTTTTATGTTGAGGATTCCAGAACTGGACACAATACTCCAGATTCTCAGAAGAGAGTAATAGAGGGGCAGAATCAGCTGCTTTGACCTGCTGACCACACTTCTTTTCACAGAATCATAGAATCACTAGGTTGAAAAGGACCCACCGGATCATCGAGTCCAACCATTCCCATCAATCACTGAACCATGTCCTTGAGCACCTCTTTGCAGGGCAGCTGTCAATTCCGCATCATGTACTGAAGCGGGGTTTGCCCCGACCCAGGTACAGGACCTTGCACTTGGCCTTGTTGAACCTCATGAGGTTCTCAGAGGCCCACTTATCCAGACTGTCCAGGTCTTTCTGAATGACATCCTGTCCTTCAAGTGTGGCAACTGCACCACTCAGCTTGGTGTCATCTGCAAACTTGCTGAGGATGCTTTCAATCATGCTGTCAATGTAATTGATGAAGATGTTAAACAGCACTGGTCCAAGTATGGACCTCTGAGGGTCATCACTAGTCATGGATCTCCATATGGACTTTGAGCCATTGAATACTTTGAATACTTTGAGCTCTTTTGAGCTCTTTTGAATACTTTGAGCTCTTTTGAATACTTTGAGCTCTTTGAATATGACTATCCAACCAATTTATTATCCGCTGTATCATCCACCTGTCAAATCTATATCTCTCCAGTTTAGAGAGAAGGGTGTTGTGGGGGACTGCGCCAAAGGTGTTACTGGAGTACAGCTAGATCACATCCATTGGTTTTACCTGTGTCCACTGCTGTGGTTACTCCATCATAGAAAGTCACTAAGTTGGTCATACAGGATTTGCCCCCGGTGAAGCCGTGCTGGCTGTCATTAATCACCTCCATGTCCTCCATGTGCTTTAGCATAGCTTCTAGGAGGATCTGACCCATGATCTTCCCAGGCACAGAGATGCCTTGATGAGGAATGAAGGGGCACACTTGCTTTTCTAAGAGAGTTTCTGATACAAAACCAGAGGGACACCAGGGACAGCACTAGGCTTTATGCAGTGCAGGGAATCGGTCTAAAATGGTTCCAGAAGGCTCATCCTGAAGGACAGACATCTTGGCAGGTTCCTGGATTGGGCACTGTTTTCATTTGGTGGGCCAGATTTTTGGAAAGCTGCTAAGACATGGCAATGTGTTGGCTTCTTCTAAGGTATGGGTTACTGGCAAGAAAACAGAAGTAGGCCTAGAGGAACCAAAGTTTTGTATTTTCACAAGTCCTTCAGCTGCTCCTCTATAATCCAGCAGCTTAGGGGTGTAAATCCCGATCTAATGACATAGTTATGTTTGATCTACTACTAATAATAGCTCCATGCACTTGACATGGGACATAACCCACTGACATTTGTAAGGCCATCTGGATCTTGCAAGCAAGATACAGTATGAATCAAATATGCTGCAATAAAAACAGTGCTGACTTTGCTATTTATTTTAATTCTTGCTAACAGGGGCCTTGTCAGCGTAGAGCTGGGGGTTCCTTCCATGAGAACACCCATGACAGCCCGTAAAAATTAGTTTCTTATGTTACCATTCATCTTCCATTTCTAGTGACAATAGCACAAAAGAAAAAAAAAGAAAAAAGTCCCCTCAGAACATACAGGGGCTGTGCCCAGTGTTTAATTTAAGGGGGAATCAAACCCATTGGGTCAAGAGAAGTGGTTAACTGCAGCAGAGCTCAGTTACCTTTGTGTGACCTTCCTTGCAAATGGGGAAGGGAGTCTCTTGCAGTGCTGCAGATATTGGATGACTCCACTAGCATTGTTGAAAGACAGGGGTGATAAATAGTGTTAGAGCCACGTTTCTTCCCTCCTTCAGGCAGAATCTGAGAATCTCAGGTATAAGGCCTTGAGAGAGTGATTCATGAGGTACCATTCACACTGGCTTCCTCCGAGAGAGAAAGCTGACACTTCCAGGACACTGACCTCGAGCCTGTATGCATTTTAAATGTTTCAGCACCCTCAGGAAAACCACAATTAGATGTTGCCTCCCTGTATTTAACACCCAGAGACCAGTAAAACACACAGCTGGGGAACAAATTTTTGAAAAACAAATGTCAGATTGAAAAAAATGAAAGCAAAGAAGGTGGGTTTTTTTCTTTAAAAACCAAAATATCTCTGACATGACTTGGTTGAATGTGAGCTTGTTTGGAAATGAGCTGAATACCTTTTTACACCTCCCCACACAATCACCTTGCAGAAAAACAACCCCTTAGCCAAAAAAGAAAAACAACAAACCCTGGCAAACCCACACAGATTTTGCACTTTGTAGAGGAAAATCTGCCTTCGTTATACAACTATGCCTGGCCAGGCTGGGCCTTGCACCCGCTCCTCATGCCTTTCCCTCCCATGCAGCACACGAGCTCTAGACATTGGCAGCTGAGTGTAGGCAGGATCTCAGATATCATGGCAATATAAATAAATAGAAAACGATGAGATAAAGTACACAGGCAGATGGAGGGGCTGATAGCAAGATAGGCTGATGGGAAGATAGGCTGATAGGGTGGTCAGGGTAACTGCACTTCAGCACATGCATAAACATGTGGGTTGTGCCCCTTACCCTAGGGGCAAAATATCCAGCATCCGATATGACACACACACAGAGCCATTTAGCCAGAAGTACTCCAAAGCCTGTAGTAAGAGTAAACTTTCCCTTGGCATACATTCCTAAGTGGGACAGGTATAACTTGACCTCAAAATTTCAAGAAAAATTTAAACAAACACTCCAACGCCACCCCCACCCACCAACATCATGTAGGTCGATAGGCTGATACTGAGCTGAGAGGTGCTTCTGTTAGCAGAAACGTCCAAATTGCCATGAAAGTAGTTATTTTTTATTACACCTCCAAACTTTCAGCTACAAGAATCGCTAGGGAAAGTGTGAGGGTCACAGACTTTTTCTTGACACTTGACCAGTTTTCCATGTGTGCACATTACTGTAGATCCATACAAGATGAGGGCTAATCCTGGATTTCCTCCTGTGGACACCATGCTGCCTGTGAGCCCCTTCCCTAGGATGACGGCCACAAAAAACTACTCCAGTTGTGGTCTGGTTTGATATAGAATCTGTTACTGTCTGGGAACTTTTGTCAGAGCACTGGTGATGATTTGGATCATTTTCTTTTCTCATGCTTACTTACTAAATCCAGCTTTTGGTAACAAGCCATTAGCATTTTGTGCTATGTGGTGTGGAGGGTAATGTATATATTCTAATAAATAGTACATTTTCATTAAAGATGAAAAAGCTGGTTGAATTCACGGCAGAAATTTGTGACCAAAATATATAAGGGAAGTGTTTAAAAATGATGGCATGAAGATATTTTTAGTGTGTAATACTTCCTTTATGGAAGTAACAATTTGATTTGACTTTCTTGAACTGACGCTTTTTGCATTTTTCATATACAAATGACATTTTCTGTGAAGGATTGACCTAATTTAGGAAATAAAAAAAGATAAGAAAGAATGAAAATTTCTAAAGGACTTCCAATGATACTCAGCGTTTCATTTTCAGATGAAGAAAATTATTTGGGCTGACTCAATTTTTTTTTTTTTTTTTTCATTAAAACCAAATGAAAGCCTTCAAACCTCCCATTTTGCTTTGCTTTGACTCTTGTCATTTTTTTTCCTTCATGCTTATTATGCTTGGCCAAGCCGCTGGAAAATGCAGTAATTCACTGAAGTGAATCACCACTGGTGACCTCTTTGAAAATACTTTTGGTGATGCACCTCAAACATCTCCAATCTTTCATGTCTTTCCTCAGGTCTGAGCATTTGGTAATTAAGCATTGCCACATAGTGCTGAGGGAAAAAAGCTATTACCATGAGATGAATGCAGTATTTTATGTGACCTGGCTGGGTACATAGAATCATAGAATTGTTAAGGTTGGATCATCAAGTCCAACCATCAACATAATACCAACATGCCTGCTAAACCATGTCCTGAAGGGCCACATCTACATGTTTTTTGAACACCTCGAAAGATGGTGACTCCATCACTTCCCTGGGCCACCAGAACCAACAGTTTTCAAGCAAAGACAAAACCTGAGATTCTTGGAGTGTCTCCTCCTCAAACTATGGCAGGCAGTTTTGCATCGCTTTTGGGAGATATCTGTCCATGCAAAGTGGTCAAGAATGCAGCCACGACAAGAACTAGGTAAATTTGACTAGGAAACATTGTTTTTTTCTATGGATAAACGACATGCTTCAAACCCCGGTGTTGCCTTGCCTGGGGCATTTCATAAAGGGTAATCAGGCACTGGTGCAAAAAAAAAAAGTCTGAACTTTCTGTGGATGAGCAATGCAAACAAAACCACAGCTTTGCCTTCCCCACCCTTGCACCAAAACTATGTTGAGGTTTTGGAAAGTATATTCATATTTTCATTTTCACTCCTCCAAGGTAGGACAAGAGGCAGGATGTGCTGAAATACCACAAAAGGCCGTCTGGTCTGGGTTGGTTTCCAGCACGCTTCTGCAGAGCTCAGGATGGCTCTTGTTTTTGAGCGGGTTTGGAGGTGGGGCTTTTCCCATGAGTTGAATCCTTCACCCAGCTTTGCCATCCTAAGTGTGAAGATCGAATCTTTGTTGTGGGTGACTGGGAATGATCCTGGCTTACAGATGTAAAGAGGGAGAAACAAAAACTTCACTCCTAAACTAATTTTACAGTTGAACCCCATGGCTTGTTATGTCCTTGTTGAGGCTAAAGTGAGCTGCAAAATTTTGTATTTTCATTGAAATCACTGTAAATTTCGCCCCTACCTTGAAACAACAGATGTTAACCAGCAAATAGGGACTGGTAGCATAGGAGTCAGGGCAAATAAAGCAAGATTATTTAATAGGAGGATTACAGCCTTTTATTTGCATTGTTTCTTTTCTCCAGCTCCAAGGTTTGCATAAAGCTGTCTTTGTTAAAATGTCATGTTGGGCTGCTGTATTGGATTGACAAAAAGGCATTTATGCTGGAATGTAATGCAGCAGAGAAACCAGGTATAGTTACTTTAAATGAAAATCAAGGGTAAGCAGCCTCCTGAGACCCTCAAAGTTTAAACAAGTTACAAGAAATATTTCTTAGGTGAAATTGGAAAGGGTGCTCTGTGATGCAGAAGAGTGGCCATGAGTCCTCTGTGTTCACATCGTCTTGGGTATTGTAAGGAGCTTTCTTGTGAAACTGTTTGCCAAACAAGAAGTCCTAAATTGGAATGTGTTGACAGAAAAAATATTACTACTTATTTATAATTTAAATACGTCTTGAGGCAGGTTATGAGATGATGCGGTAAGTAATAATCTGCCCTCCTTCCTCCCTGTGCCCTGGGTCTCCTTCCAGCCAGGGCATTCAGCATTCCAAGGGCTGATGCTGGGCACGATCCCTTCACCCTGTGTTTCAGAGGGTGCAGGGGTGCTGGGAATTTGGCAGGATCAGGCCCTTCACCTCATGCAATCCTATGACCCTGAGGGAGCCCACACACAGATTTGTTCTGTAACATAACAAACAACTTCGTTTTACTTAAAGGGAGGGAGATCAGCACTTTGAACAAATGATGCATCAAATCAGGGCTGCCAAGTGCATCTTGATGCAAGTGCTTTGTGCCAAGATCTATATGTGTGTGTGTGTGTGTGTGTGTATGTATGTATGTATGTATGTATGTATGTATCTATCTATCTATCTATCTATCTATCTATCTATCTATCTATCTAATCTTTTCTATTCCCAGCTCTTCCTGCTCATCTATCTATCCATCTCTCTCACTCTCTTTCTGTACATATCTTCCTTATTTCAAACTCTTTCTGTCTATCTGTCTGTTGATCTATCTACTTATTTCGATGGCTGTCATCAGAATGGCGTCTATTATGGTGTTTTAACTGTGCTGGCAAAGGACACATTACAATTCCCCTGACAAAATTACAGTTGAACGGAAATCAGGCCCCAGTTTATCCTGACTAAATCAAGTGAAAATAGCAGTTGAATGATACATTTTATTGTTGAGTGGTCAGAGCCTGGAGCTGGGGTTTAGGGGCTAAAGAATCTAGTCTGATCTGCTGTGGGATTGCCTCCTTGCAATCTCTCTCCTGCCCTCACAAAGTTTTCCTCCTTTTATTTTTTTTTTTTTTTTTGATTTCTACACTCCTCAGACCTGTTCTGGCCGTCATAAACAGGTTTCTAATTTTCACCTCACAAACTGACCCGTGGTCTTTGTGGCACGTTTGGATGTGGCACTTAGGGACATAGTTTAGTGGGACTTGGAAGTGTTACATTTATGGTTGGACTCAGTGATTTTAAAGGTCTTTTCCAACTTGAAGGATTCTATGTTTCTGTGATGTGTAGATGTTACTGAAAGGAAGTACGTATTGGTTTTCCCATACACTGTCCTCACATGTGAGAGGTATCCTCCATGTCTCTCTAACAGCATCTGATGGAGGAGCTGCGATTTTGCCTTTGAGGTCAGTGCAGGTAGTTAGTTACGCTCTTCTCAAGGTTTATCAGATTCTAAGGGTTTTTTTTTGTTTTTTTGTTTCTTCTCTCATCTGAAAGAAATGAAACTGACCCTCTCTCTTCCCTCACCATCCCTTCTTTCTCTGTTGTCCCCATGTTTTACTCTCTGTATATGGTAAATCACATGCTTAACTTACTTGGATTTTATTCACATGTATTAATTTCTGCAGCCTGCAGTGAACCTTGAAAATCCATCCTAGTAAGGAAATAACAGTAGCTGCACGTTGGCTGGTAAAGGCAGAGGAAAAGTTTCAATGTACACAAGGAAATCGAACCTCTGATTTGCATAAGACTAGACTGCGCTAATTTGTTAAGTGAATAGATAGATGAGAAACAAAAACATGCCTCAAAGCATGTAGGCATGGTTACTGCAGAAACCAGTACCCAAAATGGGACAGATCCAAAAGGGAAACCAACAGAACCCACTGGCTGCTGCTGGAGTTGGTCTTGATCAAAGCGTGAATAAAAAGCAAATATTCATCTGTTCTGTGAAACCACAGCCCTCGCATTTGAAAAGCAGCAGGGAGCCACCTGGCACTAAAGGATACTCCACAAGCATTGGTATATCCAGAGGTGTGTGCAGGATTACCTCAGAAACTTGGGATTATTATTTTTTTCAGGGTTTGCCATCTGTATCAGCATTTCCAGAGTCTGGCAGAGAAGTTTTGATGGAGAAACACAAAGTGAGGCAGATGGGAACACGATTTCCTCTCCTTTCCCAGTGAAGTGCTTGCCACTCTTGCAGACAAAACTTAAATTTCCCAAGGGAAATGAAATCAATGGAAGCATTTGGGACTTTTCCTCTTTGTTATCTATGAAAGAGACAGTCTTTAGGTCAGTACTCAAGAAACATGATCACCTCCAGCAGCAAACAGAGAGAGAGAGACTTAATATTAGCCATCATATAAATGTACATACACCTATGATACATATATATGTGTGTGTGAGTATATACATATATATATAAAAAAATCCAGTTGAGTAGATTTCACATGTTGAATAAATACTTGGGATCCCCAGGATCAGAGAGTTTGATGAAATACATTTTGCTAAGCATTTGCTGTTTTCTCCACCAATTTGATTTATTTAACTAACAATAAAGAATGATCTCGGAGCAAGAACAAAAATAATCGCTTCTCGATGCGAAAAAGCTCTAAAATAATAAATGCCGAGAGCTCACTGAGATGAAAAGACCTGAGATGGTTGTTCTGGAGGAAGGGAAGCTGCTTTGTGGAAGTGCAATAATATTTTCCTTGCCTTAAGTCTATGAAGGCTTTTCTGTTCAAGCTTTCCCCTGGAGCTTTAGCAGGATACGACCGTGTTATTACACCTTTGATAGAGCACAGTCAGGCGATAGCCGCACTAGCAGGTGTGTTAGGGGTTGCAGTGAAACTTTACAGTCAGGACTTGTTTTCCATTTGATTGTGTCTTTAAACAGCACACCTAGGTGGCAAGAGACCGCAGCAAACTGCTCCCCATAGATGAGATCCTGGGCAGCTCAGCAACACTGCAACATTTCCAGCCAGAGGTTATGTGAGCCTCACAGTTCACAGAATCACAGAATCATAGAATCACCGGGTTGGAAGAGACCCATCGGATCATCGAGTCCAACCACTCCCACCAAACACTAAACCATGTCCCTCAGGACCTCGTCTACTCGTAACTTAAACACCTCCAGGGAAGGCGAATCAACCACCTCCCTGGGCAGCATATTCCAATGCCTAATGACCCTTTCCGTAAAAAACTTCCTCCTAATCTCTAGCCTAAACCTCCCCTGGCGGAGCTTGAGGCCATTCCAGTTACTGAACTCGGTAGCTCTGAAGGCAATTGCCTCTGCTGCCTGCGTTTGGCTCACTTCTGGCTGATGCCACTTAATGGGGAGATATTGGTCATGATCATTGCAGTGTTACAGAGAGGTGTCTGAACACCTCCAGACACGGGTAATACTGGGACCTCTACACTACAGAATGGAAGTAAATACAACATTTTCCAGGAAAAGTAGAATATGTGGTAAATAACGTGGGCAGGAACTTCAGAGGGGAGGATATCAATCCCTTTTCCTCACATTGAGGTCTCTGAAAACAGATTCAGCTATATTCTTGATAGGCTGATACTTTTCCATAGTTCTTAAAACCTCATTTTCCTGTGATTAGAAATAATTAGAAATGGCTCTCACCATTAGAAATAAGTTCTCTTGACTTCTCCTCTATCTCCAAGGAAAAACACAAAACATCATAGTATCCCTAAGCCACCAATTATTTATTAGTTACATGGCGAGCCCAGGAGATCAGACATTGCCCCTCAGGCAAACAGTCGTTACCCATTATGGAAAATAATGATTTGAATTTTGGATAACCGAAAGGGGAGTATCAGGTGTGAGGCACTAATTTGTCAGAGAACTTCCAACCATTTTATAGCTGGGAATGGATGAGAAGGTATCTCCTTTGCTGGCAAACCACAAGGGAAAATATGCAGCTATCAAAGTGGTTCACGAACCTAGACACAACACTGGGGTTGCTGCTTCTCCTCTGGGCATTGACAACCCTCTGGCCTTCTACTGTATGGGATATCCAATGAGGAAAAAAGAGAAATGAGCTCTGAATGTGGGCATGGGCTGAGTGCAGACTTGGATCTTCAATGGGAAGGGCGGTAAGACTTTGCCTTGTCTATACATCTATGGGTATTGCTTTAGACTCTTCATAACCATATTTATCAAATTCATTAGCTATGCAAAAGAAGCTACCAGACATCTTTACTTTTGCAGACCCATCATATCCAAGAGAACATAAGTGTTCTTATTTCTAGAAGTGTTTTTCTGCATCTTCAGTTTCTTTATATCCTCTTTGCCCAAGGAGAGGAGGCCTGTCCACTTGCTTGTTTTTGTCCTGCATGTGGTGGTGGTGTATTGCCCACTTCACTGTGATGTGAACATGTGCTGTGGGAAAACCCCACTGATTTTGGCATATTGCATTGATATCTCTGTTGACACCCTTTCTGATTCTTTGAAATACAATAATTCCCTAATTAACAACTGCAACAGTTAACACAACAGGGCTCGGTAGAGTTGTAACCCCTTTTGTAGCACATTATTCAAAATCGCCTCCAAGTCCCTAGGAAACTACTTGATGGTTCTGGAAGAGAATCTCTGTCTTTGCATGGCCTGTTCCTCACTGAGAGGAACACAACTCAGGGAATCTGAAGCTGATTAGACTATTTCTTCACTGTTTTTCTGCTGTACCCTACTCCATCTCTTAAATGGAATTTTTTATCCTTCTTCAATTTCTCCTGCTCCCCTTTCTGCAGTTTTCTTTCCTTGGGACCATATACCAATAAGAGAGCTACTACTGACACTGTGTAATGTATGTAGCTGTATATTTAGGGGAGTATTTGTAGTAGGAGTTCTGGGGGATTAACTGGCTTTACCATTGAATGCCTGCATCAGGGTCTTGTTGCTAAGCTGTGTCTGTGGTGCATGAATGTGCGGGAGGCAATTAGTGCTTATGGCTATGGCCACTGCTTTTCTGTCTGTCCACCTAATCCTGGTCATACTCTCTTGGAAACCTCAGTGGGTGAAATGGCCTGAGATCCTACTGCATCCCTTCTATCAAAACATCCTGCCAACTCCAGCTTTCCCCAAACTCTTATTGCAGCACCCAGTTTGGCAGAGTCCTGCAAGCCATTTCGTAGATCTTAATGATTGTAAAGCTCTAATTTTGAAGGCTCCCCAGTATTTGCTTCAGGTATGCCAAAAAGAGAGGGTGCGGTACAGGCTTCAGTGAGTTGGCACCCACTGACTTGAGTCAGTACTTTCAAGCCCTCAATTTTGCAGACGGTGGAACCCGGAGCACTGGCTCCACTTGCGGTCCACCTTCTTCTCCTCCTCCTTCCACTCTTTGTCAAGCACATGAGTGTGCAGAGTGCTGACAGGATCCATCATGATGGAGACCATCTTGGTTGGCAGGGTGAGATAGGAGTGTGGAAAGGAGAACAAGATTGAGAGGGCAAGAACAACCCAGTGTTCCTCAGAGATAGGATGGCCACTGGGCAATTTGAGGTCCTCATCTCTGAGAGGATATTGTGGGCTTGAAACACACCACTTGGCGAGGAGGTATCACCACTTTGTAAGCACGAGATGATAACCATCTAGAGCTGTCTACATGTGCACAGGTTTATCTTCAACAATTCAAAGTATAAAACCAACAACAATGAGATAACATGGTGCCGTGGTTGCATACTACAACTAGCGATGGGGCAAAGTTGAGCTCAGGTTGACCCTACATTTCAGAAAAGACCTTCACTGTGAGAACGTGCAGGCAGTGGAGCAGCTGTCACAGAAATGTGGAGACTGTCATATGGAGTGTTTAAAGCTGAACAAGACATTAGGGAACATAACAATCCCACCTTGTCAGCCTGCCTGACCCAGCTTGCCTTTACCCCATTTCTAAAATGTTGCCTCATCTGAGATTACTCAGAGCTCTGTGACAATAGATCGGGGAGGCCCTGCATCCTCACCTCCAACCGAAGCAGGATTCTCCCACCTGCCCTGCCTATACCACACACAACAAAGAGGGAGCTGTTAGTTTGTAATAATTCCCCTCCACCTCAAATTTTCAATCCTGAATTAAATAAGCTGCTGTTACAGGAGGGGTGGTATGCAGACACCGGGCCAACGCTGGCTTCCACTGTGGTGGCAGGAATGGGAATTCCACTGCAGGCTAAGGGAAAGAGAGAGCCCTCCAAGGTAATGTGATGTGGGAGGTCTAATTCCTATCATCCCAGGCCTGATTCGTAGGCAACAGATTATTCCACTGGCTTTCACAATGTTTTTTATATCTTAGTTTTGGGTTTTTTTCTAATTTTTTTTTCTTCTTTTTTACATGAAAGCAGGAGTGTGTGGAGTTTGCAGGTAAATTATAATGAAAGCTGGTGGGTGCTTGTGTAGGCTTGTAGAGGGTTTGCACACAGAAAGCAAGCAGGGGCTGGAGGGAATAGCTGAATGCCCAGGGAAGGTTTAATTAGCATATAGTGAAAAATCTAAAGGTTATACCTAGCCCCAACCCGATGAAAGACAAAATCTGACTGTTCTCAGAACATACCTCAGCAGCAAACCCTGTCGCACCTGATGCAATTCTTCCCTCTTGGGCCACCCACCTCCAAGACATGATTATGCAGTGAGAAAGCAGCAGCACTTTGCACTTTCTGTTATCACGGTCCTTCTTAATTATACATGCGTAAGCGTTCAGACACAGCCGCAATGAGCATGGTACACGTCCAGGGGAACTGAGATTCATCTGAGAATCTCCTACTGCTTGGCAAGCGTTTATTAACTCAGCCTCCCAACAGCCCTGTAAGGAAAAATATGTCGAAACCCATTTTCAGTATTAATTTTTAAAAAAACACACACCAAACTTAAGCAAGCAAAGTGATTTGCTCAAAGCAAAACAGCAGGTTGGTGTGAAAGAGCTTGCCTTAAAAACCTGGAATAAGGGATTTTGCCCTTCATCTCTTCACACGAGGCCATGTTCCCATGTTGTTCTATGTTTCTACAGAAACAGCAACAGGGGGGTCCTGCTCTGTGACTCAGGGGCTTGGTTCAAATCCAGAGAGCCATGTTTCCATGATTACTTCTCCATTATGTAAAATGGCCCTTGTACAGGCTCATCTTGCTGAGCTGTTTGGCGTTGTTCCTGGGCCTGACTGCTACCATGGGGCAGGACTGCAGGATCACGTTTCCATTTTGTAAGAAGATGCAGTTTCTCAGGATGCATGGAAGCCTGACTAATTTCAATAGGCCTGCTTGAACCAGAGCTGCAAGCTTAGATCTACTGCATTATTATTATTAGCATTAATATTCATTGCAGTAGTGTGTCGAATTCCTAATCGGCAATCAGAGCTCTTGTGGGAGGAAGGAGTAATTGTCCTTAGAGATCTCAGGTCTAGATCCACCAGAGTTTAACTTCTAATTATGTGCTAACATCCACAGGTTTTATTGAGAAGCTATAAATTGGGAACAAAACTAGCTTTGCAGACCTTGGCTGAAATCTTTGCAATACAACACCCTTCCTCAGCATCCTGGTGCAAAACTGCTCTCCATATGAAGAGCAGCTCGCAGTGTGAGAACTGGCCATCCCATGTGTGCTTCATATTGAAGGATCAAGGCCTTTGCTAATGACAAGGCTTGACAATGGATTGAGACCTACAAAGAGAGGGAGAAGGAGGTGCCGAGGGTGTCTTGTGATTATGCGGTTAGCGTGTGTTTCTCCACCATGCAACAAAAAGGGAAAGAAAACCAGCTAGACTACAACAGGCATCCTTGTGTGGCCTCCAAACTGCAGCGTCACTCACATCCTCACTTGGAAACCCTTACAAAATTTTATTAACATCTGCTCTTCCACGAATAGCGATATTCTATGCACAGAAACTCAGCTTCACCACCCTCTTTTACCTTTTTCTTTCTTGTGCGTATGCTGATTCTGTCCTTTTTTCCCCGTCTTTTTTCGGTGGTTGCCTAGTAGCTAGCAGTTGCATTCTCCCTTATCAGATTGTGCCTAGTTACAATCTTTCTCTATGTGCCGAGGGCAACTCACCATAAGAGCATATGGAATATTTTAGTGTGCATTGGGGTTTTTTTTCCCCTCTTTCTGGATTTTTTTTATAGATCTCGGTTTTATTTCTGGTGTAGTTTTGTTGTCATTCACATTGTCTTTTGTCTCTGATAAAAGCTGACATCCACAGCCTGGGAGCCAGCAAAAGAATCAGGTGAACTGAGGAAAGTGGTAAGGTTTGATGACTTTGGGGCCCTTTCCAGCTTAAGAAACAAAACCCCCCTACATTCTGAGAGGGATTCAACCCTCCTTCCTTCTGGCCTCTGACTGAGAAGCTTGCATTCAGGCTATGTACTGTCTGAATTGCCTTTTGGAGGTGCCTGCATTTCTCTCAACCGAATGTAGATCATGTCCAAAACATGACCTCTGAAATCCAGGTTGTGCAGTATAACCAGCAAAAAGTGACAAATATAGCCTGTTCTTACAGTTCTGTTTTACCATGCTGGCTTCGTTGGATGGGACAAAAAGAGAAAGTCAATGATATCTCTTGATTCAAGCTAGACTATTCCTTAAGCAGCAACAAAGGAAAGTGTGGTGCTCCCGTCAATGTATGATGCATGGGTTAAATGAGGGCTGTTGGGCTGTCTGTTGCTAAGCTCTTTTCAAAATTCGATCTTCAGTGTGAGTGCAGATCAGTGTTTCACACCTGTGGTGTGAAGGTGCAAAGGGGAGTTGGTCATATTGTTTTTCTTAGGTTTCCTTTCTGATAGAAATTTGGTTTGTGAGATCATGCTCTCTGCTTAGGAGTGTGTATATGTCTCTGCGTTTGTCCATTCAGTAACTTTAGAAACCATGAACCAAATTCAATCACATTTGACAACAGGGCTAGAGAGTTAAATTTATGCAGCTGCTGTAAATTGCTGGAAAAGAGATAACTCACTGGACTTGAAGGTTTTGTTGAGAGAAAGACAGAAATGTGACATCTGCCCTCATTAGACATTAGAGAATCCACACAGGAGAGATGTTTTGAATGTCCTACATGTAGGAGGAACAGTTTTAATCAGTTTATGCTCTATCAAACACCACAGAAATCCCTGCCTGCTTCTGTTTTGTCTGTGGCATGTAGTAAGTCACAAACATGTGCTTAAGCTTGCTTGCTTCCTTCCTTCCTTTGACTAATAAGTGAGGTCCTGTTGCAGCCTTAGTGCTACCCTATTAGAAGTCAATCAACCATCAGATAAAAATCACTTGGAAGCACGTTCCATGAGACGTGTTGTCCATTTGCTATATTTTCCCTCTTCCAATGTCTTGGAAAGGGAGTTCCAGAGGCAGAAACACTTATTACCTTATTATTTGAGGTAAATCTAATCAGCAGATGATCTCATAATGACATTTCTCTGAATATAAGAGGAGAAAAAGCCTGGGGACATTGGTGATAGGTTTCCCACCCAAGACAAACCAAATAGAGCCTTATTGGGTCACAGCATGACTGATGACTGTCATTGTACCCTGCTGCATATCTTGCAAGGAAGCTCACAGCTTCTTGTGGGTAGGTTAGTACTGTTTCTCATTATTAATATGGCTCTGTAGGTGTGCCAGGCCCTTTCCAGACTAATTAAATAAAAGGTCTCTGCCCCAAGGAGCTAACCCAGCAAGGGATGACAATAAACAAGAGGAAGAGGGTTATGCAAGTGAAAGATCATGAGATACATCTCATGTTGTACCAGTATGTTGGGCCAAATCCTCAAGTAATTATATAAAGCCCAATTTTGCCAAGTTGTTCATTGTTAAGTTGCTCCACCCTCATGTAAGAAATTCCAGTGAATTCACTTAATGAGAAAAATACATGGAGTTGTACTAAGAGGCGAACAATCACACCTTGCAGCCCAAGACAGTGGTTCTGGTTGTGAAGAAAGGGACCACTCAATGGGAGAGTACAACTGAGCTTTAAGCTGTTATCTAGGCAATATACAGGTATCTTGTTTTATTAAGCACCCCAACAAGGTGGAACAAAGCTGTCGGGTTCCCTCAAAATTCATTCCTTGCAAATTTAGTCGTTATGAGTGGCTCTTATAAAGCACTTAAGAACTAATGGGAGACAAGTGGCCCTTGAGAATCCAGCTTCATATTTTTAGAACTGGATTTTCTACACCAGCTATCAATTCTCATCTCTCCCTCAGAAAGACCTTGTCAGAGAAGTTCCCTCCTTCTTGAAGCCATAATGACTCACACTTACAGTTGATATTCCAGGAACAAAGAAGTCTTCAGCATCTATCTTGATGTTCATGTGGGCCAAGATGGCAAGTCACAATCTGCCTTGCTTTGAGCTTGGAGAAAGAAGGGCTGATGCTATAAAGATCTAAAGGAGGTCCAGATTCCTCTGATGTTATTCTGCATAAATGTAGGGTTTGAGGATAATTCCCAGCTCTGTTTCCAGGAAAACCTTCTAACTTTCAGCTGTGATTGTTGGTCTGTCAAGGAAGATACTCCTGTACCAAGAGAAGCCAAGTTTGTGGAGGCAAGGGCATTGGTGCTGGGAGATCTTTTCTCCACTGGATCCAGATCATATACAGTTGAAATATAATTCTGAGAAGTCGTCAAACAACTGAAGGGAGGGAATAGTTGGGAATGGGACTGCATTCAGGTACATAGGTGGAAGGTAAAGGAAACTTTGTATATGTTGGCTCTGAAGCAACGTGAGGTAGAGGGTGGTACAGAGAAGAGCTCAGACAGTAGCTCACCTCCTTCTTACCCTGGGGCAAATGCCTTTTTTTCAGTTAGGAATGGATACATAATAAAAGAGCCAACTCTAGTCGTCATAATGCAGAACCTGGCAGTTCCTGTTTCAAAATGCTGGCTTAAGCACAAACAAGACCACATGAGAACAGGGAGAATGATGATGGACCCAAAATTTGTTAAACTACTTGCAGAGCACATATTTTGCCTGTGCTTGGATAATCAAGTCTAATCCAGAGCTTCCTTGGGTCTGTGCATTCCCAGGGGACCTGCTGCTCTTGATGAGCAAAGCGAGAAAGATGCTGTGACTTCATGATTCTCTTTGGCCAAGATCAGCTCACAGAGAGGAAGGGGCAGGACATCAGGGATCCTAGCAAGGATATCAAGCTAATGTAGTACCTGTGAAAACCAGGGAATTACACTTGTCAGTCCACTGTCAGCATCTGTCCCAGCTCCTAAGCAATGTTGTTCAGCCACATCCAGCCCTAAAATGGTGTGTATATGTGTCCCCAGGAAGCACAGATGGATGTCTGATGCTCAGCAGTGTCAGGGACTTGAGTTACCCTGATCTCCTGTTTGTGCTGCCTGTCAGAAATGAAATAACCCGATGGCTCAGGTGGGGGACTCGGAAGGGAAATTGATACAGAATGGTTAATACAACACCAGTCCTTTAGAATGAGGATGAATCAGTCATTTCTGAGCAACATAAGAAATCCACTCCAGCTAAAGAGCATATGTTTCTTTTCTCTTTACAGCAAAGCTCCCGTTTCAGGCACAGGTATTATTTGTTTCTCGAAATCCCCTTTCCTGTGTTGGCTTTGCTGACCTGATCATCTGAGAGCCCTGAGAGTGGTACTTATCCCTTCTTACTATTGTTTGCTCTCACGACCAGTTTGGAGCTGCTGTGTGCATGTGTATGTTTGTTTTGTTTCTCCTGCTAGTTGTTGGCGTGTTTCCCCCCCCCTTCCTTCAGGCTTAGATGTACACAAATGCAACAAAGAAATCAGAAGCGGGAGGACTATGGCATGCAAATCTGTCAACGTGCTATTCAATTAGTGCATTGTTACAAGTGAAACACCAGCAGCCTAGTGAGAAAAAGGAAGAGCCAGGTACCAAAAGGACAACTGTACAATTTTTGGTATTGGATACCAGACAGGTTTAGCATCTTCAAAAAGTTTACTTGTTCTTTCTCTTATACAGACCTGTAAAACTGGGGGGCACCTCTTGAGGTTCTAAGTCATAACTTTTCTCTCTTTTAATATCTTCCGTGAGCTGAAAATGGTTGATGGAAAAGGAAATTTCTTGTCTGTATGGTTTTACTTCCATTACACTAACTGGAAGCTGTTCAGGCCCTTCACTCTATTCATTCTTTCACCAACTTTTGTTTATTTAGTTTCAATTTATACCATTTGTTCATGCTGTCTTTTAGTTTAAATAGGCATTTTTTCTTCCTGTTTACTGTCCTGATGAATTTATATAAATCAATGCTGCTGTCTCAGTCTTTACTTTGTTCAGCTAAACAAGCCAAGATGTATATTTTCTTCCCCTGACATGAGTTCACCTTTCCTGACACATCCAAGAACTTCAGCTTTGTAGCTGGAGTTAATTTCTCCTAAATATTGGCACCCAGGATTGTTCTCTACCCTAGAATAATTCTGCTGCTTTGCAAGTTGTGCAGATTAAGATGGAATTTTCCCTGTGCTTATTTGAAATACCTTTTAAGACACATTTTTGATAGCCTCATCACACATTCTTTTCTATTAGTTGATATATGTATCCCACTTTTCAGACTTTTTTAATGGAATTGTTTCAAAATATCTCATTATTACCTAATCTATTAATGCATCATCTGTTACAAACATCTGTAGGGCTGTATTCTAGCCTTGGCTAATTTTGTATGGTTCCTCTACAGGTGCAGGAGAGAAAATAGATATAAGTGTGTGAAAAAGGCACCAACAGAGGCTAATTTATCAGCTTACAGGTTTTTAGCCTTCTACTACATGTTCAATGTAGCTAAAGTTAGGTAAGATGTATGACCCCTTCAATACTGAACCTCCAGTTCTCAAGGAGATGCAGTTCATCTTACATGATAATTTAATGCTTTCAGGTGTAAGGAGCAGTGCCCTCTGAGTTTCTGTTAGCAGAGAATTTTAATAACATTGCCCCACTTTCTGTGACAAGGCCATTTGCTAAAATACTAAATAAAAACCAGCACCCAGCCTGATCTCTGAAGACCTGCAATCATAACTTCCTTCCAGCCCAATACTTCCTCTCTCAACACCATCTGTTGTCATTTCCTCTGTAGTGACTCCCTTTCCATCCTAAAGTTCTTCTAATCTCCATACTCTACCGCTTAATAATTTCCCGTGAGGTACCATAACAAATGCTTTTCTGAAGTCCAGAGAGATTAGATCTACTGCATTTCCTTTCATTAGAAAATCAGTGATCTTATCAAAGCAAACTATCAGGTCAATTCAGAATGATCTATCTTTGTCAGAAAACATGCTGTGTCTTATTGCAAATTTCATTTACATCCAGGTCTTTAATTGTTCTTTACTGCTGAAGGTGTCCAAAGCCTGACTTACTGTTGATGCCAGCCAAATTTTCTGGATCAACTCTTTCAGCTTGGGACTTGATAAACATCTTAAAATTCTGCATACTTAGATTCCATGTCCATGTTTAGACAAATAAATAAAGTGGTTCAGGGCTCATTTCCTGATCCTAAACGACAAAAGGCAGGGCATGGCTTGAGACAGTACCACTAAACTCTAAGATCCACCTCCTCAGCCAGAAAGAGTGGTCCCATGGGTATTGGGAATGATGCCTGGCACATGATGTCTTCTGAGCCATGCTTCAGAATGCCAGCTGCCACAGGAGAAAAAGTCCTAGGGACTCAGCTAAAATCAGAGCAATTACGTGTCCTGGCCTCAGACTCGATGATCCTGGAGGTCTTTTCCAGCCTAGTGAGCCTGTGATTCTGTGAATACACCAGTATAGGCAAAACTAATGATTCTTTGTGCCTTTATGGGGAGATTGTTTAGTTTCCCCTTGAGCTGATGGCAATTTCAAGGAGGCGCTTCCTACTCCCATTCCCTCTTTCCCATTAGCCTTCATGCCTCTAAGCCTGTGTTCAGTATTCACATCCTTTACTGGAAACTTCTGTGATTTGTTTGAATTTCCTTTGCAAATTCTGATGGGGCTTGACTGGTGGCAATTCTTCCTCTTGGTGTTTCTGTCATGGTACTTTGACCATCAAAAAATTCAGAGATTGGTTTGGATGGGGTGAATCTCTCTCCACAGGATATGAATGAACCGATGAAGAGCCGATGTTTATTCCCATTCCTTAGAAGCTGCAGGGGAATGAGTCTCATCCTAAGTTTAAACATCCCTCTTGCTCTTTCTCACTCTTAATCTTGCCACAATGAGCTACTAACCATAAAATTGAACATTATAGGCGAGATCTTCAGTACCTGTAAATCTAAAGCCAGCTCAGTTGGCTCAATGGTGATTTTCACTAGCTGCGACCTGTTCTCTAGGCTTTACCTGGTGAACCAGGGTGGGAATGGCTTGACGCCATTTTTTCCCTATGCAAGTCAGACACAAATGAGATTGTTGCTCCCATGGAAAGATTTTTCCTCCCCACCCCTGTGACGTGAAACAAAAGGCTGCACATTTCATCTGCTTTTTGGGTAGAGGCAATAATTTCTTAATTTGCCCTGAAGGGGCAAGCGCAAAGAATGGGGAGGAAAAAAAAAAAAGACCTTGTGGAACTGATTGGAATAGAGATGCATCTTGTTCAAACTAGAAGTGAAAATATATTCCAAAGGAGAAATCATTAGCATTTTCATTAAATGCCAAAGTGTGTGACTATTAGACCTACCTCAGGCAACCCTGGGGTTGAAAACTTTTCAACAGGATTTAATTGATCCAGATGGATTGAGGTTGTTTTTGTTTTTTACCCCTTCCACCCTTCTATCCTCTACTTAAATCTCTATACTCCATCGCATGTAAGAAAACCCCAGACCGAACCAAATTAAAATATATAAACAACGCCTTCAGCCCACGCCCTGGAATGAAAACTGCAGTGTAATATGAAATGTGTCCTGATCGTCTTGTTATGGAGCCTGGTGACTCACCAACTGTTACAATTGGGGTTTGGTAAAATAAAGGGATTATAATTAAGAAGGCAACAGGAGGATGTTAACTGGCAGTCAGGTGGAAGCTGGCCCATTACAGATCCGAGTTTGTTGGGGTTTAGCCTCGCTTTTGGAAGGTTGCTGGGGCTGTGTGGACACGTGGCTCAACTGGGTGGTTTGCAGCAGGGAATCTGCTAAAAAACATGGAAGCGACCCGTTTGGCTGAGCTACTCCAACATACCGGGTGAAGGGACCTCCCAGGTCCCGTTTGGTCTTCTGCGGTTATCTGAGGGTTGGATAGTGTCTCTGGGCAGTATTTTTATCCTGGATATTGCTTCAGAACCCTCTTCTCCCTGAAAAGATATCTGAACCAGCCCTCTGGATGCGACACAAACTTCAGCTTGAGTGACTACCTAAAGGGCTAGTGCAGGCACTATCCAGCATGGCAACTGAGAACAGAGGGTTTTCTTTGTGATGAGGGACAAAAAAGATCAGTGGGACATGACTACTAGGTTTAGACTACATATTTGACACAGTCACAATAGTATTTAACCTATTGGATAGAAGGTCTTGTAGCAGGTAGACAGGTTGATTTTTTCAACATCTGCCATATCAGTAGAGCTATTTTTTTGTTCTTATGTTCACAGCTTACTTTGCTGCTTCTTGACCTCCTGGAGGAAAATGACTGTACAAATAATTCTGTTAAGATCTCCTGTGTATTTAGTGCCTCACTTCCAGCAACCTTAGCAAGCCAGACTTGAAGTCCCAAAGCCAGGTGGATTGTAGGATGATGTTTCATGTGTCAGCATGCCAGAGTGGTGCCATAAATGATCTATGGCCAGTACAAATGCTTCTTATATAAGTCCATGCAAGCCACTTGCATGGGTGCAAAGCAACTAATACTTCAGTTTGGGCTAGCTTAATACCTCCAGTAATTATCCAAAGGAGCCTTAAACACTATCATGATTAACTCTCAGGTTGGAACTGGACTTGAGATGGAATCTATGAAAATGCAGTCATGGTTGGAAAGTGCTGCAGGAGTCATCCAGGGCTGTGACCACACTACCAGAGTATCTTGGAAGGAAAAGTGCATTGATTTCTCGAGTGAAAACTCTAATGGGAGTTTCTGTAGGATGATCTGTGTTGTTCCCCAGTCTGGAGTTTTGTTAGGACATGGGAATTTATGTGCCTGAATGCAATGCTTCCCTGATGGAGTTGGTAACTGGCTAAGCCCAGAGCTGCGCTCCAAACCTTCACCCGTGAATCAGCCTCACGTGTGTCCCTATTTCCTCATACTCCTCTGTCCATCTATAGCTGCCTGTTGTCACTCATCTGACACTGGAAATGCCCTGGGGCTGGCATCCCCTTTTTGTTCTGAGCTCGCACAGCCTCTTGCACAACCAGCCCTGTGGTAATACGGAGAAGCAACAATTGCTGAGGGTGAAAGATCTCCAGGTAATGGAAGGCAAAACCATGATCCTAGGACTAGCTGTGTAATAGAATAACAACAACAACAGATTCATAATAATAATGGCAGGAATAATGAATGTGTATATTCAAATAATAGCTAGCTAGCTAGAGCTCATCACTTGCCTTCTCTACAGCTCCTATAAAACTAATTCTCCTTAGTGAGCATGTATTTGCCTGCACTGCCAATGTGCTAATTCTGCTTCTCACAATTTTTCCATTTGACTTGCTGTATCTTTCTCAATTAAAAAAAAAAAAAGAAATAAAAATCAAATCACATGGCATCAAAGAGCTACATCAGGAGGTCATTGCATCAAATGCTGCCGCTAGTTTAATAAAGGAACTGACTAATATACTCATTAGTGGTGCTTGTTGCTAATGCCCAATCAGATAATGAAATTGAAATATCATGTTTCAGGGTGTAATCAGGATCCCTGCAGGTGCTGGGACGGAATTGCCCCATAGGTACAGCATTACACAGTTAACTAGGTGTGTTACTTGATGGGGGTGTTTCAGCTTCCCAAGCCTGCGGGTAGGAAGAGATGAGCAGGACTGTCAGCATATCTAGTGAGAACATGGAATTGAGTTGGAAACAAGGAAAAAAACTGACGTGACCTGGGTTGAAGGGGATGGAGGCAGCTGGAAGCAAGTGGCAGGTGTTAAGCCACCTATAGGACCAGGTGGGATCAGATAGATATGTGGAGGCATGATACTAGCCCTTTGGGAGGACACATCAGGCTGCCTGCTGATGAGGAGCAACCAGGGTTGGCTAAGCGCTAGTGGGTGTATGCAGAGAAGTGCACTGAAACAGGGCTTCTGGGAACATCAAAGGATTTGTTGTTTCCCTGGCATTTGGAAAATAGAGAAGAAAAGGCTAGTATGAATGCAAAAGGACCATTTGTGGAACTGGAGGCAGAGGGGACCTGTTAGATCAGCCCTGAGGGGGGATATTAGGCTGCTTTTAGCACTGGCTCTAGCCTAATTGCAAAGCCCTTGGTTAGCAGGCAGTAGTGAGAAGGGATGTGCCTTGCTTCCCTGGGTCTGCAGTGTCATCTGCGCAAGGCTTTTAAACCTCAACATCCCAGGGGAACAGCAATTTCGATTCAATCGTCCAGGAATGACAGACAAGCATGTCAGAAGCCCAGCACCAGCTTTCTCTTTCCCAACTAAACATCTGCCTTCTAAGTTTCCCAGTAAACGGCTAAGTCCAGAGATGTTAGAAGCACTCTTTTTAATTACATTTGTTTTTAAAGAGAAAAAATGAAAACACATGAAAAAATTCAAACCCAACCCCAGCTTAATCAATGCTACCAGACTTTGTGGAAACCAGGCTGAATGACAAGAGTTTTCCAGAGGAATTCGTTCTGTATGGAAGTTAACTTTAAACACTTTTCTTCATTGCCAGATGAGTTAATACAGGATGAACCAATGAAAGACAAAGCACTTCAGAGACAAGCAAATTGCTTCCCAAGTTGCTCACAGAGTATGTTCTGCTGAGACAACACTAGCCTAGATACTTCAGTGGGATTAGCAGTAAAACAAAGTTTTGTTCTACTACAGTATTATAGGTAGTCCTCCAATCTTTATTTCTTTTTGTCTTTCTCCCTCCTGCTCTGAATTGCTTATTGCTAATAACTTACATATAAATAAAAACTCCTCCTAGTGTGTCTTAGCACTTTCTATTTGTCCACCTCTTCTTTCAGCATCCCAGACTTCCCTTCTCCCACCTTTTTTCAATGCATTCTACTGGAATGATGGTTCACTTTCATTCAGATGAAGGAGTGAGCTCTCACAGTACATACATAGAGGTCCTTCAGAAGAGGGACAAAATAGGTGGGGAAGAAGAAAGTCCATGCCCCTTCCACAGGTTTCTTCAAGAAAAAACTTTGCTTAACTCCAGGAGAGAGGATCAGGACCATGAATCCTCTGGGAAGGGAGATGTCCTCTTGCTGCTCAGAATACAGCCCCTACATTCTATAGGGAGGCAGGATTTAAAAAATTTCCTTTTTTTCTCTTTTCCCCTTGTTGTTCTCTATTGGTTAGGTTAGGCATGTTCCTGAGTCATGTGTAGACTGCTATGAAACCTGGTTTTAGGTTCCTTCTACAGGGAGATCCATGGGAATTAGGTCCCTAAATAATTACACTTAAGCACCTGAAGCTATGGCTGTGTTGATAAACTAAACAAGGCCAAGGCTCAGGCCCAGATGCTGGCACAAGATCCCCCAATCTATTAAACCCTTAGCATGGTCCCTGGTGCTGGTTTTCTCCTGTTCCAACTAGCACTATCCCAGACAATGCCTGGCCACAGTCCAGGGACAGCCTGGGCCAAGGAGCATCACCACAGGCGGTTCAGATGCGGCCCCCCAGTTCTGGAAGGAAAGACGCTTATCAGCATGGACGTAAGTTGGTCCATGCCAATTGGCCTCTGGGCCAAAGAACAGCCCCATGCATGTTCTCTTTACTACAGTAGATGAAGTTAAACGTTTTCAAGAATGTAGCCTGAGATGCTAAACAGGGCCTGGGGAGCATAGTTGGGATCCTAGCACTGAAAAAGAAAGGGGGGTGAAAGTGTTGCTTGGTTTATCCAGTCCTTCCTTCCTACAAGCATAAAGCAGCACTGTTTTGTTTCTCAAAGACCCAAATGGGACCAGATTCTTCATTGCCCTTTTCTCTTGAACCCTCATAACCCACTTGTGGTCACTTCCCAGATCTCTCAAGAGTATAACAGTCTTGAAAATGGACAACTGGGGCAGTATGTCAGGGTTATTTAGTACCAGAAAGGAAGTGAAGTTTTTTAGCAGGAACAAAATGTTCTGGTGTTTTCCTTGAGGTTATTGTCAGAAATTTCTTGTCTCTCATAACTTGGCTAAACAAGATTTCTCTCTCTTTCCACTTCACACCAGTACAACATTTGGTGGAAGGCAGTAATGAAACTTCAGCTTTTGTTCTGGTGGGAATAAATCTGTGGAGACGATGTTGAACCATTCTCACAGCACAAAATGAGAACTGGCATATCTGTGTCCCTTGCCACGAGCAGTCAACCCTCTAGGTGAACAATAGGACCTGTTTTGTGCAGCACCCCGTAGGTGTCCTTGTCCCCAGCCAGCTTGCCAAGCAACACAATAGCAAGGACTAAACCCAGGAGAGCATCCACATGCTTCAAACTGGGGGGCTTTGACTGTACTGCATGAAAATCTTTGTTGCAGTGTATTTGACACTAGCATTCAGAGGAGTTTTTCAGCTCATTGATAGTTCGATGAATTGAACAATATAGCTGTGGAAGGGAAAAAGAATCCAAGCTTTTAAATTCTGACTTTGAAACATGTTTTTGGCTTGAACCACTCCAATTTCTGCCTATATGAAATCTATTATTTCGTATTAGAAATTACGTGTGCATTATACGTGCACATATGGTGTGTGTATTACAAGCAGAGGTATGCATAATAGATATGTATACGTATTCTCTATCCCTGGATGGATGCTTCATGTTATGATCCCTGATTACTTTGGCAATGGAGACCCTACTTAAAATTATGGTCTTGCTGGGCTAGATGCATTGATGCTGACTGACTAGTGCCCAGGTGTCAGCAGCCATTTAGCCTGAGATGGGAAGTAGCAGCCTCACAGTCTCTTCACAGGATCCTAGTTTTTCGTAGGCATTTCTCCTCTTTGTATGTGTAACTGGGATTCCTGAAGGCAATGTCCCCACTCCTGCGTATGTCACTTGGGTGTTTGGAGGGATCATAGCTGAGGAAGAAGTGCATGGTAGGTCTTAGCCAAAGCCTGCATGCTGGAGTTATCGGTTGTGATCTTAACTAGAAGGTCCTTTTTCTGCTCACTTACCCTTGCACACACGCACATAATTGCAGTGTGAATTCATAATATAAACCATGATGTAATAGACACCAACTCAACTCAACTTAATTACTGTACAAATGAACAACAACTTAAATCACAAGCAGAGTCCCATTAAAAGTAATCAGATCCTGGGTGTGGGGATGGTTAAAGGTGGTGTTTGAACTCCAAAGAAAAATACGCTCTTGTTGGGACGTAATTTGGTTTCTTTTTTATTGTTATTTTTTCTTGCACAGTGTATTTTTGCTCTCTCTCCCTGCCTCTCTCTCATTTTAATTTTTTCAACCTTTTCCTGATAAACCAAACTAGTCTAGACATATCTTTTGAGAGCAAATGTTCTCTAAGCTATGTTCATTCCTTGTGAGTTTGTACGTTAATCATTAAATATAATTAATTAGAACATCTTGTAATTAACTTGGAAAGCAAAATTATACAAGGGAATGAGTTTGTAACCACATCACATTTGAAATAAAAATAAAACTTTGACTAAAAGGAATAACTGCTCTTTGGAATTAGATGAGTAACGATGTTGGATTGGCTCCCCTGAAGCTGTAATGTTGGCTCTGAACTCATTCACATATATTCGGCATATTTCACACTGATACACATACATCCCCACCCCTCCTGAGCGCCACAATCCAGAGTTAGCCCACTACAGGGATAGTCTATGTCACCTCTCCATCTTCTTGGCTCTCTGAATTTCAGAGAACACTTGGGATTCGGCAACCATGCTGTCAAGCAGCCTTAGGGTTGCTCTCACTTGCTCTGACTAGTTGCTATGGCCTTTTGGGTATGATGCTGGCTGGAAATTGTGGCATTTCATGGCAGGTATTCCTGCCAAGGCAGGAGAGAGCTGGCAGGAGGTGGCAGACAGCTGGCTGTGGGGCTATCCCCTAGCTGGATATTCCTGGTCCAAAGGAATCCACACACATTAAGCTGGGATAGATTCTCAGGTCCACCACTTCTCTAAAGAGCAGGTTCTGGGCTGACCTATGGAGCATTACTAATGAATCGCCATAGCTATCCAGTCCAGGAAAATAAAAGGGAATAGAGTTTATCTCTTCTTGCCAAGCAATTATTCCCATCAAAATTTAAACACTACAGTAATTTCCATGCATATGCAAATACTTCTACCATCCCTGCTTGACTGAATAAGTTGGGGACATACTGGTGGCTTCAACTTGCTGAACAGGAATGCATCTGCTTATTGCTGCTGTGACATCCCACAGTATGATGCTGGGCCCGAGGGCTTTGGGTCAAGAAGCCCTTAAGGTGTGCAGTAGCAGCACTCCCGGGGATTCCCCAGCTGGCTACCTAAAGGGTTTTGGGAAGGCTAGCAGTAACTGTACATCAGTGCCCAGGACTGTGCTGTGCTCCACCAATTGCTCTCCATATGACTTGGGGCATGGCATTTCATCTTTGTTTCTCCTTCCTCTCTGTCCTCAATGAATATGTTGTGTTGGTGGGTTGATCACACATTGGACAGGCACCACTGCTAGTCAAAAGGGCTCTCTTGCCCTTGTCACTCTCCAGTTGGGATCATGCTTTCCCCAGCAGCTGATGTCTGCCTGAATGTGCTGGAAGACTTCATTGCTCTGTTGAATTTAATCTTTCAGTTTTTTTGGCAGGAGGAATCATTAAACCTCTCTCCAATTAAATTTCTACCCTCCACAGCCAAACAATTGCTTGTCTGTGTTGTTCGTTACCACCTAGGCACAGAAAGTTTCTTTACATTTTTGTGGTCGGTTTTCAGGCCAATGGGAGGGGAGATGGCTTGGGAGGAGGGGGGCTGTGGTGGAGAGGAGCAAAAGTGGACTCCTCAGAAAATGGAGAGATGAAAGCTGGGAATGTCTGGCAGTTCCAGTCCTGGCATGGGTTGAATTCAGTGGAAAAACATAGGTGACTGTAGTGAGGTAGTCTCCTTGCCTCTTCTGGATCATGAGCTGAGTGACAAAAGGACTTTGAAGTGTGACCTTGGATATTGTTCTCCGTTCATCAAGTCACCCCTGCTTTGTGTCAGGCACTCAAATTACATGGTGACTCCCTTCACTACTCATTCCTTAGGTTGGAAATTAGCCTAAAACATTGTTCCTCAGATGAAGTTTTCTTGGGTTGAGGTGTGTTAACTAATTTTAAGAGGCTCAAGAATATAACTCTCCCACCCCCGCCACCCCCCAATCTCAACGAACAGATGAAACAGGGTGTGGATTTGCAGGGATGGGTTGGAGGGGGAGAGGCACCGGCAGCATAACTTTTTGCTCCTTGCCTCCTGCCTCCTCCCTATCCGTGAGTAGCACTGTGGCGCTGGGGCAGGCACCAGAGGTGGGATGCACCTTGCCTAATGTTGAACAGGTTGAAGTTACACATCTGGGGTTAACTAGATGAGTTGTAGTACCTTGTCCAAACAGAGAGGAGGGACAGGTACCTCTGGGAGAAGAGAATCCTATTGGAACAGGAGGCTAAGATCCACCTGGTGTAGATTCCCTGCAGCGGCAAATGAAGTGCCCATCTTGCTCTTCAGTCATAGAATCATGGACTCGTTTGGTTTGGAAGGGACCTTAAAGATCATCTAGTTCCAACCCCCACAGGGACATGTCCCACTAGATCGGTCTGACCAAGGTCCCATCCAACCTGGCCTTGAACACCTCCAGGAATGGGGAATCTACAACTTCCCTGGGCAACATCTTCCAGTGCCTTTCCACCCTCATAGTGAAGAAATTCTTCCTAATGTCTGTGACATGAATCCCACATTTGAAAGAGAAACTGGAGTTGGATCTGTCTGTATCTGTCCGTTCTGCTCTGCTCCGTTCAACAAAACTCCTGTTCTGGAGCAAGATAGGGTGGGCCTGATCCTGACAAGGAAAGGGTAAGAGAGGGTTTGCTCTACATGGGACAAGACATCTGCCTACATTTATTGCATTGCAGATACAGGGCACCATGAATAAATGAGGGTGCATGCATATTCCCAAGGAACAACAGCAGTGAATGACAGTAATAATAATCTAAAAGAGATGTGACAGTAGTTTTGAATAGAACTGACACTGAGCAAACACTTCACACAATGTGGAGGGTGATATAATATCCTGCCCTTTCAGAGTGTCACTGTGACGGGTATTTAACATTCATTGGCAGCAGCAGCCTGGCTTGTTCTTCATGCTGCAAGGTGCTGCGCTTATATCTAGGAAAAAAAGAAGATAAAGAGATGCACTCAGTTGCTGCCCTTTTTATGTGGGTGTGAATCTGCCTTAGTGGAACCCATGGGAGCTTTACTACTGATTTCAGTCCCTATTAACCTCCCTGATGAGTAGCAGGAAATTAGGCATGCGTGGAAGGAAGGGTGTTTATGAAAAACAAAGTCTAATGAGAACCCGGTTTCAGAGTTAATTATGGAACAACTATTGCCGCTCCCTAACCCAATACTGCGCCTGATTCTGATCTCACAGCATGGGAAAGCGAGATAGTTTATACCCATGGGGGCTCTTGAGCTGCATATGGCTCTTGAGCAATTTAGGTGCATTTATGCTAGGGTGATATCGTGTGATCGGCAGTGGGACTGCACTGATGCAGGGCTGCTGGGTAATATGTGGGATGAAGCAAATCAGCAGGACTTGCCAGGTCATGCCCAGCCCCATCCCATCCCACAGTGGTGCAGAGAGATGGAGGAGAGCTGTTGTTATCTCCTTAGTGAACCACTCCTGCTCCTCTCCCTCTCTTCTCTCTCTGATGTGCCTGATACGTGTCTTCTGTCTCTCAGCTGAATGAAAGGTGTTGGTTGATGGTTTGTAAGGTCAGCAAGATGGGCCAGCGTTGGGATCAATTGAGTGTACCCACATGTGTTTGTAATCAGGATCTGGCCCTCTTCTAATTAAAAAGCTTAAACAAACGCATGCAAATGAGACAGATATGAACATGCAGGTGGATTGCTGGAAACAACACCCTCTACTCCTCCAATTGAGGGGGCAGCCTGTCCCAGCAATCCCTTTTGTTTTGTTGTTTCCACAAAAAAGCTGTCTCTGTTGTGGGGAAGGTTCCCCCTGGTTGAGCTCAGTGCGTATGGTCCCGAGGCATAAACAGCCTCTTGTCCCATGACACACACTCGCCCTGAGATTACACATAGCTTGTCAGAGATGGCTCAAAACACTACGCTGAGTAAAAGCCACGTTCCCATTTCTCTTGTCCTTGCATTTGATGGGATGGGAGTCTTTTTAAGAATGAATCTCAGATGGTTTGCAGCCTATGGCAGGTTTTTCAGGGTTGATTCTCTTTTCCACAAAGCCGTGTTACATATCAGCCCTGGGAAAACCCTTTTGGAAAGATAGATTTCTTGCGACAAGAATGGTGCATAAAAGAAGTACGCAGGTGGCAGTTCTGGGTCCATTACATCTAAATTAAGATGAAGCTGATCATATTTTTCAGCATAAAACAGATTCTAGGATAACTTCTATAAATACTTGCACTGCACTTGTCACTGCACTTCCATAGTCCTTTGAGAACGGGGATTTTCCCCACTAATATAAATGGTCCTTTGATAATGGAAAATTTGCTTGAGTAAAAGCTGACTGTTTAGTGGTGTGATTAAATCATTGCTTTAATCTGGCATGGTTCTTGAAAAGTCTGCTGGAAAGAGTGACTGGAAGGGTCCTTTAAGTCTTTTTTTCCCCACAGCCACTCATTCCCTTTGGGCTTACACTAATGTTCATGGATATGCATAGTGATTCAGGTCAAGGAATTGATCTGGCAATAAACTCACCTGGCCTAAGAAATAGTACAAATGAAGAAACACACTCCCAAAATTAAAAAAAAAATAAAGCTTGTTTTTTTTTCAGCAATGTGTCAACATATGATCCAGTGTCAGCCAGAGGGAGATGATGGGAATGAGAGGAGGTCATGGATGTGGTTGAGGTGAGGCTCATCCATTGCAAACAGTCAACAGAAAAGTGCTAGTGCTGTGAAGCACATTGTCTTGAAGACCAACCTCCAACTCACTTTCCAGCTCATGTACAGGATAGTTAATATCTGCTAGATATCTGAGACACCCATCAAAACTTATGCTTGATATGCCCCAGCTCAGACTCTCCACTGGGACTGGTCACCTAGGAGTGGAGCACGTCATTCTCCAGTTTGATACAGCAAACCTAACTTGCTAAGAAACAAAGTTAGAGGGAGATCAGCTCATCATATAATCATACATAAATTTTAAAATCTTTGCTACCTCTACTGAATATAAATCTATGCTATATCTTGCTTTGGGTAGCACTGAGTGTGGAAAGAACTTAATATCTTCTCTGATTCTCCTTTAGGAAATGATACTCGGGTATTTCCCACATGCTTTTTGCCCAGCATGGCCATCTAAAAGATGATAGTACCAAAACCCCCAGAGAAGAGTCCCACTAGATGTAGGTGCACAATATTCTATTTGATTTTGTGTATTTTAACTTTCAGCCGAACTTAGGCTACTCTGAATCTCTGTCTGATATTCACAGGCTAGGGATTCAGCAGAGACGGGCAAAGCAGGGTGTTAATTTGTTTGGCATAACCTTCTCATGTGGGTTTTCATTTTGCAACTCCACAACCAAAATTAAGGGTAGCTAAGATCAAAGTCATTTACTGTTTAAACTCTAATGTTCAGGGGAAGGTAGAGGTGTTGTTTCAGATAGGAAGAAGTCTCTGATTTCACGTCATTAAGTCCATACATCTCAGTTCCTGAAAAAAAAAAAAATAAACTTACAGTTGAGCTTAAAGACAGGAACATAAGTAAATACTTTGATAAAGCAGAGGTACGATTACATTAAGTGCTTGTTGCTCTTGTATTGACTTACTTGAGTTAGATAATTCAGACAAAAAATGCCACATAGGCTTAGCAACTTCACTTTTAACTACGTTAGTTAGAAGAAACAGATTAAAGCAGAGAGGGGACTTGGATGATGAACACGAATTACTAGTTAGAGTTGATCTCAAAATGCCCTTATCTTTGATCAGTTCAGAAGTAGAAGTAGATTCAAATGGAGAATTCCAGCTCATATTGGATGCCTTCACCAAGAGTTTGATTATGTGAAGGACTTGTGACAATTACTCCATTACAGACAGTCTAGAGCTGCTTTGTTTCCACAATTTATTCCTGGGATTGTCTACTCCCCACTTTCTCAGCTTTGCTTTACTGAATCTGGTTGGCCACGGAAGGTAAAAAATGTCTTCTTTATTTATTTCCACTGAAAACAGACCTTGAGACATTGATTCAGTGTAAAGTTTGGGCTGAAATCCTTGTTCCAAGACCCTGATGTCAACAGCAGATTCCAGATTCCTGTTTACTTTAATTGGCTTTGCTTCTGGCCACAAGTAAAGATTGCAAAACTCTAAAGCATGGAATGACCATCCCCTGCTTCCAGTGTGGGTCTGCACTACTTTTTTTTTTTTTCCCCGTCTGGGCTTCTTATGCAAATGTGTTTTTGAAACCACTTGAATCAGGAATCTTGTTTTCAAATGAGGACCTAAATTTAGGATCCTGAGTCTATATTCAGAATTGGATAAAAATAACAGAAAGTCCTTACTACTCTTCTCCATGGAGATTTCTTGGCCCTGAGAACTTTCAAGATTTTGGATGTAGAATATCATATTTGTCAACATAAAGACTGTCAAAACTTTTTCAGTCATAATCTACAGCAGGAACAGCAGATTTATGTTTATATATTGCTCAATACCACTCAGCAAATATATTCATGTCATGTAGGTGCAATTGGTGTGCAAAAACATGCGAAACAAAAAAGACAAATGAACTGATTTTCTAAAGCAGACCACTCCGTGATATCTTTAAAAGTCATGGCTAAGTTAACTCTCCAGGAAGAGTCATATGATCTGTTCTAAGTTCATCCCCTACACCTGAGAGAGTTTGGGGCTGGGATTTTCCAAAGTGTTCAGTGTTGGCTGAACTGCACTATCAAATCCATTGGCAGTGATTCCCAGTGATTCATTTGGAGCAGAGCTAGGCAGAAATTAGACCCTCTCAAAGTCCACAGTGAGGTCCTGTACCGAGGTGCCCATCTACTGAAGAATATCTCCTGCTGGGTCTTATTTTTGGTGGCTGAAGTGAGGAATGACCCAAGCAAACTGGAACAGTGTACTGTGATGGGAAAATGAATGCTATTGTCATGGATCTTTTGCATTTTGAAGTGATGAAATTCTTTCTGGGGGAGTTTTGAAAAGTCCTTGTTATTGCCTGCTACACTGCCTCATGCCACTTGTGAGCTAACGTCTCCGTACATCCTGTCCTCTTGGCTGATAGACCTGTGCTACCTCTCCCACTCTGCCTGTGGTTTTGAAATGTTTCATCTTTCCATGCTGGGATGTGATAGGCAGGAGATATGTTAGTGTATGCCAAACTGTGCCCTTGGTGTGAGCTGAAAGACAGAAACTCAAGGAGACTTCTCCCATCAAAATCCTTCAGGAATTTAAAATTGTGAAACTATAGAAAGCTCCAGTTCAGGCTGGAGATCAGCAGTCAGGGATGTCCAGAACAACAGCAAAAAACATCTATCAATCACTTTGGCTGTCTACTTATTTTCGGTCTTTCTCACTAGGCTTCTTTCAGCCTCCTCCTCCTCCTCACTTCATCATCCCATTCCTTTAATCCTGGATGATGGTGGTAGTAAGAGGTAGATAGCACGTTTAGACATATTTGCCCTCATGTGGCTTGTCCTTCTCACCCCACCCATGCTCTGGTTGTGATGATGAGTATCTAGGGAGTCAGTGGGAGATCTTTTCACAAACACTCGCTGTGTGTTGTGTCTCTTGTGGGCAGAGATGTTGCTGTGTTAGCCATCATTATTTGATCTGCCTCTCTGACAAGATTACTTTCAAACCTAAATATTGGTTTCTGTTCTTAGCTGAGAACATGCTATAGTTAGTTATAGTTATAGCTTTGCCTGTGTGGCCAAGTCCAGTTCCGCAGCTATGTTGGGATTGCCTGGTACTGTGGAATGGAAACTGTGGAGAACAAAATCTGGGACAAGGTGTGCTGCATGGAAGAAAGGGAATATCCTGCTGGAATACTCTGGGAGAAAGAAGTTGTTTTCTAAGTTAAATATTATTGCCCCAACATATGCCTCAGTAGGAGCTGGAAATACCCACCAAGGTTAATGGGATTTCAGATAGTTGGGGGGTGGTGCTGGGAAGTATTTAATTTTGCCTTCAAGTGATGGAAGTAGAATCCAGAATCAGTTTATAAGCCCTCTGCCCTTTGTGCCCTGATTTTCAGTTTTGCCTGTTCTACAGAATACGGTTGTTTATATAATTTTCAGTTCAGTAAAGAACCGGAAATTTCCCTTGCTCACTAAGGTCAAGAGCTGGAACAGAAAGTCACCAGCATTTATCACGGTCTTTGAGTGCCCTCAACCATTAAATCCGAGTACCCACCAAAATGGTAGTTATCCTCCAGTTTCTGTTGTCAATGGATCGAGAGATCAGTTAAATGAGTAAAATGAAGATCCTCTGGTAGGAACTCTTCTGTTTCTAACTGAGAAATCTCTTTTAGGAGCTGGAAACTGAATGGGATGCACCTGGGTTAGAATATGTTCCTCCCAAATTCCTCTTTCCAAAAGAAAAGAGGGTATGGGAAAATGTGGTTGAGACAGTGTGAGGCAGAGAGAACATTGTATCCTCTGTAGAACAGAAAAAACCTGCCTCTTCTTGGAAGTAGAACCCTAGCACAGGGAGGATGACATTCTGCAAGGCAAGGTTCTTTCTTGGGGTGTGAACATGGGTATTTTTAAGATGTTCTTGCTGTGCTAAAGGCCAATTCTGTCTTTGGCCC
>WAAB01014246.1:10924-61381 GCA_013389865.1 Piaya cayana | reverse complement strand
CTATGATTCTATGATTTTTGTTTCTTGTCCAATAGAGATTCCTTTGTAAGTGGACAAAACAGATCTCTCCCCAAGACTACAGTGGGTCGTGTACTGAGGATGTTTCAGCAACATGAGCAACAGATTTGAGGCAAAGAGACTTCAAGAAACCACAGCTTCTAATCCCAGCAGAACCCATTAAGCAGTTTATCCTCAAACAGATAAAATGCCTATCGTGTAGTTACAGTGCTTAGATCTTTTCGATGAGACCTTGGAGACTGAGTTCATTGCTGGGCTTAGTGGAAACTGAAGACCTCATGATGCTAGCAGTAAAAGCAGAAGTTTTCCCCAGTGGCTCTGGTTAAGGTTTTTCCAGACTCCCTCCTGTGCAGTTGTGAGCTATCCTGTGCAGAGTTTTTTTTTATGGCAGCCCAGCCTACAGAATAGTTATGTGCATATGCTGTACTTTCTGAGATGGTCCTCTGAGATGAACCCTCTCCAGAAATACACAACATATTTATGAGTAGATCAAATAGAGAAGGTGTTGTTTTAAGATTCGGAAAGCTCAACAGAGAAAAGGTTTTCCGTGAAAAAAATTCCTTTTATTTCAGATCAAAGAAGCAGAGCGAGAGGAAGTATTCCTGCTGAAAAATACACTTTTCTCAAAAAAGTCTCTGCCTAGAAACAATCTCCACTTGCAGATATATTTTTAATGTGCAACTTTCCAGACTAATTCAGTGTGACCATTTTTTATTATCTTTGTTTGTTTGCTGTTGTTATACAGTTTTCAGGTATTAGATAATTAGACAGTCACTTCCTCCTTCCTTTTACTTTCCAAATTTTCTGCCTTCTCTCCTCATCCTTTCTTCACCAGAAAGAAGTTTTAACAATTCAGAAGCCTGAGAATGTAGAAGACATGCATTTTGACATATTTGTTTGTTCTCCTGGAAGACAAAAGGCAAGAAAAAATGATACATTTTGTTTTGCTTTGGCTTTGATAAAAACAAAACCACTATAAAGTTTTCTCAGGTTCTTTCTTGCATTTCTCATGTAGGTGTATTTCTCATTTCCCCTTTTTTTCCCCTCTCTTTTCACAGAGGTAAAGGGAAGAGAAGAAAGGAAGCAGCAAACCCTAAAGTGTGTTTCTTTTTAAGAATCAAATTTAAATGAAACTTCAACACGAAGTGAAATAAAGTAACTCATTTTATTTTGATTAGGATTTTTTCCCAGAAGAAGTTGCATGAGAATGCTGAATAATTTTTTTAAAGAGCTTTTCACTATATAAAGCAGCATTTTGAGCTAATGTTTCAGAGAAGTACAGCTGGCCACAGGCAGTCTCCAGGACATATTTCACCCAAACTTCTACAGTAGGAACATATTTTATCAGAGCAATTACCAGACATATAAATCTAACATGGGACTTGCGATAAGTCTCAGCATAGACATTAATTTATGCCCATCAATAATAAGTAACTGTTTATAGCACAACAAGAATCTACCTGAAATAGGAGAGACAGTGTAAGGAAGGAGTGATTTTATTCAGGGAGAGATGAAGGATTTACCATCATCTGATTTTCTGAGTACAAACAGGATGGCAAGGCTGCAGCTCACCACATTTAAGGGACTCTAATGAAGGCTGAAACATTCTCTATAGGAAGGAGATGAAATTTTATCACTGGATCTTAATAAGGTTGCTCTGAGAAAGAACAGATGGTTTTACACAACTGGACTTGCAGCAAAGCATAGCAAAAGCTGAAAAAAAAATAATTTTGGCTAGAATTTGTGTAACTTTCCAAATTAATTCACTGTGGCCATACTTATACGGCTTCTTCATTCATTTCCCATGAACATCAGAGCGATCAAATTTTACCCACACAAATTCCTGCAGAAGGCACGTTTTCAGCTTGCTCCCTCACATACTCAGTGATAATGTATTTTAAAGTTGCTCCCAGAGTTTACAGTCTGATATGGAACTGGTCATGGCTTAAGAAAAGCAGGAAAAAGCTTCCAAAGATCCTTACTAGAGACGTGGTGTTGCAGCTTTTCAGCTTATAGGTTCTTATGTTACCTCTTAAAATAAGGATCCACAGCAATTTTTATACTGCGTGACTGTAAAAAAAAAAGAAAATGTAAAGAAACTCTGCACTTGTCTGCTAAATTTCACATGAAGCAATATTTGCTAGGGAATGGTGGTTTAGGTATAGTCTGGCTCACCTAGAAGGATGGGGGTTGTGTGCTTTCTTGTTGGTGTGTTTTTTTTATTTTTAAATATTGTACAGTAAGTTAATCTGAATTATCTGCTGTATTTTGCCAAACTGCAGCAGTTTCTTCAAGTCCTCCTATTCATGTTAGCATGCTAATTTGCACAACACAGAGAAGTATACTATAAACCTTGAAATCATGCATAGCTAATTAACAATATTTCAATGGCAAAGTAATCCATATGAACGCAGTTCCTCAGACAAAGATTAAAAAAAAATTAAGAATAGTATACTTCTGAATGAGGTATGTATTGCAAGGAGACTGTAGTTGGTGAAGAAATGACCAAGAGACGGAGCAAGAAGCTGAACGCCACCAACTAAGGTCTGATTTGTAACTTCATGAACAGTTTTGCATTACCTATCTTGGCCAGTCTTCTGGGTGAATAATCTTTCTATGCAAGTTCTTGATAAGTATAGCAGTGGTTAGAAGGCTTTCCTGAAATCCAAGTAAGTGATAGCAGCCACCTTCTTCATCCCAGAAGAACTGCAGAACAAAGCTGTTTCAGAAGTTTTGCTGGTTTTGTTGAGGGGGGGAGGGAGAAGAGCAGATGCCAACACTTCCATTGTGAGACTTTCACCTGTACCATCAACTAAGTATTGAAAATGAGACACCAGTAAGTAACAAAAGCAGACACATAGCCAGCAGTCCTAGACCTTGAAGGAAAAGGCTGTAATTTCCTCATCCTACATGGAATGAGAAATGAAGAATGAAACCTTCATCCCTCTGAGAAGACATTGACACTTCCCTTCAGAACAAGCCACCTGTGTCACTCCAAGGCCAACACAGACTTTCTGGATGATGAAAGCCACATGATGAAAGAAGGATCACTGAAGAATCTGGTTGAAATGCAGAGCCTGACCCCAAGGCCCTTTGTGAACAGCACTGACATGTCAGCACTGGGGACTTGCCAGTGGCAGCTTTTAACCCTTGAATGCTGTCCCGCACTGAACTTCTCTCGTGTCTTGCCCTCTCCCTCCCTCTGCTCTTCCCTTTAAGGGAACAGTGCAAACACCCACCACCACCTGGAGGAGAAAGGACAGCCAGTTTGCTCTTCCACCCACCTTCCAGAGACATGTAGACCGTCTTCTTCAATATCGTAACATGCCAGAACCATGTCACACGTAAAGTTTGAGCACAGTGCAATTCATCCACGGTTCCTGAGCTGGGCTTGCCAAATGTCATGCTGGTTTTACACCAGGACCATGTTCACAGCCCTGTAGTCAGCTGCAGGGAGCGTTTGCAGCACTGAACCCCTGTGGTTCTCAAGCAGAGGGCAATCCCTTGGGCACCATCACTAGCCCTGATACATTCACACACTGAGATGACCCAAAACTTAGGCTGGATGCAGGGCTGCTGAAAGGCTAGTCCTCTCAGACCACTCAGACCCCAGAGATGCCTTCCTTGTTGTGTCTTCCAAGAAGTGCAGAGCAGATCCCTGATGCAGACTAGTGCTGCTCCTGAACATTCCGCATTTCCCCATCCCACTGCAGGAGAGAAGACATTTGCCTCTATCACTTCTTATAATTTTCCTTATCCACGTTGCAGAGCATCAGGTGACCTATACTTGTTAACACCAGTGCAATAAATATGTGCTTTCACTTCAACCAACCTCCTATGTGGTTTTCCACCTCAAATTTCTGTTGCAACCAAAGATACACTCGTTAGTGAAGAAGTCATTCAGTCATGTGCTTTGGATTTCAAAAGAAAATCTCACATTCAGATGTCTTTTCTAAATGAATAAGACTCCAGTTCTGCCAATATCTTTATTTGCCTACAGTATGCCTATACTTCCACTTCTAGTGAGAGGTGCTAGAAGGTAAAGAAGGGTGAAAATCAAAGCACCTAGTTACATGCAAAGCAGCAAGAACAAAAGCCCCCTCACACCACCTCTGACTAGGCACTTCATCTCCTGCCTGGTCTGTCTCTGCAAGTCTCAAAAGGATTTTTTAGCTCCCACCAGCACGTGGCTCAGCAACAGAAATGACAGAGCACCTTTGTGTCTTTGCTTGTGTTGTGTACTTTCAGGATGGGACTAAACACCTCCACCTATTTCACACTGACCTGTGAGAGCATATGGTGCAACTGTAGCTTCCAGCCACCATGAGATTAGGGTGGATTTCAAACCATAATCTAGGGGTGAAAAGACATACATTCCAGTAAGCATTCCAGGTTTTACAGAGCTGAGTTCACTGGGAAAAAATCTTGGATCAAGCAGGCATTAAAGGGATCACTTTAGAAAAGAAGGAAAATACAGGCTTAGTATCAGGAAATATTTGCTAGCAGGGAGCTTTATTCAAATGTGCAGCTTTCTCCCAAAGGAAGAAATAGGGCTTCCATCACTGCAGTCAGTTAAAACTAGACCTGACAAAGCCCTGAAGAATAATTTGATTGTATTGGCCAGAGGGTTGTATTAGATGGGATAAGAAGTATTTTTTTCCACTTTAACCTTCTTTTTTCTGTAAGCTTGCTCCCCTCAACTGGGTATTGCAGCTAAACGAACACAGAGAAGGGGAAGAGGCACAGACCTCAGCCTGAATTTCTCAACGGGCCCAAGTCCAGGAAGAAAGTGGCTTCCCAAGACTATATAATGAATTTCTAATTTAATTATCAGCTTAATATCAAACACTTAAATGCAACAGCTATCTGTGTGTGCTGCAGCCTTCTATTTTCAGGTGCTATCTGGTTTAAAACTGCTGCTCTAATGCTGTTAGCAGATGGATGTGTGTTAGTACAGTATAGGGAACTGGAAATTCTCCATATACCAAACTATAAATATTTCTGTGACATTTATTATCCTCACTTGAGTTCAGGTGCTAAAATACTTGGACTGAAGTCATATTTGTAGCAGAAAAAGTCAATTTTGGGTCTTACCTTGTTGCTGGCTAAATTATTAAGAACAGACAAAGAGAGCAGGGAAAGGGAGTCCCTCACTTAGTAGAGGTCATGCAACCTTTGAATCAAATTAGCTGAAGTTTTGACTCATTTAATGATACCTGTTCTCAAACACTCTTGCTCAGACAATATGATAGATCACTATTTTTTTTTCTTATGCTCTGTCTCTCTTTCCCTTCACCCCCTCCTTATCTTGTCTTTCTTGGTGTGTGTGCTGTAGGATTGTATTTGCGGTCATGAATCTGAATCCCAGTTTTGCCAGCTGCATTGGATATAAACTCCAAGTCATATGAATCTCGATTTTGATTGCCCTAAGGGAAGTGTTGGATTATGTAAACCAGGAGATAATAACCCTTATAAAATCCCTCCAATAAAATAAAATCAAGGTGTATGTGTCATGGTGGATTAACAGACTTGTCTTTTCCTTTTTTTTTTTTTTCCAGGCTCCAGGTTGCAGTTGACTGAAAACATGTACCAGAGGGAGACGGAAAACCTACTGCCATTTGTGAATCATACAGAAATATGTGATAATCTTTAAAATGGTAAGCCATTTCCCTGTAGTGAAAATTAGATTGAAAGGAAAAGGTGAACTGTCCGTGTGACAATGCTCAGCAATTCCTTAAGCAGCAAAGAACAGCTAAATAAAGAGTATGGGAATGTAGTGCAGCAAAATCAAGTGCCTTGATTTGGAATTTGTTCAGGACAAAATAATGACCATCTCTGTCCTTCAAAAACTTTGCAGGAACTTCTAATAACTAAGCTGCAAATTTATTTAGATTTACTTCTAGCAATCAAAAATCTCACCCAGCTGTGCACCTTGGATAGCATGAGATCCCTCAGCTTTTTGGTGTGGCAGAGGTGTATAGTAGGAAAGTCCTGAGTGTCCAGCCATTCCCAAGATGGGTCCTCCACACCCATGGTTTTTGTTGTACAGATGAGATTAGTCTTTTCTTGTGGAAGAATGGGGACACATCTCTGCAGAACAGATGTGTTTCACCAGAAAACTCCATGTTGGAGGATGTCCTTGATTTTTGTTTGGTTAACCAGGTAACCCCATTTCTTTTGGGCAGCTAGTGGTTATGTTCTGCAACACTGTGATCACCAGACAATTAAGTTTGTGGGATCTAGGCCACTAGTCCTTACCATAATTTAAATTATCTGTGTGGGCTCTCCCCCATGGTATCCCACTGTCATGAGTAAGAGATCTTATCTACAAAAAGACCATGATGTATTACAAAAGGTCAGCTGTGGACAGGCTTTTTAGTTCTCTTTTTATATGGACCAGACAGGACAAACGTCAGTAACAGAGAGATCAGATCAAGCAACCTAAAGAGCTGCAGTTGTGGTCCCCAGAATCTTGTACCTAATTTACAGGTGCCTCTGCCGTCCCAGGTGTAGGCTGCAGTGCTGGTGCCCTGCTCTGAAGACACTCTGCAGGTGAAGTCTGTCGGTCCTTTGCTGCTCTGCAACAGCCTACAAGTGCGGGTCAGTGTTAATACAAAAGTAAACGAAACATTTTGATTCATTCAGATGGGAAAAATTTCAGAACCTCTTTTCCCACACAAAAATTCAGCATCTCAACCTTTGTTAGATTTTTTCCTCCCCCTTTTGGGGCTGAAAAACAGATGTCAACATTCACAACAGCAGTTCTGTCTGTCTATTCTCCAGGTTACTTTCAGGATACATCTGCCAAATATTGAGTCATCTGGCCACTACTTTGCTGACAACATGGTTCAGTCAGTGGCCCACAAGCTGCATCTGGCCCATCACAGACAAGATGAAGAATGGGGCCACTGGAATCACAAGTAAAATCTGAAGAACTAAATAGCCCTTCCTCTTACCACTCTCCAACACAGAAAGCTAGCCTGCCAGGAAGATTCAGATGCAAACCTCTGAAGCTGCCATAAGGTCTCCCTGGAGCCTTCTCATCTCTAGGCTAATAAAGACTAACTCCTTCAACCTGTCCTTATATGGGACATACTCCAGCCCTCTGATCATCTTTGCAGCCCTCCTCTGAACTCATTTTAACAGACCCATGTCTTTTCTGTGATGAGGTCTCTAGAAGCAAATGCAGGACTCCAGGTGAGGTCTCATAAGAGCAGCATGTAGGGGGAGAATCAGCTCCCTCACTCCCCTGGTCACACTGCTTCTGATGTAGCCCAGGACATGTTTGGTCTTCTGGGCTGCAAGCACACGTTGCCAACCCATGATGAGCTGCTCATCCACCCACACACCCTAGTCCTTCTCTTCAGGGCTACTCTCAATACATCAAAGTACAAAACTGATTTAGAGGTGAGTTGATAATAATACTTCCAGCATGAGAAGGTTATTGAATTTAGCAAACAAATGCAAAATAAGATCAAAGCAAAAAAACCCCAAAACCCACAAACCCTAAAAGCAAATAAGAAATACCATATCTCTTTAAAGCCCTGCATATAATTAAACTTTGCGAGAAGACTACCATAGGATGTGGTTAATTCTCTATCACTTGGGTCTTAATATCAAGGTTAAACAACTTTTTTATAGGATACTCTTTGGTTGAGCTACATGTTATTGAAGTTAAGGCAGGATTTTCTTGGTGACATTATTTGCTTACACTATGTATGAGGCGAGACCAGATCAAATGATCATTAAAGTCCTTTCTGGCTTTACAGTCTATGAAATTGCTAACCTGAGAACTGGTCCATTGAGCTTGACCACATTGATTGTGGGTTAAATAACTCCTCAAGGTGTGGACAGACCCCCTACAAGCAGTAAATGTCTTGCTCTACATGGTTCAGATTGAGATCATTTACCTGTAAGGAACAGACATTGCATTTGCCGTTCCTAGTACCTTTACTGGTGTTGAGAGGGTAAGTCACTTCCATAGGATAATACAGCATCTCCACCCATCCACCCACTCACAGGTAATTTATGGCTGCTGTCACGTCTGCATTAACGCTGAGGTCTGTTTTCCCACATTGAGGAATAGTTTGATAACTTCTATTGCTAGACCCCTCCCAGCCATCTTAGCTTCATAAATAAAGGCTGAGAGCTGTCTAGTGGTACAAATTGCTTGGAAATAGGGATACTCTTGGAAAGCAACTGAAAGAGTCTTAGCCTTTGGATCACTGGTCGAGGTAGACTTCCTACTAAAACTGCACTGTGAAACTTTGGAGAACTATCCATCATCTACTGTTCATTCTTCTCTTTCATTTTAGTCTCAAGTTCCTGGTCAGAGCTCTTAGTAATCTTCCTGAGACACTTTTCCACTTATAAGAATACCTTATTCTCTCAACCTCATTTGAATTTTTCCAGTATGTGGTCTCATCCACCTTGGTCTTGACTAGTCATCTCCAAATTCCCCTATAATACATTTGTTCTCCATCCCCACATCAGAGTAGCACATGGTGGACAGGAGGGAGAACACTGAGAAAACAGAAGAGCTTGTTCCAAACGCAAATCCCAAACTGCCTCTCTGGTTGGGAAGTTGCCTTGGACTTTCAAGTAGTCATAGCTCAGTTCTCAACGCAGACCACGTTTGAAGGTGCATCAATCTTGGTCCAATATCGGTCCTAGAACTTCAACAGCATCAGCTGCTGTCCTAGCAGTAAAGTGTTTTATTTCTTTTGACGTTCACACAGATTTTAGAAAGGCTAAGAGGTTAAATAACTGTAAAGCAGAAGGAGTCTACATCTGGGGTTCAATGAATAGCTGTAGATAGACGCAAAACGGTTTTATTGATCCAATGCATTTCTTTTGAACTCTCTCAATGTCTTCATTATTCCCTCAGTTCTCTGCAGCACCGTGTGGCCAACTTCTAACTGCATCTACTGTATCAACAGGAATTCCTTGCAGTTCACAGAAGGGTCAGCTGAAGGGAGGAAGTGGGCAATGATTTGGTCAACAAAGGCTCCAGTTTATTAGCTGCTACAGGTGGCCAGAAGGAGAGCAGCCAGCAGAAAGCTCTTTATCATGCTAGTAGCTGAGATATTTTCACTTGATTTACATAAAGATTGCACTGTCAAGACAGCACCATAGCCTGACAGTCTACTGCAACTATACATCATGTACAGGGACCCATAGGAAAGCAAAGGTAAGAAGGTACAGAAAAAATTAAATGAAGGAAACAAATAACTGCAGGCTCTCCTATTTCTGACCTCTGTAAATATGACCTCTCTTCTTTGCTTTGAGTCAACCATATCAAAGGCACAAGTACTCTCATTGAGAGCATCTTTTGGAAGCCTGTAAAGTCTATTTTCTTGCAATAATGTTGTCCAACTCTGTCAGGACTATTTCTTTCTGAACATATTGACCTGACTCAGTAAAGCGTAGGGCTTTAAAAATCCCTCCTACAGGGAGATTTGCAGCCACACAGACTATCTACAGCTACAGGGAAATACTGGGGGAAAGTATCAGAGAACCACGTGCACAATCCAAACGATTCAGCACTGACCTTCTAGTGTAGTGTTTATTAGCTCTTAACTATTAGCATTTGCTCAGTGTGCTTCATTGGGTGAGACTGACATAATCCAAGAGTATGGTGTGGCATCTGGATGATGTTATCACACATACTCTTGCGTGCGCAATCACATTCATGCGCATATGCATGTACACATGCACATACACAGAGAAATATGAGCACAGCTTAAAATGGGCAACTGGAGGCTTTTCTTTCCCTAACATTGTAGGTGACAAACTAGACAGGATGAATGGAACCAAAGCCTTTCTTTCCCTACTTTCAGTGCTATTTATGTGTTTTGAAAACCCACAGAAAAATACAGGAATATATACAAGATACAGAGGGAAACATTTTTGTTGGAGCTGAAGGGTAATACCATGTGGTTTTTGAACAGCTTTCACAGGCAGCAACCCATAACTTCCCAGACTGAGATGGGTGAAGCCCATTTATGCTTGTCTTTATTCAACAGATTAGTGATTACTGCTGGTCATGACCATAGGACTGTAGATAAGTCCTCCTGTTCCTTAGGATAGGGCAGCATAAACTGAGGATATAATCTACTATATTGGCTCTCTTCCCACTTCTCTCACCTCGGGAAAGGAAAGCTACATGGAATAATGCAGTCAGAGCTGGAAAGGACACCTACACTAAATGTTGCTCTGCTCAATTTTCTCCTGTTTTAATGAACTATACTGAACCTGAGCCACTGCTGGAGCTGGAACAGATTTCTGCCCTGCCAAGGGTGCTGTTCAGGTTCATTTGTTCTTTTTTTTTTTTTAAATATCAGCAAAGGAAAAAATAGTTTAGCTGTGTCCTGGGAAACAGATTAGAAATAAAAATACAGTTACACGCTTAGTGAAAAATTACATCAGGGATTTCATCAAGAAGTTGGTGCCTCAAAGTTTAGGCTCAGCAGTGGTGGGAGCTCAGATGGAGAAGTAGATAAAGACCTGGGGGGAGCATCTTGGGGAGAGGCTCAGAGAGAAGACTAGAAATAGAAGGGGAGGCTGGGACTGAAGGAAACAGTTGGTGACTGGAAACTGAGATGAGAAGGCAGAGATGAAGAGCTGCTGTGTATGGGGAGATGGGAAGAGGGCAGGCTGGAGGGTCATGGACAAGCTGGGAGTGGAACAGAAAATAACTGTCTGCAATGATTTGATCCATCTCTTCCATGCTAGTAAAGTGGTCTTTGTTGTGTAGACGTAGGCACCACTGTATGGTGCACATTGTACATTGCATGCAGAATCTTGGGTCCTACGAGACTCTGAGCTGCTTCTGCATGGGACCAGATGGGGACTTCAGCACACGGAGATGAACAATGCAGCCTGGGGTAGGAGGAGGTGATGGTGGCACCTCAGGTCAGGTCGGGGGGACCCTGAGAACTCAGAGAACAGAACAATGCTAACTTTCTTGAATGAGGTCTAGCTAGGGTTTCTGGATCATTTCCTGTTAGTAAATTCTGCAGACCTCCTGGGCAAAGCATTTGCTACTTCATATTTGGGCTAGAGACGATATAAAAAAATGACCCCTTCCTACCAGAGCCAGTTATAGTTATGCTGCTCCCTCAAGGGGCAGGAGGCACAGAGGACTCTGGAGATGTTTGCCTTGCTTAGGAGAAACCATCACACCAACTCCAGTGCATGTTGACACTGCCAAACCATTTCCAGTGATGTGAAAATCCTGAGAAATATGTTTCATTCAAACACTTTGAAAAGGACAATTTTTGATTTTTCCATGTGGATATACATCTCATACAGAGACTTGTTTGGGTTTGTATCAAAATTATTAATATGTCTCCTGAAAACCAGAACAGAATGAAATTACTTTGTTTGACCCTTGTGATTCTTTTATATTTTTGAGACCTATCTTTAAGCAAAGCAATCGGTCCTCCTGATGGTCCACATGAGAGTAGTTATTGCTACTTACAAAGGCATTCCCAGGTTTTCAATTTGCTGTTTTAAAAACGGAGGAAATTTACAAAAAAACTGCATTAGAAAAACACTAGGGTTGTAAAATCAAATATTAAGAAGTTAAAAGTGACCAAAATGAGGATAGCCATGGAATTTAGGTTCCGTTCTCTTGTGCATGTGCACTATAATGATTAATTAGAAAGAACCATTTTCCTCCCTGATCCCCATCTCACGTACATGCAGATGTATAGTGCTTTGGTAAGGAAAAAGGGGGTGCATAAGGAAAAAAATGGTTGTCTACCAGATCTTGCACAACTACTGCAGAAGACAGAACCTGAAAAATAAATATGGCACTGGAGGGGAAAAAAGAAGATGAGAGAGGGAGAAAGGGTCATGCTATAGCTTGGACAACTGAAAATTATGCTGAGTCAATGGGAGTCCAGCCTTGCTTTTGTCCCAGAACTCCTGGGCAAATCACTCCAACTGTTTTTTGACGGGGGTTAGTTAGTAAACTGTTCATTCCTCCCTCCCTTGTGTGCCAAAGATGAGAGGTCAAGCCCAATCTACACAACTGAGCACTGCGTTGATGGGAGCTGTGCTTTGAAGATGGGGATGTGCCATGGAAAGAGTCATTTATGTATTTATTTTACATTGGGCTCCTCAGCTTGGCAGTCACATGTTCATGGAGCATGTTGCGCAAAAAGTCGGCTCATGGACTAACAGCTCTGCCTTCGTACATGGGACTGAAGTGTGATCAGTAACACAGGGCTGGGGACCACACACAGAACACTGAGGATTAAACCAAAACACTGAAAAATTTGTAACTGAACACTCTGAGCAGGGGGCATCTTTGGAAAGAAGATGATGTGATCTCATAATGAAAGACTGCAGTGTATGTGTATTATACTGGTCACCTTAACTGGGGTATTTCCTAACTTTGGTGCTGGACTTTGCAAATTTAACATTTTTATAATCAGTTTTGCTTAAAGTGGTAAATCAATGTAACTCATTTCTAAAGCACATTAAGAATGCCCACATGTTCAGCTGAATCAGCGACAAATCATATGCCTTTATGCATGGAGAAACCTTTGGATTAAATTTCTTAAAGCCATGAGCTTTGGTGAGCTGCAAATTGTCACACAATGGCTTTAATAGTTTCAATTCATTATTGTTTTAAATCAGTTTACTCTAAGCTGATGCAAATTTCTCACAAACATGTCTCCCAGGAGACTTTGTGGAAGATTTCCGAAGGCACTAATAGCAGTTCAAGCATTTAACTCTGTGTGAACCAGCAACACAAAAGTTTCATAAATAGGTTGACCTTTTCTTGCTTCCTCTGCTTACAGCAGATCCATCTGTAATTGCTCAGCTGTTCCCGGACTATTTCAGATCTACTTCTTTCATCACATTATCTTCAGGAGGAAAGAATTTGGGGGGCCATTTCTTAACACAAAATTGCTGTTACAGTAGAAAAGTTTCACCTTAGAGACATTCCTTAAACATGAAGGAATTCTTACCATCATGAACCTATTTTAGCTGTCTCTTCTCTAATTGCTGCTCTGTATATCTTTCTTTTCCTCTCTTTCATTTCCCTAATGTTGTCTTTGTTTTTAATTGGCGACACCAGCCCAGACATCTGGAAAGAGAAGAAAGACAGAGAGTTTGTAGAGAAACAAACTTTGGGTGCTTTCAGAAAGTTATCGTGATAAAAAAAGTGTGCCATCCCTTTATCAGCAGATAATGCTTTTCATTCAGTGCTTTTCACTCTAGGGTCTGAAAGCTCTTCAGTCAGTACTCTCTGGTTGCAGTTGGGTATTTGAAACACACAGAAAGCTAGTGCAGGCTACGTTCAGGAGCTAGTGGCAGAAACAGAAATAAAGCTCAGGTCACCTGGCTCCCAGACCCCCGCTCCCATCAATGCAGCAGGCAGCAGTGAGTCCCTCAGTTCACAGATTTGGAAATCCATTTCCTATTCTTTCCAGAATTATTTACTTCCCAGTATGGGCATGTGTGCAACACACACACATTCTCATTCCCCTCTTCCGCTCATTTTTCATCACTTTTTGAGGCTAAGACTGCCTAATAGAGGCAGCTCAGGTATTCTGATGCCTGCCAGTCTGGGCAGCTGGTAGGACTTCTGCTCTGATAGGTTTGGGGGTGACTGATTGATACTCATTTCCATTTAGCCTCAGGCATAAGTGGAAGTGAACATGCACCCCTCCACTCTTCCTGAACTCCAGGTTGACCACGGGAAGTGCATGGAGCAGAGCACTACAGCTGAAGAAAATGAGCTTTTTCCACATTTCTTAAAGTAAAAGCCACCAAATCCAGGTAGGACTGGAGGAATGGCACATGAATAGGTGGTGTTTAGTGGCATAAGCTCAAGGGTTTTGTCTGGCAGTGTACAAGTCCCTTTGGTTTGCAAAGAAGTAGCATATATTCATGGAAACATTCACAGACAATGCTCTCCAAGAACTGGGAATAGAATTTGGAATTGCTAAATTATGGTGCTTTTCAAAGGCAAAACAGTCTGTGGGCAGTGTAGTCAGTATCCAGACATAAGGATGACATTTACTAATGACAGGGAAATGGCTCTCCTGAGTCCACAGTCCCCCTTTCCTATTGCACAATGAAGGATGATTTGGTTTCAGTGTATGACAGGTCCCACAAAGGGAATTACGCCATTAACTTCTGAAGCAAAATTAATATAATCATATAAATAAAATGCACTGTTTCCTGTCTGCGCAGTACACAAAGTTGGAAATTTAAAAGGTCTCACTCATCTTCTCTTTTACATTTAATAGACCAAACAGCCAAGCTGTTTGCTTCTTCCATCTTTTCTCATCGTAGCACACAGAGGTCACACACATTCAACAGATCAGTTTAGAAACTTATACAGCTAGATGTGTGGAGCCTTTGCATAATGTTAGTGTAATCACTGAGAAATCAAGGCAAACTAAACAAATGAAAGTTTCTTTTAAACTTTTTCATTTGTTTCCCAACTTAGTGAAACTGATGCACTTTTTGAGTGTAGAGGTGGTTCGCAAACCAGCATTTCATTTGCTCTTCTAGGCCAGAAGAGCAGTGTGGTCTTTTTCAGCCTCCCAGGGAGACTTGCCTGCAGAAATAGACAGAGAGAGACTTTCCAGAGTCCTTGTTCCTATTACAGAGCAATTAAAAAAGTCAAAATCAAGCAATCACTCAAAAAAAAGTTTCATGTCTCTAAACTGGCCTCTTGAGAAAGATGAGCGCTAAAATTTTATACTTCTCACATTGATTTATAGCATTCCCCAATTATTTTTTCTTTCTCACTTCATCTACTACTTTAGAAAATTCTATGCTTATTCCATGCATCCTGGCTGTAAGATGTACTAGAAATATTTTCATTTTCTGTTTAAGTCTTTTGTGACATATCTTGGACAGAGTATGGGCTCCTACACATTCTTCAAGATGTGCAGTCTACACACACATTCACCTTCTGGATGTGCATACATGTTTATTACCTGAGGACAATCCCACCAAACTTTGTGTCATTTGCAATAGATGTTACAATAAACTATGAGAAACAGGTTTTGATGACACTGTATTCCTTTTCTGACTACTCTTCTTTGGACTTGTGTTTAAACTCAAACTTTAAGACTTGACCTGGCTAGCAAAGCCAATACCAGACTCATGAATGACAGAATCAGCCACGATACTCCATATAAATATACCTAGAATCATGTACATAGCATGCACGACATACATGCATTGCAGATAGGTTTGTCAGCCTGGATTTAGATAAAACTTCCTCTGGGAAAGTTTATGTCTAGTCAGGCTGTTTCCCCTCTCTAAGGGGATAATAGATGATGTCAAATATGGAAACAAAGATAGGGAGGAACTCTGTTTTAAGAAGGAACGCACAGACCATTTCTCAGTGCTGCTCCTAATATCGCTTCGGACATGTGCTTATAGTATCTGTCTAGGCTGGATCGTTGAGTCATCTACCTAAGACATTACATGGTTCAAGTACTACACCGGGGTCCTTAACATATTACACCTGGATGTTTCATTTTTAAATCATCCTCCTGTAGATAACTGAACATGTGGTCACAGAATCATAGAATCTTTATGTTAGAAAAGACCTTCAAGATCATCAAGCCCAACTAAATCTGACAGACAAACCTCACAAATGCAAACCCATTAACCTTTTGAAGGGTACATGGAGAATAATAAAGATTTAAAGGCATTGCACTCCTTTTTACTAGAAATATAGACTCAGGGAGATCTCATGCACATATTTCCACTTTGACAATCCAATGCTTAAATCAGAGTAGGAAAGCAGTACATCCAGACAAACACATCCAAAGTTGCAGTCTTTTTGAGGTAACTGATATTCACCTTCTGCAGTGTTTTCTTTAAATTTACTGCAGTTAGTACACAAACAGAAAACTGCTTTCTTTTGCTAGTGATATCCTGAGTGCCCAGTACAACTCTGGCTGCTGTGTGGAACTGAGAGAATTTGACTATCATCACAAGCATTTTTTTGTTTGTTTGTTTTCCCTTTTTTTTTTTGTGTGTGTGTATTCACAACAAATATTAAAAAATCTCCTAACAAATCTTCTTTTCTGGAAGATTTTTTTAATTGCANAAGTTGCAGTCTTTTTGAGGTAACTGATATTCACCTTCTGCAGTGTTTTCTTTAAATTTACTGCAGTTAGTACACAAACAGAAAACTGCTTTCTTTTGCTAGTGATATCCTGAGTGCCCAGTACAGCTCTGGCTGCTGTGTGGAATTGAGAGAATTTGACTTTCACAAGCATTTTTTTGTTTGTTTGTTTTCCCTTTTTTTTTTTGTGTGTGTGTATTCACAACAAATATTAAAAAATCTCCTAACAAATCTTCTTTTCTGGAAGATTTTTTTAATTGCAATTTCTTCTGATTTGCAGCAGAATCAGGACACTGTGCCGAATTAAAGTGAAAATGGAGGGTCTTGCACAACACTTACTCTGGTTTTGTCTGGCTTAGCAGGCAGTATAAATGCGTTGGGTGCAACGCCCAATGTGATTAGCAGCAAATACACTTGGAGTAGTAAAAGGCAGAATATTCCTTCCTGAATCATAGAACAGTCATGTGACAGCACTGATAAGGTTTAATAAGTTAGTTCAGAGTTATTGAGAGATTTCTAGTTATCATCAGCTCAAATATGTATCATGAAAGCATACCAATCCAGACACAAACCCCTTCTAACCCACTCTGCACAGTGAGATCATCACCCTCGTGTCTTTAGGGAAAGAGAGAAGTATTCACCTCAGCAAATTTTCATTATCTTTATCCTCATCCATGTGGGAAGTGGGAGAAACAGTCTAAAAAACTTATCAATGGACTTCTGTAGAAGATAAATCTAAGTGAAACTGTGAGCTACTTCTGTCCTATTTTCATTTTGGGTTTATTTTTGTCCATTCTTTTCCCCTCAGTGCATCTTCTGTGCAACTTCCTCTGGTAAGTACTTAAATCTATAAGGCAACCCACAGATGGAAAGATTCACTACCCAGTTTTTCCAGCTTTACCTGCAGTATTCACCATCAAAACCCCCCGAAAGTGAAAAAAAGCCAAATTAGTTTTTTCCTCACCTAGTCTAGCTGTGTTACTCAGCAGTCACTGAGAATAGCCAGGCTGCTTTAAGCTAAACTACAGTAATTAGGAGCTGTTTTAAGAATCTAGCTTGGCTTATTTTCCATTATATTAACACTTCAAAATACTCCATCTGCTTACAAGATGGGTGTGAGAAGAAGAGAAACACAGCTGGCCCAGAGTGGGAAGAATGTAAGTTTAAACAGCCTCACCCCTTCCCAAATGTCTTTTTGGCGGTACTTTGTGACTTTCTGGATATTTTCAATTCTCGCTTTCTATTACAAAAGCTCATCATACCCAATTTAATTTTTATAATGAAAAAATGAACTGGGAATTGCTGCCAGTCCACTTCACTGCTGGTGAAAACTTATTGGTATCCAAATTGAAAAGGAAGAGAAAGAAAGGTCCTGTAAGAAGTCCCAAGAAGGGGAAACATCATTATATTTAAGTGTGAGGATGCCAGAAGTTTCAAAGAAAAGATGTTTTCCTCTATCTCCTGCTTTATAAGTTTCTCCTAGTCCTTTTTCTTACAACTATTTGTTCATAAAGAAACGTTTTATTACTTAAACTCTTGAACTTTTTCCTTTGTAAAGTATGTAAAGAGCCAGATTTGGGGATATATTCCAGAAGTGATTACAATAGTTTGCACAATTTCTTGCCAGGTGATATTCAATTACATGCCCCAGAAAATATATCCTTCCATGGCCCATTACTAATTTCTTCCTTGAACTGAGACAGACCAGCCTGCGGTTTCTTATCGTGCTTTAATGCAACCTAGCCATGAGCCAGCAGGCAGAATGGTTGTCACTCTTTACCGGGTTCAGCTTTGGTAACTTGTAGCTGGATTACAGCCATCATTTGCTGCCATGCAACTTAGGTTGTTCCAGCAGTGTCCCATGAACCAGATGAGAAGTTGGTGCAGTGACCTTCCAAACTCCACCTATTGAAATGGATTCTAAGCACGCACATAAACAAGGGTAGCTCACAGCGCGTTTTATAGAGATTTAAAGTACAACCTGCACCTTGGGATCCCATCAGCTCAGCTTTCACTGACTATGCCCAAAAGTTCTTGACCATGTCTCATTTTTGACTAGGGGGTAGAAACCTTTGATATAGCTCTTCTCAATAAATGGCTCAGTAAAATGTGCAGATCTGCAACTCTCCACCTTCTTTTCAAATGAGTATTAATATCACTGACAAACAGGATGTTTAAATAGTCATATTTAATGTAAAATACCTTTTGTTGGGCTAAAAGAGGTAGTTCACCTTTTCAAGCATGCTAGTTGCTGACTCCTATGGGTATCTCCCACTCAGACATGGTGAAATCCTGCCTCTGAGGTCTTCTTGGCAATCATGAAAATAGGAGTCTTGTTTTCTGGTCTTCCAGTGCAAGCTGAGGTGGTGTGGGGCAGAACAAGATAGATGCTGGTGCACAGCATGCTTCTTGCAAAAAGTTATAGCACCCTTCCCTCACCTTGCTTCTCTCTTCACTAACTGGCTGACTCTTTCCATCCTGAATGCATCAAAACCAGTGCAGGTTTCAATCATGCGTTACAGCCTGGACTCCCACGTCTTGGTAGAGAGTCCCACCTATTCTTTCCCACTTTACCTTCGCTCTTTACAAGCGTAGGGTAGAAGAAGATGTTAGTTCAGGCTTCCTTCAAAGTTTATTCAACCAAGGACACTATAAAACAAGAATGAAACATTTTTCTTATAACCCAGAATGAAACAAACCTTCATGAGAGGGGAAGTTCACCAGGCTTACTTGCAGTTCAAACCAAAAAGCATCTCTTTAGCTGGGCTTGAGTCCAGATCAGAGGCATCCCCCTTTTGAAGGTGCAATGAACACAAAGGGTCTGGCATGCACCTGAAAACTGCTACTTTCATTCAGGCTCATATTTCAGGAAAGCACTAGAGAGAACATTTCTTGCCCTTAGTAATTCCCTATGCTCATTACAGGGTTTCATGTTTGGATGAAAGCTACGAAGTATTATGGACAACTTGAAACACTAAAGTCAGAAGTGCCTCAGGCACCAGTTTTCCCTTCCAACTAATCCATCATTCCTGCTGTGATTGCAGGAAAGTGATATAGTAACCTGTCTCCTTAGAAGAAAGGATGGCCTACTGCTGTCTTTTATATTCTGTTGAATTATAACACTTTCTTTTTTCATCTGGCCTTTCATCACAGACTTAAGTGTTCTTCTCTCTACGTATACAACCGTGAAGGTTTCTCATTTGTTATCTACACAGGGATGGCCACACTGAGCCCATCTGCAATCCTTCCTCTCTGCTCCCATAGGACCTTCTGTGGAACAAAGTTTTTCTAATTTGGAACAGATTTTCATATGAGGAATTCCTTACCAGTGCCTCACCACCAGCTGCATCTGAGCTTATCACAGAAAGGGATTTTATGCGAAAGTGCTGCCTGCAAGCCCAGCCATCCACAGCAGCAGACATAGCACTGTCTTCAAACTATGTAGTCAAGTGTAAAGAACAGTGTCAGAGGCAGTACAGTGAAGGACTAGGGCTCTTCTGATCCTTCCATTTGCATGTGCTCAAGCCAAAATATTAAAATCTAGGTATCAGGACAATTTTGATAAACTTATTATGTGGTTTATGCTGCACAGGGTTAAGTTGCGTAGTGCTTAGTTAGTTACCCTGATTAAAAGTACACCTTTTGTCTTTATAACAGAACAACTAGAGACCATACTAGAGAATATATCAAGGTGTTTGGTGAGATTTTAAGGGTAATTCATCGAAGATTTAATAAAAATCTGTCCCTTTTTTGTCAAGTAAGTGTTGAATAATCTGCTCAAGCAGGATCACATTACGTAGTATTAAGATGATAGCAAATGTATTTGCAAAACAAATTTACTTGTGAGAAAAAATGTATTATTGTGTATTTGGTGCTGCTGATATTTCAGAAGGATTTTCTGAGTTCCCGTGTTCTGCAGTCAACCAGCTTCTTTTCTGTCATTGAATACACAGTTTTGCTCACGATGCTTTGAGATTCCTTTAAATATAGAGGAGAGCTTGCCTCAGCTCTCGTCTGAAAGTGCCCAGTGAGGATTTCTGAGCAGTGTGAGACATTCTGCCCCACTGTACTCTGTTTCTTTCTTGGAGGATGCTGTCCCCTGTCCACTTAAATCACTCGCAGAAATACACCAAGAGGATAAAAATGCAAAAGAATGGGAATGCAGATATATGTGTGATACTTCCATAGTTGTTCAGTGTTGCACATCTATTCCCCAGACTGGTCTATTGGTTTCTTCTGAGCTGATTTACTCAACTCTCTGAACAAATAGACCTAATGAGGTCACCATTCCTAAGCTTTATTTTTTCATTTGAGGAACAGACATCAGTTAAAGAGCTTGACTTTAGTTTGGAAGTGTCTCTCTGTTCTTCTCAGCTTTAGTCCCTTAAGAGTAGAAATCTGGCATGGGATTAATTTCACCTAACTCAGATACTACGGTTCTTTCCCCAGGGGCTCATTACCAGTCATTCCCTTTAAAGCTTATGCCAGAAACAGGCACTCTGTGGCTCAGCTCATGACCTATTTTGGATGAGGTAAATGAGATGAACAGAATAACCTTCTTTCTTCCTTGGACTACAAAGGGAGTCCAAACAAGTATTTTATATGAAAAAAAAAAAAAAGTGTATTCTTCACTTATCAGTTTAGGGGATGACAGATTGCAGCCCTGTGGCCTGAAGCTTAAGTCTTGATTTTCACTGCCCAGACCAAAAATAAAACTTTCAAGCTCCCTGACAGGCTGGAGGCTGCCGTGGATGTCAGCGGAATACTCTCAAGACTGGTACTTTCTGAAAGGAAGTCTCTAAACAACATATGCAGACAGCATGCAAACCAACTAGGGTGAAGAATTTTGCAGTGACAGCAATAAATTGTGACCATTTTGACTGAGTATCTTCACATACTGGATAATCCTTCCTTTTAATACTGGCACTCAGTTCTTTTGATTGACTACGAAGACATTTTCTTTTCCTGTGTAGTTTTTCCCTTTGCAGCCATTACATAATGCTGCAATAAACTCTTCTGTTCACTTTGCACTGTCTCATTCCAAGGTAAGTTTATGGTGGTCTTAAGGGTCGATTTGTGTTATTCCATTTAGTTGTATTCTTTAGGTTCTGTTGTAGAATAAAGTTGTGTGTTTTGCACACACAGGGTCCTTTTTAACTCCTCTCTTCACTGAAAACTCTCAAATGTTTTGCTTGTGCAACAGCTTTACCAATTACTTTAGGAGTTACAAATTTAGCTCCCATACTCCCATACGCTCAGTAAAGAATCACGTATCTAGAGCTGCATGTCTGTGGCATATTCTTTAATGATTTCCTGCACCTGTTAGATTCTCATGAGAAAAATGAATTTTTCATAAGATGCATTCTTCTAGTGGACACAATGGTTTTCAGTTTGTGCAATGATCCTATCAATTTCTGTGCAGCTGTGAGTAAAACCAAGATGTAACTGAAGATATATAGGACACTTGCATCATCAGCAGTAAAATCAAGAATTATTTTTCAATTAAGAAATATTTTAAAGCAAAAAGTTTTTGGCTGTGTTTGGTATCTCAGTTCCTCTTCCAAACATAAATAGAAAAAAAAAATCCTATGGAAAATGGTACCAAGATTCCACAAAACTCAAACCTCAATTCAGGATATAGTTTCACGCTGTCTGGGCTCATTAGTTGTGCTGCGCATGCTGTCCTCATCAAATACTGGGCAGGTGCATTTCATGGAAAAACAAAAGACCATTGTATCTGCATTCTGAATGATTTTATTTTTCAGTTGTCTTTAAGGAACAGAAGCAAGACCCTGCTGTTAAAATGTATAATCCAGATCTCTGGCCAAGACCACTTGCATTTCTGTGCTCCAATGTGTAAATGTGCAGTCATCAGGTTGATGGGAGTCTGCAGAGGTTCTCCTCAAAGACTCCTGACTGACCAAGTGGTTGTGAGGAGCAAAGAGAGCAGAAGGGACAAAGGTGCATTATTTGTTGCATCCTAGTGCGCTTTCTGCAACATTTCTTGCTCCCAAAGCAACGCGTTCAGTTCCATGAGGTGGGCGTGGAGTTAGAGCCCCACGGGATGGAGGCTTCTCCTCGCCCATGGAGCACAAACATCTGCAAGATTTCTCCTGCTGCTCTGCAAATGAGACTCAGTCTCAGCTCACAGATGTCCTCCTTCCCTCTCTCCCAGGAGACTGTGTCAAAGATAGCCTGGCTATTCAGCTCATGCAGTAGCACAGGATCATTTTGCCAGCTGTTTTGCTTAGCCAGCTGAGCCGTTCAGGCTGTTTCTAGTAACAGGTGCCTTTTGCCAGCCCTGTCTGCAGTTTCCTGCCACAGCACATCTCAGCAGGATGATAAGAAGAGAGCTATGAACTTGCTAAGGCCCCTTCTCCCCTTTAGGAGCAGGAGTGAGTGCACTCCTGACACACTCCAGGTGTGAACCACATGGCCCCAGACCTCACATTTCATCTTTGGTGGCTCTGGCCTCATCTTTGTGAAGAAATATTGCTATTCTCAAAAGAGAGGGGACTCCTTCTGTGGAACTGGTCCAATACTAATCAGCCAGTAGATGGAGATTTTTAGAATTGTCCTACAGACAAGCTAACTCTTCTAAATGTGCAGTTTTGCCCCTGCTTTGCCTATCCAGGGATGTGAATATACTCCTTTTTACTCCTTTTTGTCACCTTCCATTTATCTGCTCTCTCTTTGGTCCCTTAAATTTATGAAAAGACCATTTAAAAATGTGTCAGAGGGCTATGAAATTATTTTCCTCATGCAGCACATTTCAAGATCTTTAGCGATGACATCACAGGACATCTGGAAAGGCCGGCAGCAGCCACATATCATCCCAGAACACACACATACCCAACACCTCCTTCCTATGTGGAAAAATACAACCAAGTCGTCCTGGCTCAATGGAGTTGTAAATGTCCTTTAAATCTGTCACTTTAACGTCCTCCTTGGAAGAGGCAGAATGGGGAGGTAGTTTTTTTCCTCATGGCTCCTTATATTATAAACCAGATGAATTCAAAGTACTCTATGGATTTGTTACAGGAGTTCTTTGAAAATACTGTATTGTCTTCTGGCAGCAGCAGGAGCAGCAATAAAGTTTTGAACCATGTTTCCTTCTGACATTCAGGAGAGTCAGAAGTCAACCTGGTCATGAGCAGCTGAGACAAGACAAATCTCTCATAGCAGCAGTCTACCAAAGTTAAGCATTCTCTGTGGGGAAGGTTTCATTCCTTCAGGGTGCATTTAGGAAAGGTATAAGAATCAGGTTTTCCATCCCAGGGAAAAATATTATACTTGGAGGAGAGAACTGTAGTACCTGCTGCCTATGAAATACCAGCAAATCTGCAAATAATCAATGCAAACTTAGTAGAGGAGTTAGCAGTCCTCATAAGTATGTAGCACCTCTCCAAATGATGTCAGCAAAACCCAGGGTATTCAAAGCCTATGTTGCCGTACCCCAGTGCATGAATGCTTTAAGCACCTTTGCTGGCCATTGGAATTGCAATGGCTTATTATACTGAGATAAACAGAAACTGTATGCAGCGAGGAGACCAGCACAATGGGACAAACAGCAAACATAATAAACAGAACAAGCAAGCACAACATGGAAATCTTCAAAGAAGAGAAGGTGCTGTAGTGGGAAACCCAGGTATTTTCAAACTTAGGACAAGCTTTGTTTTCACTTCAATTAATGTTTCCATACATTACAGTCCTTTTTGCTGGGTTTTTTTTTTTGCTTTAATTCTTTTTGTCCATTTTAGATTTATTTTTCAGTTTTTCCTTTCTTTTTTTCCCTACAGTTATCTTTTCACTCTACAATTCATTTTAGCATTATGGCATGCTTGACTGGCCAACCTGGCAGGCATGTAACTGTCCAGTACTGCATTTATGAAAGAAATGGATAAACTGTCTTCACTGCTTGCTTTATTTTTTTTTTTAATTGTTGAGGATGCAGTAAAAGACATAATCAGCTTTTGCATTCTGATTTTTGTAAACATGTCCTTTGTAAAACATTTTGCCTCCTAATTTCTTACTCCCTATATTCTTGGTTTGATCTGTGTTCAGCATCATGGTTGTCTTATCAAGCCTGCAGTAAGCATCATACAGTTTATCTTGCTCTTGTTTCTTGCTCAGATTCTGTTTTCTTATTCATCCTGCATTTGAGGTGCGTCTGTGTATTTCAGAGCCTGACATAGGGGTTGGACTTGTCCCTGGACACTATGTCCCCACTTGAAAGACACCATGGCAAGTGCTCAGAAGATCTGATCTCAAGCATACATGCAGTGTTTTCTGTACATAAATCCTTGGTTTTCTTCTGCTTACTGTACTCATTTTTCTTAAAGTAGTTTTTGAATCTCAGTTGCTACAATCTCCCTTCCACATCCATTATTTTCTCTTTATGTGGTCAGTTGCTGTTTCACTTTTGTGTGGGCAGGAAAAGAGGTTTTGTGCTGACAGTGTTGATTAATCAGTACAGCCACATGTTGAGATATTTTTAGATGGGAAATAAAACCCAAGTTTTGAAATATTTTCATGTGAAAAATAAACACATGAAAGCGTTGCAACCAGAATTAATACTTAGGTAGCCATTCTTAAAAGTAAGCAATTATTCAGTATGAAGGACAGATGAAATTAAAATAATTTCAACATTTTCCTCAGCACTTATAGAATTCATTCACTTCTGGCTGGTTTAAAATGGTTCTGGTAACACAGACTGGAAAGTGAAGGAATGTATACAGACCATGTAATTCTCTGTGAAAAGAGAGAACAGTGAGGCTGATGTTTCCATAGCTTGATTTCTTAAGAAACCTTCTTTGGAAGGAATTAGAAATTAGTTTTCAGGACTCAGCCAACTTACAAATTACAAGCAAACACAACTAAGATCCCTGAATGCAAAATCTAGATAGGCATGTAAAATTCCCATGAATGCAAGACAAAAAGACCAGTGAGACTTTTTCAATTAAAATTAACTTTTAAATTAAAAATCTGAATTCTTCAGAACTGAGAGCTCTGACTAGTCTGTAAAGTGACCATTAGCTAAAAGCATTTAATTTTCCAAGAAACTTGGGTTTATGTTGCCCTTAGGATCACAGAAATTTAGCAAAGCCACTTCATGTGGGCAAGTGTAAGAGTGTACCAGCCAGATCTTACATTTTTTATTGTATCGTCTGCATGTTTTCCAGATGTTCTACTCACAGCCAGCCATCTGGCCGGGTATGTCCACATTGCCTGCTGGCCATTCTCCACAGTGCTGTGGCCCTGGGCTGCTCTAGAAGGCCAGTGGTCCAAAGGCAGCCAGACGTCTTGGTGAGTGGGCTTTGGCCAGCAGGCTCCTTCCTTAAGGGAGTCAGTGCTTCATGCTTGGTTATTGCAGGTAGATTGCCAAAAGCCTGAATCACTTTGATTTGCACGTGCTACTGGGACTTCTGGCATTGTTAAACTGGACTGCTACATTGACAGAAATGGTTTGGGGGCAGCCAAAAAATTACAGCTCCACCATACAGACTTCTTGCACAAGAAATGTGTATAGACCTTTCCTTATATTACCTCTCACCTTGTTAACCAAAAAGCCACTATTAGGGGTCATTTTTCAGTGTCAAGTTCAGAGCAACTGGAGGACAGTAACATCCTTTCAGTCTTGCGTTTAACATCCAAGGTGTTAAGGAACTCCCAGAAGAACAAGTGTGCTGGTATCCTTCTCCTACTTTTTCTATTTAACTGATCAGGACTCAGAGAAATCTTCCTCCCTACAACTGGGCAGTTCACACAGGTGGTAATAAAGAACTGAGAAGGGAAGCTTTTGTACACACATTTTTGAATCATTGCTTCACTAATCTGTAACCTTAGAGGATAAACTCTTTAATCTGTAACACTGAAGCTTCATCAGTCTGTACCATTGAAGCTAACAGTTTTGTCTGAGTGACTGTCTTCAATAGCCTACGTTGCTTCACAGATACAGTGGTGGTGGTGACACGCTGATCAATAGTAAATGCTGGGACACTGTGAAAAAGCCCAGAAGAGTATTTTTCAAAACGTTGTGAAGGAATAGGTCTCGTGCCTTTCTTAGAAGATACTGGGTCCTTGAAAAGCCCCTGGGGTGGCCCTGATATTTCTCCGTGGGTTGAGGGAGAAGGAATGCTATACTTTGTAAAGGTGGGCTTTAGAGTCATGGGAAAACTTGGGCTGATGTAGGCTGAGGGCAAATAAAAGTTTTTGCTGACATTTTCAAAGATACTTCAGCCTTAGCAAGTTACATTCCATTTTCAAGGGTAATTCCAGCCTGGTTTTCTGAGGTTTTGTGGTGCCTGCAAGTACAGAAAGGCATTTCTTGAGAATTTCAGCAACACTGTCACATTAAGTACCTACAGTCCCTTGAACTCAAGAGACACAAAGAATTTAACCTTTTAAAATGCTGGTAGATACCACTCTGCACCTGAAAAATCTGATGTAAGTCTCACTGAAAGCCAGTAAAACTCTCAAACCTCTGGTATGTTCAGTCACTTAGATCCCTAACTCCTGTTGATGTAGATATTGTCATATTTAGTTTGTAAGTGGGACCTAATCCATTATGGAGTAAGTAGAGCATGCTTCCCTGGGTGCTAGGGAGAGGATAATCCATGGGACAATGAAAAGTGAGTAGGGAAAGCATGAACTAAACTGTGCAAAAAAACCCAAAGGGTTGACAGTGTTAGGTTAACGGTTGGGCTTGATGGTCGTAAAAGTCTTTTCCAACCTAAACGATTATGTCGTTCTGTGATTATGAGGACTTGAAAACTTACTAAAAGAAGCGTCTGACTTGACATAGCACAAGTCATAGAGACTGAAAGAAATCGGAAATAAAAAGGGGGAAAACTGATAGGAAGAATAGATATCCATAGACACTAAGCCAAACTAAGATATATGCTGGACACATCAGAAACAAGAAGGCTCTGAGCATATCTGAGAAAGATGATGGCATAAGAGCAATTTCCAGGGAACAGAGGAGCTGCAAAGATAAATTCTCTGTGCATTTTTATAATGGAAAACAATGGTGAAATTCTTATGTCAAGGGTCTTTTTTAATGGGAAATTAGTGTAACCATAAGATGCATAATCTGCCAATTGAAAGTTTCAGAACAATTTGAAAAACTTAAGTGACCGAAATCACTGTGAGCTGATGGCTCTGCCAAGAATTTAGAAGAAAGGAAATATAAAATTGCACGGGTATTTGAAGGATATGGAGTTTATGCAGGGGTATAGTAACTGCTTCAGAAGACTAGAAAGCTTCTTGCACATTAACTTGTTCAGCTTTTGAAAAAGACCAGGAAAGACCTGGGGAACTGGTGATTATTTACTTACCTCTGTGCTAAAGAAAGATAAAGCAGATAGACTAATCTGTTTCACAGCATACATGGAGCACTCCTCCTTCATTTATTTTCCTTAAGGAAGGTGGGTACCAACAAGCATGACGTTCGGTTTTTAATGTTTCTCCAGGATGAGAGCATATCAGCATGACCTTTTCAGCACCCTGTATTTTACTGCAGTACTTCAGTGAAAATGATCTTTACATATGCCAAGATAAACTGCAAAGTTTTGCATCACAGAGAAGAACAAACCATAATCAGATTTTAACAGCAAAAATCTTTGCAAAAATTTGGCTACTGGAACACATACGTCTTTACAACAGTGTAAATATTCAAAACATAAATTGCATAAGGTAATTCCCAACTGCCTTTTCATCTATTTTTCTTCAGAGCAAAATTCAACAGGTATTGGTACTACCACCAATCTAGTGTCTTACCAGCCTGGCCAGCATTATTCACGGCTTACTGTCTGCAGCAAGATAACTTAGTTCACCAGATCTGTTTCTTACTTGAGAGTGCCATACTGTTTGTACATCAGAAACTCAAAAAAGAGCAGATCTGATGCACTCAGGACATTGCAGAACCACATTGGACAAATGTGTATTGAAAGAGGCCATTATTTTAAAATAGCCACAAGGCTACCGTGAACCTTAGCAATTGCCTTAACTTACAAAGGCCCTACAGAATCTTCATGCTTCCCTTATTGATGCTGCAGGCACCAGTTCGTACTCAATATGACAAGTGTATGTGCGAACTAACAAACTTTGTCAAATAAGTAAGCAAATGTGCAACCTCCTCACTGGAATTTTCTGACTTGATGCTTAATGCCTAATTAATGACGTTTAATCACACAACCTAAATTGTCTCTTTGGAGAATGCTGTGGGGGTTTAAAACATCAACAAATTTACCAATGATCCATTCAGCATACAACACTGAGATTTGCTTTTATTATTATTCCAACGCCTACAGTTAATCATGGAAGTACATAAAGGGAATAAATGCAGCTATGTAGCCCAGTCTTTTAAAATAAAACAAAATACTCACTTATTAATACCAATGTACTCTAAAGTAAGCACAGTGGATAATGTGGGGAACCCAAAGGGGAGAGAGTGCCTAGGCACTGTATGCAAGCATGTTATTACAGAAGGCATTGCATATCAGAAACACAACCGCCTGATCTTCATTAAATATTTTTTGTTGAAGAGTGGAATTGATGAAAAAATATTTTGACACAACTCATAGGATTTTATTTCACAGGTATATAAATATACATGCCCATACCAAAACTTTCTTTTGTGAATTTATTAAGAGTAACTGCTAAGGGAGAGATAGAGGTGGCCTTTTTATTCTGCAACTACTGCTTTCTGTCATTGTCCTGCTCTTCTTTTTGGTCTGTCATTTCTGTCATTCTAGACCACTTTTTGTACCTAACCCTGAAGACCAACAAACACTTCTCTACAAATCTAGTATTTCTCATGCATAACCTTCTGCAAATATCTCTTCCTCTTTGCACTATGGCAAGTGGTACCTGTCGGTAGAGAAGAGAAATATGTTGGGTACAGACACCTTCTCTTGCCAGACACATATTGGTCACCAGGTTGATGCAGCTGTCTCACACAGACCTTTCTCTTCTGAGGTCAGAGGTCCCTGCAAGTGATGTTTCCTGCTTTAGGAGATAGTTGACTTTATACTTTTTTCTGCTTTAACACATAGTGGAAGCAAGAAAAAGCCTTAACCTCAAAATTTGTGGTAACAGTAAGACTCTCAAGTGAATAAACCGAAGAATTTCTGCAAAACAGAGTGTAAGAAGTTTTATTTCAGCTTTGGGGGTATCTCTGAACACCCTGAGCAGTAGAGCTGACCTCTATTTACTAGCGTCTGCAAACAGAAAAAAAAGAATGAGGAAATAAAAAAGACATTCTTTAAAAAATCAACTCCTTTGCAACTTAATAGGACTCTGATCACCCATGTAAAATGAGTCATATTTTATTACACTCTTCTCTAACCCTGACCTCCTCCACTCAGACACACCTCATGGAAAGAGAGGTGGAAACACAATTTCAAGGGCAAGAAGCAGGTAATAATATTAAATGGCCACGGTGGGACTGCAGCAATGGATTGAGCAGATTGGATTTGCCCAGTGCACCAAAATGCCCATTCAGCCCTCACCTCTTTACAGGCTGCCTTCCCAGTCCCTCTGTGCTATATTTCATGGTCAAATTCAGGTGATGACATGGACAATTTAGTGTCTGAGTTCTTTCTAACCCAGGACATGGTGTTGTAATTACACGCTCCAGTGCAAGCCTGCGTTCCGAGATAACAAACAACCTTGTAAAAGAGTGGGGGGGGTGGAAATCCTTTAATAGAGTGCAGCTCCCTTCTTCCTGGACAGAGAAAGTAGAGTGGTAAAGGAAATTTCTCAGCATCGCTGCGTACCTGGAAGGGCCAGTAAGAGTGAGCCAAGTAACACAAAAAATTATTGTCCAGGACCGAATGACACAGTTTCGTCCTTCATCCTAAGTATTTTGCTATAGGCTTAATGCAAATGCAATTTTCGTAAGCAGATCTTTCCCAGATACATTGCCTCTGACAATACTACTTCAGTCTCTGGTCTTGCTCAAAACACTCCTCATTGAGCATCAGAGGCTCCTTCCATAAAGCAGTTTTCAGGCAAGCAAATTATCTCCCAGCACACACTCAATAAATCTACACCCGTATCATCTGTATTTCCATGTTTTGGCCTCAAGACAGTAGTAAAGGACTGCAGGTTAGGACTGCAAAGTACTGTGGGTTGCAAATCATAGGAAAAAGTACCCATGTTTCAGAAGGCAGAAGAAACAGGAGAGTAGAAGATCACACAAATTTTCTCTTAAAGATATAACGACGGCTCAGTAAGGGCAAGATGGGGGCTCGTTGCAAAATCATTGCATGGTTGCTTGGAAAATGTACAATGTTTTTGCCAGGAACAACTTTATATTTCAATAAAAAGTTACGAGTCATTGCCTGATCCGTTTTTTATAAAACGTACGCTTACTAATACATCAGCTAGTGGTCTCTTTTTGGGTCCTTCAGCTCTCAGTCCTTTGTCCAAGTATGAAGTATCAAAATACCTCCATTTCTAGACTGGATATTAGAATTTTATCATTCTGCCATTGCCTTTTAATAGTCCTTGGGCATTTGTGTTCTTTGATTTGAGCCCCTTTCTGCTTCTTTCTTTTTTTCCCCTTCTTGTCTGTTTATACATATGACCACATTCACAGCAAACATCCCAAAAATCAAGTCAAGAGGCAGCATTCATATTTTATTATAGAAAAGATACTCCCTTTTCACTTACATTTTTTCAAGCTCTGTCATGAACAGATGTTATTTTATCTTCAGGCCAACTGGAACAACAGTTTTAAGAGGTATGAACTGTACCATTCATTTCAGCATGGTGTTAATACAAGGTTGATCCATACATAGGATGGAACTAAAAATGGCCAGCCCTATAAATCACACCTGTAGTTCAAGTGTGTACAAGAATGTTTTGGAGGCTTAGCCACATTCTAACCTCATTTGATTAAAACATTATGAAAATGGAGGATAGTCAATCCTCAAGTCAGCCCCAGCATCTTCTGTGCAAACTTAACAGCAAAAGACTACCCTCAATATAGAAGTACAGCATTATCAGATCAATCACACACAAATGGCTAATTTGGTTCCAGTTTGGGTGCACTAAACCCAGTGATAACAGCTTCAGTGTCACTACAATCCAACTTTTCATTCTTCATCACTTATCATTGTAGCTTATTTACTGTGCATCATCCTGTTGTCATATTGGGACAAGCATAGAAGACATGATACCTTATATTTCTCCTTATATTTCTCAGTAAAGAACCAAACTTAACAGAGTCTTGGGCCATTCTTGGTTATATCAAACTCAAGGAACCCAGAAAATCCTTTGGATCATATTTGAACCTCCGCACAACAAGGAAGAAGATGGTCAAGGGGGAATAGGTTTTCGGCTATTGTCCCTTCCTGACTCTTAACCTTCTTCTCGTTTCCACGTGGTTTTGACTCTGTTGCTACCCTGCAAGTGGATTCACAGAGGTGCACACAGATAGAGCTAGGAGAGATCAAGGGCTATCAGGAAACTGCTAGTTTCAAGAGCAGCACCTAAAGCTCTCTTCCTGCATTACTCTTCTTACCATCATGCATTTTACCATGTGCTGAGGGCACATCCAAGCTGATTTTAGTCTATCTAGCCCAGGTACAAGTAGCAGTCTGCCTGTGGCAACATATATTTTAATATCAGGTGCAAAATCCAGGCTAGGAATTTGGTGACTTACTTATTGCCTCTACAACTACTTTGTCTAAAAGCAGTCCAGCATGTTAGCTGAAAGCTGAACAGTCTGCATATGCTGCTCTCAGAGTAGTTAGTGAGACAGTGGATGAATAGACTAACAGGTGAATGGCTCAGCTACTGCCTCAGCCTCGGGGAGGGGGGCTTCTCTGCTCTTCAAAAGGATGCACCTCCCTAGAGCTACCTCTCCTTCTCCTTAAGCAGCCCCGAGAGAGATGGACAATGAACTTGGGCATCCCCAAGCTCTCTCCATAAACCTCTCTCCCTTTCTCCCCTACAGCGAATTATGGCAAAAGAAAGATGCAAGACATTTGGGGTTCGGGTTAGCTGCAGACAGAGATTAGATGAGGAAAATAAAGCAGAGAGAATGTTCACTGATGGACCTGAAACAAAGCATCAGAGCAGTTTGAGAAAAGAACAAAGAGGCAGAGGCCAAGCAAGAAGGAAAAGACCACTAGGAGTTTGGGAGCGGTGTGTGTGTGTGCGCGTGCATTCAACCACTGGGGGCTCGCTATTGCCCCTCCTCCCTGCCCCTGCTGACCTCTGCACACCCCAAAAGCAGTTGTAGCTCCCAGCACTACCTGAGAGTGAAGGTGGAAAGGGACTGTGGGGTGGGGGTGGTGGGAGAAGGAATATCCATGGGATGGATCTATGGGTCTGTGGGGTGGGGCATCTGGGGGTGAGGGGAATGAGGGTGGTCCTTGGCATGAGGTGGAGCATGGGGTGAGGGGGTCTTTGAGGTGGGGTGGGGTGTGCATGGGCGTTTATGTCACTTGGTGAGGGGGTCCACCATGGGGTGGGGGGGATCCCTGGGGACCCTTTCCCCCTTCTCATCGCTGTTCCTGTTCCTGATGCTATTTTTGGTGACAGTATCATGGTTTCCATTTTCCGCATTCCTGTTCCTGGTGCCATTCCATTCCCATTCCCCTTCACATTCCCATTTCCAGTGCTGATCCTGGTGCTGTTGCCAGTACCTGTGTTGTGGTTTCCCCTTCCACTTCTCTTTCCCATTTCCCAATCCTAGTGCCATCCCCATTCCCAGTGCTGTTTCTGGTTCCGGTGTCATGGTTTCCCCTTTCTCTTCTCTTCCCTTCCCCTTCCTATTCCTGTTCCTAGTGCCAGTGTTGCAGTTTCCCCTTTCCCATTTCCTTTTCCCATTCCCTTTCCTATGCCTATTCCGCTTCCAGGTGCTGATGCCATGATTTCCCCTTTCCCTTCCCATTCCCATGCTCTTTCCCATTCCTGTTCTTGGTGCCATTCCCGGTGCTGGTGTCACTGTTCCCCCTTTCCCTTTTCTGTTTCTAATTCCCACTCCCATTCCCGTTCCTGTTCCCATTCCTATTCCCATTCCCGGTGTCTTACCCAGTGTCACCATTTCCCCCTCCTGACGATGACCCCCTCCTCTCTTCAAGGCTCCACCAGCCTGATGCCTCTTTCCTCACCAGATCCCAATACTTTCCCATTCCCAGACACACTGCCAGATCTGTCACTGGATGAAATCAAAGGATAAGAATAACCTTTGAGCCCCATCCAGTTACAACCAGCATCACCATGGCTGATGGGTGCGGAGATGCTCCAGAGCTGGATTTGGTCACTGGAGGTGTGGGACAGCAATGTAGGTGGAGCTGAATGACCCCAAACTTGTCAAAGACCCCTCAAGGTGCTCTCCTGACTACCCAGTGCTCACCACCAGCTCCACCAGCCACATTAGGTATGAGTTCCCACCAAAATGGGCTGAGAAGGAGACCAGGCTGGTCCTCAGCAATGCCTGTGGGTCACACACCTCTGACCATACTGCCTGGGGAGAAGATCTGGTCCTGTCCCACAGCACAGCTGGGGAAGTAGGAGCCCATGGGGCTCTGAGAGCAGTTCTCAGGCAGAACCTGGGCTGCAAAACCCAAGGGACAAAGGCAAGAAGAAGCCCCTGCTCCAGGTTCTGCAGTTGTCCATATCCAGTGCCCATCTGCGGGGCTCAGGCTCTCCCATCAGCTTTACATGATGAAAGAGGGGAAGCAGTTTCTCCACCAGCTGCATGGCAATGGAACTGGCCTCCTTCTTCTTTAGGTGACCCATCATATTTTGGAGGGTCAGTAGGGTCTTCCTAATGAAATCTCCATTGCTGCCCTGCAGGTCCTCAGTCATGTCCAGCAGGAGGACCTACATTCTTCTTGCCTGTGTTAAGAAGAGAGTTTCCTTGTTGGGAAATCTCCATGCCTGGAAAGCTCCCCAGGTGGCCACCATGGCAGGGATAGCACTTGGGGCCATCACTCTACCACCTAACTTCAGGCAAAGCCAAGCCTTCACCTTCCACACTACCCCAGCTCCCAGCTGCCCTTGTCAACACTGTGCTCACCATCTCAGTTTTCTGAGAGAGCATCATGAGACCTTGGAGAACCAGAGGGTGCATGTCTGGGCTTGGGCATCTCAGGAATCTCCAGAATTTGTAGTGTCCCTCAAAGTTCTGATTGTCAAAGTCCTTGCTGGCCAGGACCTGGAAGAAAGACAGCAGTGAGCTAGTGGCAAGTGGCAGAACAGGTGGGACTTCCTGCACTGTGCAGATCTGGGTTCCACCAGATGGCCAAGGCCACCAGAGCTTTTGATGGTAACTCAAGCAAGTGAAGGATCCCAGTGTCCTCAGGCAAAGTGTAGAGGATCCAATTATGTTTCCTCTGGTGCCACTTGAACAGCTCCATTAAGGCACATTCCATAGTTTGGGGCATGGAGAACATCATCTCCCACACAGTCAGGGCAGATCTGCTGGGCAGAGCAGGGTGACCTCGGCCACCCCAGCCTGGCCTGGGGCAGCCATGCAGGGCAGGAACCTTGGACCTCAGCTGGAGTGGTCTGGGCAGCAGGCCCAGGACAACCCTAAAACCCACCCTGTGTGTCTGAGGGTGTCGACCAAAGGCTTCTTGAACATTGTCAGGTTTGGTGCCATGACTTCTTCCCTGGGAAGATGTTCCAGTGTTCCACCAACCTAACCCTCCCCTGGTGCATCTTCCTGCCATTTCCTTGGATCAGAGAGAAGAGCTCAGCCCCTTCTCCTCCTCCTCCCCATGTGAGGTACCTGCAGAGCGCAATGAGGTCTCCCTTCAGTCTTCTCCAGGCTGAACAGAGCAAGTGACTTCAGCCGTTCGTCACATGGCTTCNGGTGGGGTGGGGTGTGCATGGGAGTTTATGTCACTTGGTGAGGGGGTCCACCATGGGGTGGGGTGGATCCCTGGGGACCCTTTCCCCCTTCTCATTGCTGTTCCTGTTTCTGATGCTATTTTTGGTGACAGTATCATGGTTTCCATTTTCCGCATTCCTGTTCCTGGTGCCATTCCATTCCCATTCCCCTTCACATTCCCATTTCCAGTGCTGATCCTGGTGCTGTTGCCAGTACCTGTGTTGTGGTTTCCCCTTCCACTTCTCTTTCCCATTTCCCAATCCTAGTGCCATCCCCATTCCCAGTGCTGTTTCTGGTTCCGGTGTCATGGTTTCCCCTTTCTCTTCTCTTCCCTTCCCCTTCCTATTCCTGTTCCTAGTGCCAGTGTTGCAGTTTCCCCTTTCCCATTTCCTTTTCCCATTCCCTTTCCTATGCCTATTCCGCTTCCAGGTGCTGATGCCATGATTTCCCCTTTCCCTTCCCATTCCCATGCTCTTTCCCATTCCTGTTCTTGGTGCCATTCCCGGTGCTGGTGTCACTGTTCCCCCTTTCCCTTTTCTGTTTCTAATTCCCACTCCCATTCCCGTTCCTGTTCCCATTCCTATTCCCATTCCCGGTGTCTTACCCAGTGTCACCATTTCCCCCTCCTGACGATGACCCCCTCCTCTCTTCAAGGCTCCACCAGCCTGATGCCTCTTTCCTCACCAGATCCCAATACTTTCCCATTCCCAGACACACTGCCAGATCTGTCACTGGATGAAATCAAAGGATAAGAATAACCTTTGAGCCCCATCCAGTTACAACCAGCATCACCATGGCTGATGGGTGCGGAGATGCTCCAGAGCTGGATTTGGTCACTGGAGGTGTGGGACAGCAATGTAGGTGGAGCTGAATGACCCCAAACTTGTCAAAGACCCCTCAAGGTGCTCTCCTGACTACCCAGTGCTCACCACCAGCTCCACCAGCCACATTAGGTATGAGTTCCCACCAAAATGGGCTGAGAAGGAGACCAGGCTGGTCCTCAGCAATGCCTGTGGGTCACACACCTCTGACCATACTGCCTGGGGAGAAGATCTGGTCCTGTCCCACAGCACAGCTGGGGAAGTAGGAGCCCATGGGGCTCTGAGAGCAGTTCTCAGGCAGAACCTGGGCTGCAAAACCCAAGGGACAAAGGCAAGAAGAAGCCCCTGCTCCAGGTTCTGCAGTTGTCCATATCCAGTGCCCATCTGCGGGGCTCAGGCTCTCCCATCAGCTTTACATGATGAAAGAGGGGAAGCAGTTTCTCCACCAGCTGCATGGCAATGGAACTGGCCTCCTTCTTCTTTAGGTGACCCATCATATTTTGGAGGGTCAGTAGGGTCTTCCTAATGAAATCTCCATTGCTGCCCTGCAGGTCCTCAGTCATGTCCAGCAGGAGGACCTACATTCTTCTTGCCTGTGTTAAGAAGAGAGTTTCCTTGTTGGGAAATCTCCATGCCTGGAAAGCTCCCCAGGTGGCCACCATGGCAGGGATAGCACTTGGGGCCATCACTCTACCACCTAACTTCAGGCAAAGCCAAGCCTTCACCTTCCACACTACCCCAGCTCCCAGCTGCCCTTGTCAACACTGTGCTCACCATCTCAGTTTTCTGAGAGAGCATCATGAGACCTTGGAGAACCAGAGGGTGCATGTCTGGGCTTGGGCATCTCAGGAATCTCCAGAATTTGTAGTGTCCCTCAAAGTTCTGATTGTCAAAGTCCTTGCTGGCCAGGACCTGGAAGAAAGACAGCAGTGAGCTAGTGGCAAGTGGCAGAACAGGTGGGACTTCCTGCACTGTGCAGATCTGGGTTCCACCAGATGGCCAAGGCCACCAGAGCTTTTGATGGTAACTCAAGCAAGTGAAGGATCCCAGTGTCCTCAGGCAAAGTGTAGAGGATCCAATTATGTTTCCTCTGGTGCCACTTGAACAGCTCCATTAAGGCACATTCCATAGTTTGGGGCATGGAGAACATCATCTCCCACACAGTCAGGGCAGATCTGCTGGGCAGAGCAGGGTGACCTCGGCCACCCCAGCCTGGCCTGGGGCAGCCATGCAGGGCAGGAACCTTGGACCTCAGCTGGAGTGGTCTGGGCAGCAGGCCCAGGACAACCCTAAAACCCACCCTGTGTGTCTGAGGGTGTCGACCAAAGGCTTCTTGAACATTGTCAGGTTTGGTGCCATGACTTCTTCCCTGGGAAGATGTTCCAGTGTTCCACCAACCTAACCCTCCCCTGGTGCATCTTCCTGCCATTTCCTTGGATCAGAGAGAAGAGCTCAGCCCCTTCTCCTCCTCCTCCCCATGTGAGGTACCTGCAGAGCGCAATGAGGTCTCCCTTCAGTCTTCTCCAGGCTGAACAGAGCAAGTGACTTCAGCCGTTCGTCACATGGCTTCCCCTCTAAACCCTTGGCCAGCTCTGTGGCCCTCAACTCTTGTCTGGCTTGGTCACCTTTGGCAGCTGCAGGGTTTTCTTGGGGCTGGAAAGCATGGTGGGAAGAAGGACCCTGATCCTCAGGGTTGTCCTTTATGATTCCTTGGCTCCGGCAATCAAAGATTCTCCTTGTCCCTCTCCCCACAGGGGACAACCCTCCAGGCTGTCAGGGTCAGGACCTGTCTCTAGGTGGAGTGATCTTCATTAGCATTGAGACCACTTCAGTAAGGTGATACATGGTCATGAGGAGCAGAAGGGCCTCCATGCTCTGCCAGGCTGCTTCCATTTTGATGTCTTTAATATTTACATGGATACATTTTATGATATTGGGCACCTGGAGGGGACACAGGTGAGGATGGACCTGCCGCTGGAGAGCAGCCATCTCTTCAGCTCCATCACTCTCTGCTGGGTTCTGGTGGCTTCAGGTGCCTAAGACACCTGGGTATGGGAGGAAGGGATGGAGGAAGAAAGTCTAGCAGGGCTCAAGATTTGGGCCATCCAGCCCCAGGCCACTTGCATCCACCAGCCAACACTCAGGGGTGCTCATGGCTACATCCAACATGTTTCTCGACACCTTCTTGTCAAAGACACTGGACTTTTTCAATGCTTTGATGGTCAAGTGGACAATGTCGGTCTCCACAACATGCAGGCACCTTGCAAACCTCTATAGGAGGAAGGAAGGGAAGGAAGAGAGTCAGTGTGGTGGCAACACCCACAGGAAAGCTTTGGGCTCATGGGTGCAGTGGGTGACCCTCAAGCAATCCAGGCCTTGGCCAGGAGGATGGAATTGCTTCTTGGATTCTGGAGCACAGTATTGCTTGGAGACAGCAGGAACCCTCTCAGCAGGGACAGTGAGGCCAGGCCGTCTCCACCGAGTCTCCACGCCTTGCTCCTCCAAGTCCACTGTCAATGCCTCAAATAGGAGTCCCAGCAACGAAAGAGCTCCTTACCATGGGAATGTCTCTAGTGGAGAGTAAATCCGTCAAAGAGGTGTCCTTAAAGTCCTTCTGGATCTGTTGTCGTTCTTTCTTTGGCATTGACCTGCCTGAAGAAGCTGGGAAAAGGCAGATGGGTCAATAGGACAAAGTAGCTTGGTCAGCAAGGTCATCACCTNCTCTTCAGCTCCATCACTCTCTGCTGGGTTCTGGTGGCTTCAGGTGCCTAAGACACCTGGGTATGGGAGGAAGGGATGGAGGAAGAAAGTCTAGCAGGGCTCAAGATTTGGGCCATCCAGCCCCAGGCCACTTGCATCCACCAGCCAACACTCAGGGGTGCTCATGGCTACATCCAACATGTTTCTCGACACCTTCTTGTCAAAGACACTGGACTTTTTCAATGCTTTGATGGTCAAGTGGACAATGTCGGTCTCCACAACATGCAGGCACCTTGCAAACCTCTATAGGAGGAAGGAAGGGAAGGAAGAGAGTCAGTGTGGTGGCAACACCCACAGGAAAGCTTTGGGCTCATGGGTGCAGTGGGTGACCCTCAAGCAATCCAGGCCTTGGCCAGGAGGATGGAATTGCTTCTTGGATTCTGGAGCACAGTATTGCTTGGAGACAGCAGGAACCCTCTCAGCAGGGACAGTGAGGCCAGGCCGTCTCCACCGAGTCTCCACGCCTTGCTCCTCCAAGTCCACTGTCAATGCCTCAAATAGGAGTCCCAGCAACGAAAGAGCTCCTTACCATGGGAATGTCTCTAGTGGAGAGTAAATCCGTCAAAGAGGTGTCCTTAAAGTCCTTCTGGATCTGTTGTCGTTCTTTCTTTGGCATTGACCTGCCTGAAGAAGCTGGGAAAAGGCAGATGGGTCAATAGGACAAAGTAGCTTGGTCAGCAAGGTCATCACCTTCCTTAAGATCTAATGATGCTTAAAGAGAAGCAGAGATATCAAGAGATGTCAGTGTGGAGGGATCAAGGCCACCACAACATCTCTTACTTTCTTGCTTGTGGATGAAGTCAAACAGATTACAAAGTGCATCCAAAGCCAAAGTTTCTTTCTATTTCATGGACTATGGGAAAAAAAGAGATGTCCAAGCAGTTGGCCCAGGATGGAGATCTGCAGGTTTTGAAAGAAGACAGAGCTGTCTGTGGGTCTTGACTCTTTGTTCCAGACCTAGGTGAAGGAGGCAGAAGAGCAGAAGGTTTGAGGGCTGTATCAATGGAGAGTCAAGGCTTTGCCAGGAGATGCTGGCTCCGCTCCTAGAGCAGCCAATTGAGCAGGAGCTCCACCCAAGTAGACCTTTGGTCGCTTTGATGGGCAAGGAGGAGACATGACCTGGCTGGAGGGTTCCTCACTCCTCACCTGAAATGTGGAGTTGTTGGTCAGCAGATGAATGAGCTTCCCAATCCTGACCAGGGTGCTCTCATGCACAGTTGATCTCTCAGAGCCGGTGAAGCATCTGGGCAGACACAAGGTCCTGGTGAGCCCTGGGAGTAGAGTCCTTCTCCAGCAGAAGCAACGCTGCTGAGCTCCTGGGCTGGACTCACCCAGGACATGAAGGCTTCCTCTGCTCTCCAGCGAAGCCTCCAGTAGGGTCCCTGCCCTAAGAGACCTTGCACACTTGGGCTGATGGTTGAACTAGATGAGTTTAGAGGTCTTCTCCAACCTTAATGATTGTATGATGCCATGAGGGTCTGGTAGGCCTGGATGGTTAAGGCCTGAAGGCCCTGAATGGTGAGGGTCTGATGGTACTGTGTGGTGAGGGTCTGGTGGCACAGATGATCTGGTGAGACAGATCCTGTGAGACAACCTTGTGGCCAGGCAGGAAGGCAGATGCTACCTTCTGTGCTGCAAAAGAGCCTGGTGGGCAGCCCTGTGTACTCTGAGGATATGGGCACCCTCCCTGCAGCACTGTCTCTGCCTGGCACTGAGGTGGGGATCACTGACTCCAGAGTGGACAGCCCCTTCTTCCATGATTCAACAGAGTATATTACCCCATAGGAGGGTCTACCAGATAGAGCCTCAAAGAATTACAACCACCTTTGTCCCAGGGGAAAAAGCATTCCTTGAAAAACAAAACAAAAAATACTCAGTGAAATTTCTGTCTTAAAAAATGTTTCATCAGGAAATACCCCGTGGTTTCTTTAAGTAGGTAGAGAATTGCCTAAGAGCAATTATCACTAAGTCCTTCATCGATGTTACAGCACTACTGCATTAAACAGCAGATTTCTGTCTTCTGTGAACCCTTCTCTTCTTGCTCTTGATTCTTCCTACATTCGCTATATGACAAAAAGAGAGGGGACAGGCATTTGCCCATCCGTTAATGACAATCAAGATCACACACAGCAGGGAGATCATCATGAAGAAATAAGAGTGGGGCTGCCACATAAGGGAGGACAAGCGGGGAGCCAAGGGTGATCCCAGTCCAGGTAAGGACCTGGATAGCATCTGAGAGGGAGGGCAGCACCGGGGGTTGATAACCATTTCTACTGACGTCCCCAAGCAAGGCAAGTGATTCATTGATCGTGTCCAGGGTCCATCTGGGGAGCTCAGTGAGGAAGAGCTGAGGAAGGCAGTCAGAAATGGGACTGAATATGAGACTACAACAGATATCCATAGGTTTCTGAGCCTAAGCAGAGCTCAGGGCCCATGAACATTGTGGATAGGTGGAATAACCTTGCTGCTCAGAGCCATTAATGCCTATTAGTGCATTAAGGGCCCTGATAGGTATGTCTTGATAACCTGGAGTAAAGTGAATAATTTTTTAAATTAAGAATCTAGAGGAAATATCCAACAGTGTTCTAGTCCACAGGCTGCAGTTTTTGTACCTCCCACACAATGAATGATTCAATGAATTATTGGAGAATCAGCACACCACCTTAGTAATAATAACAATGGTGATGTAATGTCTCTTGTGTGGTGGACTGAAAGAAGCAGTCATGTCTTGGGACTCCTCAGTGGAGAGTGGTGAAAGTTAAGAATACTGCCAGTGGAGGGGAGGAATGATCCTGTGCAATGCTGGGATACTACAAAGGTGAACTAAGAAAACTTCTCTGTACAGTACTCTGTGTGTGTGTGTGTGTTTAAAATGATTCTTGCTGTATCTCCAAGCTGAACTATTCCCTTCCCTGCATTTTACTTAAAGTTTTTGAGGCTTTAATGCACCTGATGTTTTGCAGGTATGTTAACTTGTGGTTTCTGCATCTCCAGCTTGGTATTCCACACAGCTGCTAATTTTGACACATAACCACTCTAAAACATACGGATCAGTCTCTTCTCTTACCAAACAGGGAATTGTTCTAAATAAAGAATGTTATTCCTTTCATTTTCTCTTTCATTGACTTCTCTAAGAAATTTCCTTGATCCTTTTCATGCCTCTCTTCTTCTCTGCAGTGCTAAAAGGGTAGAGACTCTTATACCTCTGCTCTAACCCTGACTTACCTCCACTCCTGCCATGGATGAACCTTTCCATACACTCACACCTCACTTTGTCTATGATGCCACTCATGGGAACCTTATTCACCTTTACTCTGAAAGAGGACACACAACTTCATCTGATCACCTCACCACATGGGCTGCAAGTCAAGGCACTACCCCATGCAACGCAGGCAGATAACATTGCATGTTGACATCAGATTTATAGATTTTACTTCTTTAACAGTGATTCCATATTTTAACTTAGATTCTCCTTGTTTCTTCCTAGCTGCTTAGTTACAGCACATGAATTCCTCCTGAAAAAAAATATAGATGATTAGTGCTTTGTTAAGGCTGGTTCTAGCTGGTTCTTGTAGGTCAAGGAATGAGAAAATAAGGGGGAAGAAGCAGATCTGTAGTAGAAGAAGATATGGTTCTTGGAGAAACATTTTCCCACCATCCTCACCATTGTGTACCCAATCACTTTCCTGTAACATCCTGACAACCCTTTTTGGTCCAAATCTGTGGCTTTGAAAACCTGGTAAGCCTGTTAAGAGAGGACAGAGAGGTGAAGGTGAAGATGTTGTGTGGAGGGCCAGCCTCTTTCATTAGTTTCTGCTGCTGGTCATGCAAGATGAAAGACCCTGGGGTTTAGAACATGGGGAATGCATCTGCTGCGAGAACAGAATTTCAAGAAGAGGAAGACACTTACAGAGGCAGCGAGGCGCGGGTCTGCATACTGAAAACAGAAAATGGGTGTCAGATGATATTGGTTCCTGAATGTCCCTCGCTTGTCCATGTATTCTTCCCATCTGAGCTCCACTCACATTAGGACAGGACTGTGTAATCTGTCTTCCATATGTTGTAAAGGGAAACTGTCTCTTCAATGGCAAAACCATATCAATTTTTCCCTGCCAGACCCCTCCCTGTGGCTTGTGATGAATGGCCTCAGCATGCAGCCTGCTCTGGGAGATACGCACTTTGCTCACTGGAGATTGCAGCCTTTCTCCAAACCTTTCAACAATGTTTAACAAGTTCATATTTCTTAACCAGACCCTGTTCACAGAACTCTGTCAAATGTGGATAAATCAGGCAGGAGAGTTACAAAGAGGCATTATCTTGTCACTTGGGCTAAGTTTCTGGTAGGTACTTGGGAAACTGACTCTCACTCCTACTACAATCAATAGCAGAGAGGCAGTAAGATCTTTGGCCTTAGTGACCAAAGTATATTTTCCTGCATATTAGGATTCTGCTGTTGCATTTTTATATTGCTGGCTGACTTCAACAGCAATTCAGTGGTTGTGGAGGAGTTGTGGAGTAGACCGATGCTTTAGAAGGCAGGAAACTACTTTTAATCATCAATATTTCTCGTGAAATCACTATGTGCCTTTATCACTGTATTTTTAAATTGAAAATGTTACAGTTTCCTGCTTTAAAATATGATTTTAAAGATGAATGATTTAAATTACTACAGTTTGGGGTTATGAAATATTCAGCAAAATCTGAAATCCTGTACCAATATGTAACCTCTTTCAGAAAGAGATTCTACATACTAAAAAGCATATTCTTTTTGCCATTACTTTGACTAGTCAAAAACACCAGTTACCACAACAGCAGGAAAAGGTATCTTAGGTCAAAGCTCCAGCATCCCTGGCAGGGTGGAATCAGGTTGCACTGCATTCATTGTCTGGGGTGCCTATAACATAATCTCATCTAAAGATGGTATGATTGACCCTAAATGCACAATGAAGACTACCATGTTTGTTTAAGTAAGAGTGAACAAAAGGGGCACAGTGTGACATGGAGGAGAACAGAAAGGTCAAGTGCTCTTTTCACTGTAGCATCATGAATTTGCCTCTTCTAATTCCTCAGCATCCTTCCCCTTCTCTACCTGGTTTACTTTCTCACATTGTTCTCCTCTCCTTGCTGAAACCTTTTGTTCTTCTATTACTTAACCTTTTTTTTTTAATGTTCTGTTGTGCATCTGAGACTTTTGCACCTGTTGCTGTCTGCCCATGTCCTCAGGAAAGTGCTGCGCCCTCCCTTCAGAGCCCGTACCCTGGGCCCAGAACCTTCAATCAAAGCAGCTAGAGCAGTTGCATCAGCACTGACTTGCAGAAAGTCGTCATCCCTGGCTTCCTCCTCTGCTAAAACTACCTGCAGGAAGGTAGGTGCTAGTGCATCCTTTGCCAGCAGACGTGAGCAGAAAGCCCCTAAATGTCACTTGAGTCAAAGGAACAGGAGCAGAATAAGACAGGAACAGCAACACAACTAGGAAATGAATCAAGACTTGCTCATCTGTCTGATCTCCTGTGAGTAATGGTGGCAGAAATGAGGACTTGCTATCATTATCTGCACACTAAACAGACTCTATGGTGCACCCAGGCATAGCCTGTTGGGGAGGGCAGAACGTGAGAAGCAAAGTTTTATAAGAATGTTTGCCCTTCAACAGCTTCAAGCTGCATGAGAAGTGGGAACGCTATCTCTTGGGCTGCAGTAACTATTCAAAGCTAGCCCTCCAAAAGATGTATGGTGTTGATGTAGCAGCCTAAGTACAAAATTTTGACCTACAGGTTTGCTCCTCCTGTGCCATATTACTTGCTAATATAGATATAAAGATTTATAGAGAAAATACTGCATTGGTGTGTGTGGAGTGCAAGTGACAGTGTACCTGTGAATGGGCATCAAAAGACAGGGTAGAGCAGGAGTTAAACAATGCTGGTCACAGAGCAAATGAAGAGGCCAAGATGTGCCATGAGTCCAAGAAAGACTGCAGATAATACAAAGGAGAACACCTTGTCCTGACCCTTCCTTATCCACAGACATGCAACCCAAAATGGTAAAAATTACTTAATAATGTTTTAACTACTTTTCTCCTTTTTTTTTTAACTGAGTAAAACATAACAGATAAGGAAATTTATAATACTGCAAGCTTGCAACATCTCCTAATTCGCAGGGCCATGTCAATGCTGGAGTTATCAAATAGATGTGCTGGATTCAGGAATAAACCTAACATGCAGCACCAACCAGTTCAACCCCCAGCTACATGGACAGCGATAAGCCAGAGTAATGGCTTAACAGCCCAGCCTAGTCCTTTCCTCTCAAAGTGGCAGGGATTTGTATCTAGATGAACTTTAAGGTCCCTTCCATCCCAAACCATTCTATGATTCTATGAAGCAGGGCAGGAATAAGGCAGAAAAAGCTGCAGTGGGGCTCTGTGTGCAGCTCCTGTCACAGTGACAAGATGATGTAGCTGTCAGTGGGAGCATCTGAAGGTCCCTGCTCTCAGCATTTACATGGCAAGGTGCAAATTTTCTAAAGGAAGGCAATGGGTAGCAAAAGGAATGAGACTCTTGTTGCTGCAGGTCATTAACACCTCTGGGAACTATGTATGTACTCCAGTTAATGTAACATGGGTCCAGCCAGGACAATTCTCCCTCCCCTTCCAGCTCTGGTCCCTCCCATGGTCAATGTGTATGGGGTGTTACATGTACAATAAATTTGAAATGCACATCTACCTTCTCCTTAGGGAACAAGGGGCACTGACTACACCCATAAAATTACTATTAGGTTAAAACCGAGGAAGTAAAGGGAGGGAAGTGGAGGGTTTGCTGCTCTTTTTAAGCACGAATGCTGAACCTGTGGGATTTGTTGCATCACTGAGGTCAATAGTTTGTTTCTGTTCAGAAAGGGATTAGAGATTTATATAGATAATGAGAACATGTACAGTTTTATTAGACAGACTCGGAAAAAATGCTTTGAGAAGAGATCTAAGTCCTTCTCATGTATCAGGGTATAAGCCAAACATTAAGTGATAGAGGCTGGAAAGAAAAATGCTGTGTTTGATAATCATCTACTTCATCATTCCTTTCTGCCTCCTCTGATACAGAAGGCACCGAAAAGAGACTGTGGACTTGAGTTAACTTGCTCTTCCCGGGTCACGCCAGGCCTGTTCCTAAGGCAAGAGACTAGAGCTTTCCAACACAGCAGTGCATGTGTATCTACCCTCCCAAACAGAGGCAAACAAGCATTCAGCCCTACCAAGGCATGAATGCAGGTCTCTTAAAAAATAGGCACAGCGTTTTCCAATTTTTTACAGCAGGATGTTGTTCAGTTTGTGGCACGTTAATTACTATTTACGGGACTGCTATAAAAATTAGTTACTTTTTTATAACAAAAGGCCCACAGCCAATATTTTATAGACAACACACAAAAAGGTTTGGAATTGATGATTTACAGATCAGGAAATAACACTTAATCAGCTTCCCTACCTTCCCAAGCACAACTGCGCAATTTTACGCCACCTTACTGTTTTCAACTCATTATTTATTGATGTTGATTGCTTGACATTTCACAACAGGATATGCTTGTTCTGAGAGGTGCACTCTGGGATTTATCCTGATGTGGCAGAGAGGTGTGGGTTATATTATGTTGCCCACAAGTCAGCTGTATCGTATGTCCCAGCACATAGAGTGGTCTCTAGCGTTTATGTCACACAACATAAAACCTGTTTTCACGGAGGGCGACCACTTTCCCTGCACCACACACGGAGGGAGCCAAAGAATGCGAAGCAAATGCTTCATTTACACCATCCCCACAGCGTGAAGCGAACATCATTGTCCTGCCAAGACACCACTTCTGCTTACCACCACTTCTGTAACATCTTTCATCAGACAGTCCTAAAGCTCTTTACTTCCACAAATCAATTAACTGCACACTGTCACCGTGAGGTGGAGAGACAGGGGATAGCTGTAGGTGATTTATAGATAAGTAAATGGAGGCACTTCTTATGATCATATTCCACCTCAAGTGCTACAAATCACAGTCAGATGATTAATGTTTGCAAATCACTTGAGTGGCTTGTGCTCAGTGCATCGTAGTTGACACACTTCTAAAGTGATTTGAGTCATTATGGTGTTGCTGCCATTAGCAGCAAGAGCAGAGGAGGACCTGCTCAGCCTTATGCCTGATGGCTCTGTAGGGCTGACAATAACACTGTATAGGAGGAAGGATGTATTAGCAGTGTTCTGCCCTCACTACTCCACATCCCTCCCTTGCTGGAGAAGATATGAAACAAGAAGTAGTAAATAAAAGTCTACACTTGCCAATCCTGTAGATTGCCACCTGTGCTGAACATGGGGTTTCAGTGCCATCATCCAAACCTAGAGCTCAGCACTCCTATCAGTTTTACCTTGGGAGCTTTCAAACCACAGCTGTCAGCATCTTTTGGGAAATTGTCATTGTAAAAGGAAGTCTGTAGCCCAAGTTAATCCACAATAAAAACAAAAAAAAGTGTTTCTAGTAGTTCAACACTATTATTCAGGCTCATATCAAGTTTTGCAGCCACATACTGTCCTCTAGGAAGAATGTGATTGTTCTTGAAGTAGGCACAATTCACATTCATCTCTGTCATACACAACAACAAACAAAAATATGAGACCACTGCTCATTCCTTTACCTGGTATTAATTTTTAAAGTAATGCTAGTTCGTGGCCAACCAAAAGATAAAGAGCCCAAGGACAGATTATTGATATATTTTGCAAACTATATATTTGAAGAGAGAGCTGGTTTTCCAAATTTTCTTCAATGTTACTTCGTTTTACTATGTAGGAGGTTTTTTTTTCCTATTTGTTCTCTTCTTTTATTTCTATTGCATTTTAAATTTATTTATAAAATTATTTCTTATTTGTTCACAAGTATTTCTCTAAGACAAATGAATCAGCACACATTTTAATGAAACAGTATGAAATGTATTTCAGCAGATTATATGTTACAGCTGGCTGAACTGGGCGGGGGGAAAGCATCTGCACACATGCCAACAAACCTCCATACTATAATCCAGTCCCTCAGTCTGACCCAACTTTCCAGTCATTTTCCATCATCTAGTATTACACCAACTTTTCGTTTCTTTAAATGCTTAACCCAGAGCTAGAAGACTCAGAGGCATTTGTTACAGCTTTTGTTTGAAAGTACTTAGCACCTATTTAAATTCCACTTCACATGCTTGCGCCAAGTAATTACTCACAGTTCATCTCTTCACGAAAAGGAGACAAGACAGACATGGAAAACGAAATACATGGTAATCTACAATCGGTAACTTTCTGGGAAAAATAAGTCCATGAATGTGCCTGAGCACGAAACAGATAAGAGAGAGCCTTCAGAAGCTGTAAGTCATGAAGAGAAATGCATGGCTCGCTCAGTTCAGGTTTTTGACAGCTTCACAGAAAATGGAATCTTGATTTTTAACAGATGGCATGTATTTCATTAGGAAAGATTTTCAGTGACACTGAGGTGGAAGCACAATTCCAAAACCCCGGTGAGCCTTCATAACTGGACAGAAAAGGGAAGCTAATGAGTATGTTAAATCAGCAATTAATATATCTACAGGAAGCATTTAACAGGCTAAAGGAGGTGGTCTGCAAGGCTTTATGAAGAATGATAAACCATTATGTAACACAGGTGCAGATTCTGTGCCTCTTCACGAAAAAGACCACTGGGAAACCTAAAAGGATCTGCATGGTTTCTGTACAGAGATAACGAATCTGTTAGAACTCAGTAAAGTTACAAAGTTGAGAAAGGGGTAGCAACAGTAATTCCCAGGTAATCTAGTCCAATATCTTGGAATATATCTACTTCAATATGTATGTAAAAGCCATAATTGATGTAGTTTATCCAAAATAAGAGCTGACCTTGGAGAGCTGAAAAGCAGTTAGACATCTACTCAGGCCTTATGGTTATCATAAGACTTTGAATTTCAACCCTATGTGTTGCTCCTTGACACATGCCTAAAGATAGGAAGAGGCAGAGACTGCAAATGTTGTTCCTAGTAATTTGTGATGACTATCTTTACTATCAAAGTATGTGTTTATTTTCAATTTTGATTTGTCTGTCTTTAGCTTGCTGTCATTAGTACCAATTATGTCTTCCTATGGTGGACCAAAACCCCTAAAATACTAGGTGTTTGCTTTCCATGGAAGTATTTATACAGTATAATACCTATTCAAGACAAAAGAGCAGTCAAGTCTCAAAGTTTCTCCACATTTTCTATAACTGAATTTTATATAGCACCCCAACAACTGTTACGGCTCTTCTTGTTCTTGTGTCAATTTTGAAAATATTTTTAAAAAGAGAACCTGGAATTGAATGACTTATCCCCATCCCATTCTCATCGTGGTAAAGCCTTCTCTCTTCCATACACTTTCATCCCTACCCTAATGACTGATTTATTTCTTTCTGCCACCTGTGCCAGGTGGAGAGAACATGCTGAATTCTTGTACACTAAGACTTTTTCACCTACACAGTGTGCCAGTATACAAGCCCTTCTTTGAAATATGTCTTGTTCTCCTACCTACAACGGTGAATTTGGCTGTATGTTAATTCAAAAAGAATGTTTCCCATTTGCCATGTAAGCTGGACTTGCCAGTCATTCATTTTCACTCTCATTATTTCCAGATTGTACCATTTCTTGCATGATCACTAGTCCTCAATGAGCTTCTAACACAGACAGACTAATTTTTATGTCTTGAAGATGGAGCTTCATTATTTGAACTACGTCAGACTGGGATGGCATTAACTTTCTCCATGGCAATTTGTACAGTATTGTGTTTTGGATTAGTGGCCACACTAATATTTTGATTATTACTGAACAGTGCTTGCACAATGTCAAAGCTTTCTCTGTACCTAATTACACACACACATCCCCTCCTAGCGAGTAGTCTAGTGGAGGGCAAGACATAGTGAGGGGACACAGCCAGGACAACTGACTTGAATTGGTGGAAGGGATACGTCAACCTATGTAATGTCATGCTCAGCAATAAAAACTAGTTGGTGAAGAAGATGGGAGATGGTTTTTGTCTTCTAATGTGGCTGTTGGTTGATGGCCAACTGGGCATTGATCTTCTTGTGGGAGGTGTTGAGTGATACCTTTGTATCACTTGTTTTGTTTCCTATTTCTTTCACCAATTAAGCTGTTGTGGTTTTTTTTTTCATCTCCACTGGCAAGATTTCTCATTTTTGCTCTCTCTCCCCTGTCCCACTGGATTAAGGGAATCAATGAGTGGTACCAAAAAAGACTGTCATACTCCAGCTAGTAACTAAGCATTACACAGCTGCTCACTAACTCTCCCGTGGTGGGTTGAGGGAGAGAATCAGAAGGGGAAAAGTGAGAAAACTCATGGACTGAGATAAAGACAGTTTAATAAGTAAATAAAAAGCTGTGCACACAAGCAAAACAAAATAAGGAATTAACTAACTACTTCCCAACAGCAGGCAGATGTTTGGCCATTCCCAAGAAAGCAGGGCTTCCTTACATATAACAGTTACTTGGGAAGATAAATGCCGTGACTCCACATGTCCTTCACTTCCCTTTTCTTCCCCCAGTTTTTTATGTTGAACACAACATCATATAGTATGGAGTATTCCTCTCCAAGCTGGGGTCAGCTGTCCAAGCTGTGCCTCCTGCCAGCTCCTTGTGCCCCTCCAGCCCCATTGTGTGGGGTCAACTCACAACAGCATTAGATAAAAAACCTTTTATGATGAAAAAATATTACTTGTATGTTTTGAAATGCTATTGGTATGTAACTACTGGATACAAGAAACCTTAAATCACAGAATCATAGAACAACCAGGTTGGAAGAGAGTCTGTCCCAAATTGAAGTCTCCATAACAACGTGTTGATAAACTCTGTTCTATCA
>WAAB01014246.1:0-10497 GCA_013389865.1 Piaya cayana | reverse complement strand
TCCACCCAGGAGAGTGTGTGTCTGTCCAGGCCGGAGGCTGACAGTTTCTGTAGCAGAATGCTGTGAGAAACTGTGTCAAAGGCTTTACTGAAGTCCAGGAAGACCACGTCCACAGCCTTTCCCTCATCCAGCAGCCCAGTCACTTTGTCATAGAAGGCGATCAGGTTAGTTTGGCAAGACCTGCCTTTCATGAACCTGTGTTGACCAGGCCTGATCACTCGGTTCTCTTGCATCTGCAAAGCTGATGAATCAACTTAAGGAAGACTAAAAGAAGAAACACGTCTTGCTTGATTCTGCTGCAGTGATGAGATGATGCTAGTAATCCCTCCAAAGCTACAAAGATCATAAGGAGAAAGTAGCATTGCTAAAGGTGACTTAGGTGGATATGAGTGAAAGAAGGGGATATAGTGAAGCAAATGAAAGGTATTTTCCATTCTACTGTGAAGGTGTGTCAAGTAGTGATCTGATCTTCTGTGGAGAAAGTAGGAACACCACCACCATGGGTTTGTTATCTGGCAAGGAACTTGTCCCTCAGAGTACCGCAACTAGGAATCTGCCCCACGCAAAGTCTTGATGGTTTCTCATTAAAGATCATAGAAGAAGCATGCCTGAGGTCCTCCCCACTGCTTGCCATGGTGACAGAAATACCTCTTCCCTGAGAGTTAGGTCTATTTGCTCCCAGTCAGTGAGTGGGGTCCCTCTTCAGTCGCCCTTGCACATGTGCACTTCATTGTAGTAAAGCTATGTAACAGTGCTGGCTTGATTTATGAGGGCTGCATTTCTTCCAGTGATCCCTGCTGGTACAGGACTCACTACTTCCCTTTTATGTGTCTGTGTCAGAGGGCAACTGGCAACCAGCTGTTGGAAACTGATTTAAAAAAAAACACAAAACCCCCCTTTATTATCATCTCAGTATTATTTCAAGTCCCAGTACCTGCCCGCAGTCTCTTTAAGGAGGGCAATGAGGACTGTGGCTGCAGGCTAACTTTATCACTGGTGTGAAGAAATGAAAAATAAATCATCACATTTACCACTAGGACAAACCACTGGAGTTAGTAAACCAAAACACATTCCCTGGGAATCCCACTGCAACAAAACAGTGATTCAGACCAAGGGTATGTTTTCCCAGTCGGGTTTATACTCAGAGACCATACAATATTTCTCCCTCCTAGGTGGCTCTCAATAATAGGATATTAAAAGCTCAGGAACAATACGTATAGTAATAGCATCTTTTTGTTGAAAGCAGATCTCCCCTCATACATCCGATCCAGTTGACCTATTGTGCTGTTGTACATTGCGCAGACGCAGAAGTGGTGGGAAGAGGTGGGTGGTGCTCAGCGTTAGGGATGGCTCCAGAAGCATTCTGCCTTCTTCTCATTCCAGGCAAACACAAGGCTCCCGGCACTCCTCAGGTGGGCCTATAGCTTCTGCCCTCTTCGTGTGCACCCATTCTGGCACCTCTCCAGAACTGTTCCCAGTTCAAAGAGTTTTGGTTTCCAGCTGTGCTAGAATTACTGGAGTGGCTGGCCACAGAATCTCAGGATGCATACAGAGACGCCAGCAAACAGTCCAAGCATTAGAGAAATGCACTGGAGAGAAGAGGTCAGACCATCAGTCTGAACGTTCTGGCCTCAAATGAACTTTGCAGAAATGTATATCTGGAAATACACACGGTGTTTACTGATCAAAGTAGAAAGTACAAAAAAAATAAGCCGTTGTAATTACAGTTTTCATCCTCTTGAGCACATCGGTCCCTTCCTAAGATCTGCTGAAAGTAAAGGACAATCATAATCCAATTTGAGAGAGAATTGAATGGCTGTGAGGTAATTTCCTTTTTTTTGTTGTTTTTGTTTTTGTTTTTAATTGGCAACTGAATAACAGAGAAAGCATCACATAAATGTTTTCAGGAATGGAAAGGTATAGGAGGGAGCTGAGGATATTGAGGTAAGATGGAGGGAACAGGGGAAGGTCTAGGAGAAACCAGGAGGACCAGAGGCACTGCAAAAGAGGTGCAGGGACCTGGCTTCTTGTACCAGTAGAATAAGAAAAGAACTGCAGAGATGCGTGGTACAAATCCATAGGAAACCCACCTTCATGAGTTCAAAGGCTTCTGTATCCTACCAAAACTCTGCAAAACCAGTTTGCTAAAAAAAAATCTCCCTCACCTGATATTCTTTACCTCTCAGTGGAAAACGTATGAGGCATTTTTGAGAAGTGCTGTGTCACTGTAGCACAAATGAGGAAGAATGAACAGGACAAGTGAAGCAACAGGCAGTCGAATTGAGATGGGGAGCAGGAATTACCCAGGTTCCTGCTGGACGAAGTGCCCAGGGCTAATGCTTTGCATGCACTGAGAGAAATACCATGGGAGCTAAACAAATTCCCTGCATCTTCCCAGTGGAAGGAAGGCATCCAAAGCCTAACAGCAAGCCCAGCTCCTTTGTGCTGCCCAGTGCCCTGTGCGTCCCAAGGCATCCCTGTGCCTCCCTCCTTGCCTCCTCCTCCTGCCTCCACTCATGCCTGTCTCAGGAAGATATTTATTTTTGCATTATTGGTTAGCTTTGTTTTACCTCCTAAGTAAACCTTCCAGTATTTATAGCCTCACCTCCGCACTTGTAGTATATATTAGCCTTTTATGCCTTCTCTGTCACCTGTTGAAATGAGAACTCGGGGTCTTTGGGCCTCTGCGGCCCTTCCCTTACATTAACTTAAATCACACCAGATGTGGGCCCTTACTGCAGAGGAAGACTAATTGATTTCGCCAGTCACAATATGCCTATTGTTTTTTAACACAAATAAACACTGTGGTGTGGGGGGCTTGAAGGAGTTTTTTATTATTTTTTTTTGCTTTGCCACAGGAGCCAAAGGTTATTCAATTAAAGAACTCCAGAAAGTGTGACTAATAATCCATGGGCAGGGTATTTCTACGGCAAAAAAGGAACACAGGGAAAAAGAGAAAAAAGAAGGAAAAAAAAAAATAATCTCCACACTACCCTGAGAACAGCAGCCTCACCGGAGCTGGCCATAACTGTGATGGATGGCTGGTGTGTGTAAGACGTTATTATTTGTTATGTGAGTGGGGGGAGATGGCAGGCGCATTGAGTAGTACACCTGCTGGGCTCCGAGAAGCAAGAACAGCTGTGTGCATTGATTTAGACGCTTGCTACTTGGGGCTCCAGGAACGAATCAAGCGACAGCTCATAAAAAAAGAGGGTTTTATGATTTTTTCCCCCTTCTTTCTGCAAACAAACGGCCACATCATATGTTTTCCTAACGCTGCCATAACTCAAAATTAAATCCCAGCCCAAGGTGTCAGGCTGGTACCATGTCAGAATTGTAACGGCTTATTTTAAAGGTCATTATAGATGTACCAGGGAAACACTAGGGGTTTCTGCACAAAGGTGCCATTTCATTTTGCTGGAGCTCAGGCACTTAAGGGCAATTAGCTCCACTGCTAAAAAATGAGCTGAGAGTGTTTTAACTGTTGATTTTATGCTAATAACAACTACTAATTCATATTGTTAGAAGAGAAAGCGTAGGCTGCCAAAGCTGCTCTAAGCAGCATATTGAACGACCCCAGAGCTTCCCCTAGTCCCTGGGTCCTTCTCCCCCCAGAAGGTGCACTGCACACTGAGTTGTATGTAACAAGGTCAGCAAAAATCTTCCAGAGTGAAGGGGCTAAAGCCTCAGCGCAAACACTGCAACAGGGACAGATCAACCCCCTTTCTCCATCCTGCACCCCTCCATACTGTTTCCAGGCACTACAGTGCTGCAGATGCTGCTGGTTCTCATCACTCAGTACCAGGTAAAAGCCACTGTCCTTCCCAAGCATTGTGCAAAGATGCAGTCCAGGCTTTACTGGCCCATGCTCACTTGGCTTTTGTGCACCAGGGTACCTGGGAGAGCACAGCAGTTACACTCACAGGGGCACACCTGCAGACCCTGGAGCAGCTGGGGATCAGATGAGGTGCTGCCAAGGAGATCTCAGCAAGTCACTTGGCTGCTACCTGTGGAGGAGCTGGCTCCAAGTGCTGCTCCCTTGACTGTGCTGGCACTGCTTGGAAGCAAAGATAAAAGCTTATTGTAAATGGTGCATCCGTACTGAGCAGGTACAGCTCTGACATTCAAAGGAAGAAGCTCTGCATGAGCTCTCTTTACACAGAAATTCTCCAGAACAAAAATACTTTTTAAATAGTGCCCTAACATTTGTTCCTCCATCTGGGTGCAGAAGACGACTTCAGACAAGAGCGCATCCTGTTCATTACTCTTTAAATGTTCTTTTCTCCTCTGTAAGTCTGTTGCTGACACAAAAGGTCCCAGCCCTTAAGTCAAGGATTTTACTCAGTGCATTATGCTTGTGATGAAGAACTAGGATTTGGCCACTTGTGCAAATGTATGCACAACAAACGTGGCACAAATGCTTAAAAGAGGAGAGCCTTAGAGGAAGACAACACCACATGGCAGGGTTATCCAAGAAAATGCAATTGGTTTTGCTTATCTTAAAGAGGGAAGGAAATAAACAGCTTTCAGAGTTGGGGGAAAGTTGATCTGCTCCTACCAACTGCCAGACATTAAGGTGCAAAGCCATAAAAATTATAAAAATGAAACTAATATGAACATTGTGATATTATCTAATCTGTTAGACTTTCAGCCTTGCCTTTCAATTATGAGAATGACAACAGTTAAAAAGAACAAATACTTTCACAAACATGAAATTGCCTTGGGGGATCTATTTATAAAGCTTATTCTCTGACCTGCCTTACAGCTGTGACATGGCAGTCAGTAAAAGAAAATTCTAAATAGAATAAGGATAGAATAGAAAATACTCTAACAGAAAAAAAATTCTTTTTTTTGAATGAAATTCTGAAAACAAAACAAAACCCAATATATGCTTCCCTTACTTAGACATGGAATAGTAAAACTACCACCAAGCAGCAAAAAGCCTCATAGGCCTTTGCAAGTAGCAGGTGAGACTTTGCTGCTCCTCCTTGTTCATACATGAACAAGAATTTCATTCTTAGGTCTTTCAGCTGCACTGTATACACTGCCTGGAAGTAACAAAAAGAAAGCACCATTGCTTATGTTTTTTTCTCTGAGGATCTTTCTGCAGTACTACCCATCTGAGCTCTTTGCCACTTCTTCTCTAGCCTTTCCTCAAAAAAAACTTTGGTCTGGTTAGTACAACTGAACCTGGGTTTGCAGAGGCTGTAGCTTGATTCTGGTGCAACTGCTTCTCCCTGCTGCCAGAGGCCACTCGGGTAACATGGCAGAGCAGAAGTGGAAAATGTTCTTTCCTTTCTCTCTTTAGGCTCCTGTTGCTGAAACCCAGCAGGATTATACAAAGAACCAAACAGTTTCTTCACTCAGATGCAGAGTGGATGAACATGACAAGCTGAGATTTGAACAAATGAAATGAATTGAAATGTTACAGTATTCTGAAAAAATCAGCATTCAAAGCTGAACTTCTGCAGCCAGCAGGCATCTTTGGGCCTTCTCTATGTCTTCTCTACCCAACTGCTGGCAAGCAGCTTTCTGGCTTCCCTTGCCTTTTACTGGGAACATAAAATATTGAGCAGTTCACAGTAACACCAGGGAAAAGCTAGGGAGAAATCTCAGTTTTTTCTGTTAAAGGTTGGTTGAAATAAATCCTGGGACCACAGACTGGATGGAGACAATTCTTACAAATATAGTGAATGCCCTTTGGGGCCAGAGCTGGGGTCCTTCCAGCCCTGTAGCAGTCTCTGGCAGTAGCAGCAGGATATGAAGTTTGGGAGTAGCGCACAAACCTATACACTACCTGTGGTCCTTAGGATCCACAATCATTAAATTAAGGTTGCTAGAAAATAAATACTAGCTCTTGTATTCCATTTTATGGACCTGCCATCCACAAATTTGCCCAAATCCTACCTGTCTTTACAATTCCTGTGGCAAAAGATGCCAGAAGTTTACATCCACTGTGCAAAAAAAGTACTTTACCTGTGTTAAAAAATCTGTTACTAGTTTCAACATGTATCTCTGCAGTTTTAGAGTAGCAGCCCTCATTTCACTTTATGTAGCACCTACTTGATTTTGTAGAGTGCTGAGTGAAGGAAAATAATACAGAGGCTTTCATGGAAATGCAAAAAAAATTGCCATATTACTATTTAGAAACAGATTTCAAACATCAGTCAATATTTGGAGATGGGAGTGTCATTTAGGTAACAATTACAACTAAACATAACAAACCTATTTATTAGACTGTAGGCAAAACCTTGGGGGAACACTGAGCCATGGGGCCAGGTGATAAGCGTTTGTATCTTGAGGGCTCAGAGATCTCGCTTTCTCCTTCACAGAAACAGAACAATAGTCATAGTACTCAGGTGCAATACATCACTTACTCTGTTGCTAAATAATAATAAAAAATACCCCAAACCTGTTGCAAACTCTCACAAGTTTACTGTCTTTGATAATAAAATGACACTTTTTAATATTTTTTGTTTTAATAAAAAGAGAAAAAAAAAAAAGCACAAAGCCCGCCATGGTCCTGTGAATCTCAGACTGTTTTCTCACACTCAAGAGTTTTATTTCTAAGTTCCCTAAAAAGAAGTGCTAGAATAAAATATAAGAACTTTACCTCAGCCTCTTTAAGAATGGATAAAGTTCTTTTTATGTAATTGTATAAAAATACTAAGAAACCTATATTCTCCAACACAGAGAATACCCGTGAAGTGTGGTCAGCTCACAGAGTCCCTGTTTCTTCTGATATTCTTATGCCTTTCCCATTCTCCTATCCAACTTGACATAGGCATGTGGGGGGGGTTTTGGTACTGTGCAGGACTGATGGAAGCTAAAATCCGGGGTAAAACACAGAATTTATTTAGAATGTTATTTACACGTTGGGGCATTGTTGATATTAATTTCAAACTGCACTAAGTNTACCCGTGAAGTGTGGTCAGCTCAGAGTCCCTATTTCTTCTGATATTCTCGTGCTTTTCCCATTCTCCTATCCAACTCGACATCAGGCATGTGGGGGTTTTTTTGGTACTGTACAGGACTGATGGAAGCTAAAATCTGGGGTAAAACACAGAATGTATTTAGAATGTTATTTACACATTGAGGCATTGTTGATACTAATTTCAAACTGCACTAAGAGAATATCCTTACCTGGATCTAGCAATCTGGGAGAAGAGAATCCCACTTCTTAATACTTATATGTTAAATCTCTGTATATGTACTGTATGTTAGGCATCTCTTTGCTTTCTTAAAGATCTCTGACTTTTCAGTTTATAATAAAGCCTAGCAAGGGAATGGAATTGCAGCAGCAATGGGAAACAATTGAGACAAATGGGAAAAATTGAGGCAGATCAAGCAACTAAAAAAATCTAGAAGTACGTGAAGTATTTTTCTTTTCCACTACAAAAATGAAGAGAAATACAAGAGGTAACAAATTACTCTCTTAGAGAAAGGGTTTCTAAGTCCTGATCTTACCTGTTACTCAAGCAGTGGAACTGTCATTCCCACATGAATTTGGATCTGAAGTATGTTATTCCATATAATTTACATTGGTGATTTTTTCTATTGATTTTAGATTCCAAGAATCAACCCGTAGAGCCAGACATGTGCATAAATAGAGAAAAAGTCCCTTAATATTTTAAGCAATCATACAACTGATCCTATATTAATTTATAGATGCTGAGAATGTGCTGTATGATGTTTGCAATAGGGAAGGAAACTATCCTAATTCTGAAGTCCGTTCATGCTCAGAAAATTGCAGTAAGTATTTATCTTAATATGCTAATATCCCAAAGTATCTCTAAACTGTGGAACCAATTGATAAACACACTACTACTTTTCTAGAAAGCAATGAAATAGATTTTAATAATGATTTGTATTAAAATTTATCATTATTTTTTCCCCAAATTATTCTGTGGACTTTTTTTTTTTCAACAAAGACAACTTAGACTCATAAATAATATTTTAACCTTTAAAGACACTGAAATATGATAACTTTCAAGCAAGTTCAAAACAAGTAACTTGAGGAAAGCAGAATTACAGAAGATATGCACTATAATGGATGTAGAACAGCCACAATCTAAATTTTATTCTATGCACAAATGAAATGACAACATACACATTAGACAAAGCAGTTGCTACCTGCATCTCCAGAAGGACATGGTTCTCTAGGAGGTATTTAATCAAACACCATTAGAATGGTGTGGGGCAGAGAGCGAAAAATACACAGGTTCTTGGAGTAAAGTTAGAAGACGAGGAAAAATAAATGACTGAGAGTTTGGGCTAATATTTTAATTTTAGCAAATAGCTCTGTAAAATCTTCAGTGGTCCCACTTTTTGGGACATTAGTTCATGCCAAGTAATAGGGGCAGAATTCTTCATAATTTCTTTAATTGTCTACTGTGAAAAAACTGACATAAGCCATTAATGCTATTTGCCCATGAGTAGGCAGGGGATGTGTTTTATGTTGAAAAAGAGAGTATACCTCTCCAGAAACTCCGCTGTATTGATTCTTTGCTTCAAGAGGAGCATATTATCTACTCAGCTTCTGATATGTTTTTCAGACACTCCTCTGACACCTCAAGATTTCTTCGAAGTTCCCTATTTATGTGGTGACCCTAGCCTATCTCTTTTTAGGATGCAAAATCTGATAGGATCATAGCACACAGGAGAATTTATTTGTTTTAAAAACTTTTTTACTAGTTACCGCCTTCCCATTTTAGGGTTTTGCACGGGCCAGGCTGCCAACATTTGACATGTTCCAGATGGATATACGGAACAGCAATGCAGGTCAGTGGTGCCTTGTTCTGCGGTTAGATCTGAACACAGGAGGATAGAAAACAATGCGGGGAAAATAGAATATTTCAGGCGAAGTGTCCTAGTTTCGGAAAGGGCCGTGGGCTTTCTGTACATTTACAAGCACTTTCTCACATTACGAACTGACGGGTTTCTACTGAAGCCCTTGTCAGTCAATCTCTCTCTATTTCTCCCCAGTGTTCTGTTAAAGCCAAATAAAGCATATTTGCCTCTGCTTTTCCCTCTTATTGATGTATGTAAAGTTATTGGCTTCTTGCAGGTGTCTGCTTCTTGCATTTGTAATGACAGTTTAGCAAAACAATCAACCAAACCTGAGGCCACAGAAAAGCTTTCACAAGAGGGTCAAAAGGGTTTCCTCTTATGCTAAAGGTCTGCAACATTATTAGCAGTGCTGTGCCAGAGATATTTACCTGTTGGTTACTTTTCAATTGATTCAACATGTGGCTACAGGGAGGTTGGTGTCTTTAGATTAAACCCACTTCAAGTTAATATCTTGGGATAATTTGGGGAGTGGAGGAGGGAAATGACTGCTCACCCTGCTTTGGCAGAGCTTTTATCTCTGTTTTTAAGTTTAGCCTCAAGTAAAAGGAAGCAAACAAACAAGAAATAGAGGAAAACTATCCCAGTCAATTAGAGTTTTGACATCTAAAAAAGACAATGTTGGATGAGATCATCTCATCACAGCCCATAAAACTATCTCTTCCTCCCTTTGTAATACATATGTTCCATTCCAAGTTCCTTCTTAGTCTTTTGTGGCTAAAGTGAATTGAATATCCCAGGCAAAACATGTCTGATTTATTGATTGTCTGGGAGAATTAATGCTACAAATGCAATAACATCTAATTTTAATTCAAAAGGAAAAACAAACCCCAAAAGCTTAGACCTCTCCATGAAAGAATTTAGGAACTGATCCATGGTTTATAGAGCCAGAGGGAAGCAGTCTGCACATCGATCCTGACCTCCAGGATGGCACAGGCCAGACCATTTCTTCTGTGAATTACTTCCTTTTGGAAGTAAGGTATATCTTTAAGAGAAACAGTCTATCTTAATTTTCAAATTGCCAGTGACAGAGAACCTTGCATAGCCACCAGACTGGTTCTTCTGATGATTAGCTGCCCTTCTCTGGTAAAAACATGTGTGCCTTATTTTTGTTCTGAAGTTACCATGGTTTTATTTCCAGTTGTTGGATCCTGCAATTCTTTTCACCACTAGATGAAAAGCAAAACAAAACGCAGGGTTCTCAGTGCAGGTACCTAGGAACAGCCATCTTTATAAATTTCTTCAAGAGACTGAGCTCTTTTCAACTCTTCTGCTCTAGTGTAAGCTTTCCAGCCTTTCAATATTTTATTCTTTTAATCAAAGGAGAATCTCTTGATTCTCCCATGAGACTTTTCTTGCTATTCATTACCCAGCTTGGATTGTGGACACCAGTGAATATAAAAGCTATATTCATATCATCACTGAACACCATACCTGTATTAATTCACCTCTCCAACCCTTTCTTGAGTTCTTGGGAAGCTCCTATTTGACTGAGTACTGACTGTGGTACCCAGTACCCTCCAGAGTACCTATAGTGTTCTGTAAGTCTGGCCTGGTTTCTTTTTTCCAAACAAATGTCTTTACTTCCTAATATGTTGCTTGCATCTCTTTCACCAGGCAATCTGGTCTGCATCACTGGTTTATCTTCTT
>WAAB01014245.1:2211-17211 GCA_013389865.1 Piaya cayana | reverse complement strand
AATAGACTTAATTCCCACTGAAAAACAAAACAAAACCCAAACCAAACCAAAAAGCTATTCTTTGTGGAAAGGCGCCGCCTGTCTCCGGAGAGAGCGAGTTAGAGAGCAGCGTGTGTGTGTGTGTGTGTGTGTGTGTTTATTTTGGTAACGTGGGGCGGGAGGGGGGGTCCCGGGGGAAGGGTCGGAGGGGCTCGGAGGGGCTGCAGGGAGCCGGGAGAAGGTGCCCTAATGAAGAGCGGAGCTGACAGCTCTGGCAGCTGATGCCTGTGCTCAGCCACAATTCCTGGAGGAGGCGTTGATGGATCCCAAAATCTTGACCACGAGTCCCATTAACCCCTGCCTGGCAGCGGCAGAGAGGGGGGGGGGGGAACCCTCTGGGGTCGGGACCCCCCTCACTGTCCGGAGGGGAGAAATGGTCCAGATATGCGAGAGGTGGCCCAGGGGGAGAGAGAATGTGGCCCAGGGATGGGAGAGGTGGCCCAAGGGGTGGGAAGGTGGCGCAGGGGGGGGGGGGGGAGGCCCAGGGGGAGGAGAGGTGGCCCAAGGGGAGAGAAGGTGGCCCAGGGATGGGAGAGGTGGCCCAAGGGGTGAGAAGGTGGCCCAGGGGGGAGAGAATGTGGCCCAGGGATGGGAGAGGTGGCCCAAGGGGTGAGAAGGTGGCCCAGGGGGGAGAGAAGGTGGCCCAGGGATAGGAGAGGTGGCCCAAGGGGATGAGAAGGTGGCCCAGGGATGCAAGAGATGGTCCAGGGGGAAGAGAAGGTGGCCCAGGGATAGGAGAGGTGCCCCAGGGGAGCGAGAGTTGTCCAGGGATGCAAGAGGTGGCCCAGGGGGGAGAGAAGGTGGCCCAGGGGAGAGAGAATGTGGCCCAGGAATGGGAGAGGTGGCCTGGGGGGCGAGAAGGTGGCCCAGGGATGCGAGAGGTGGTCCAGGAGGAGAGAGAAGGTGGCCCAGGAATGGGAGAGGTGGCCCAAGGGGGGAGAGAAGGTGGCCCAGGGATGGGAGAGGTGGCCCAGGGATGGGAGAGATGGCCCAGGGGAGAGAGAAGGTGGCCCAGGAGGGCAAGAGGTGGCCCGGAGGGAGAGAGAAGGTGGCCCAGGGATGCGAGAAGTGGCCTAGGGTGGAGAGGTGTCCCAGAGAGTGGTCCCCAAAGCCACCCCCGGAGAGGCTTCACTGGCTGGTCCCCACAAAGATGCTTGTGAAACACCCTCATCGGTGCCAGAGCTGCTGGTAGTGGATGCACAGGAGGGAAACCCCAAAGAGGGGTGGAGGGGCAGCCAAAACCAGGGAGAATCGGAGAATTGTTTAGGGTGGGGAAGACCTTGAACATCATCGAGTCCAACCGCAAACCCAGCACTGCCGAGTCGGTCTTTAAACCGTGTCCCTAAGGAATGGGACATCAGCAAAACCCCAAACCCCCACAGCACCCCCCAAAGCCCCGTAGCCCTCCCAAGCCCCCGTGACAGGCTCGGGGGGGTAATTATCGCAGCGTGATGAAGGAGTCTCCGCCAGGATGGATTGCACCGTTAATTACTGTCCTTTTTTTTTCTTTTTTTTTTTTTTTTTTTTTTTTTTCCACAGGCTTCTAATGTGAGGAAAAACACGCGGTGACAAGTGTGGAAAAGAGCAAGCACTAAATTACTGTCAGAAAAATAAACGGCGGTGCGCGGCGCCGGGCGGTGATTTACAGGGGCAATTAGCCACCGCCCCGCCGAGTGGCCCCGCAACGGGGCTTTTCCCTCTCTCCCACCCCAAAAATGGGGATGGAGGAGGAGGAAAGAGGTGAACCCCGAAATCTGGAGGCTGTGTTTGAGGGGAAGGTGCAAAAGCATCCGTGGCCTGTGGCTGGTGCCCAGGTGTGATTGAAGAGGTGAGGGAATAAAGTTAAATGGAAAATACTGGAAAGAAGGAGCTGGAAAGGCTGCTGGGGCTGGGTGAGAGGGTGGAGGTGTCTCTGCTGCTGCCGAGCACCTTCTGGAGGTGCCGTGGGGGGCACTGAGGTGGGTGTTACACCTTCTCGTGCTGTTTCACTGGGGAGCAGTCCAGGAGAGAGGGTCTAGGTTGAACCCAGCAGCAAGGAAAGCGCAGACAGAACAAGCTCCAGTTCAGCCCGGGACCGTCGCAGCGAGACCCCAGTAGCGGGTTGTGGGGCTCCCTGGAGATGGAAGGACCACGGAGTCCCTGGTGTGGAATTATAGAATAGAATCATCAAATGCTTTGGGCTGGAAGGGATGTTTACAGCTCATCCACCCCCTCCTGCAGGAGCATCTTTAACTCGATCAGGTTGTTCAGAGCTCCGTCCAACCTGGCCTTGGATGTTCTGGGGATGGAGCCTCCACTGCCTCCCTGGGAGCCCATTTATCACAAGTGCCTCCCCGTTTATCACTTCTTTATATCCAGTCTGAATTTCTCCTCCTTTAGCTTAAACCCACTTGTCCTGTCACAACAGGCCTTGCTGGCCAGGGCTTTGTCCTGGACCACGTGCCTGGGAAGGGCACCTGGGCCTGAGAGCTGCCAGACTGATTCGTGCCTTTAAGGGTGGTGATGATAGAATCATGGGATGGGTTGAGTTGGAGGGGACCTCACAGCCCATCCAGTCCCACCCTTGTGATGGGCAGGGACACCTCCCACTGGATCAGGGGCTCCAAGCCCCATCCAACCTGGCCTTGAACCCCTCCAGGGATGGGGCAGCCACACCTGCTCTGGGCAGCCTGGGCCAGGGCCTCCCCACCCTCATTATGAAGAATTTCTTCCTAATGCCTGATCTAAATGTTTTCCCCCTCCAATTTACAGCCGTTCCCCCTCATCCCATCACTACCTGCTTTGCCTCTGCTCCTCTTGCTGGATTCACTTTGAGCACACGGTGGTTTCGTAACCACTCTTCTCGCCATCCCTGACCTAGCCAGCCTCACTCAGTTGGTGGCCAGACATCTATTTTCATTTCCTAAAGCTTGTGTCCATCCCCTGAGCCGGTCCTGGCTCCTGCAGAAGGCAGCGCTCCGGCTTTGGATGCTGCTCCCTTCGACCTGCCAGCCTGGCTCCTCCGAATGGTTGGCACTCGGCTCCTCGGAGACAGTCAGTCCGGGCTGCGGCACCAGCTGGTGCCAGGCAGCTCTGGGGGAGCCGTGCCAGCCGCAAGCCCCTCTTGACACGGCGCCTCGTGGGGAAGGCAGGCGTGTGCCTTTTGGAAGAGGATGAGGAGCGGCTGCGGGTCCCGGTGACCCCAGCGAGTGCCCTTCCCTCCCTGCTCCAGCTTCCCAGCTTCTGGGGAGTGNCTAAATCTCCTCTGGCAGAGCTTGAGGCCATTCCCTCTTGTCCTGTCCCCTGTCCCTTGGCAGAAGAGCCCAGCTCCCTCCTCTCCACAACCTCCCTTCAGGTAGTTGCAGAGAGCAATGAGCTCTCCCCTCAGCCTCCTCTTCTCCAGGATAAACACCCCCAGCTCTCTCAGCCTCTCCTCATAAGGCCTGTTCTCCAGCCCCTTCCCAGCCCCATGAAGCCTTTGGGAAGCACTGGAGGCTTATGGATGGACAACGGCTCTCAGAAGCAAAGCAGAAATGTTTGTTTTGGGGTCTGCCCTTGGCTGCTTCCTCGCTTTCGAGCGGTGGTTCTCGTGGGGGCGTGCGCGCACGTGCACACCAGGCGCTCCTGCCTCCTCCTGCAGGTTGCTAGGCTGCCTCCTATTAAGTGATGTCACCAGCATCCCTCTCATGTAGTCCCGTTCCTCCCACTGGAAAAACTGTTTGTGTCCTTTAAATAAATATTTAATGCCTTTCATTCTTTTCTACCTTGTTGCTTGTTTTCATTATTGAAGGCGAGGTCAGAGTTCTTTCGGTAGGAAGCTGTGAGAGACAGAGCAGACCCTCCATCCCATGGGATTTTTTTTCCATGTATTTCAGGCCGGTTCCTAAGAAAGTCTTTTTTTTTTTTTTTTCTCTGCACATCTCTCCTTGAAACCAGTGCGAGAAACAGAGTCGGAATGACAACAGCATCTCTGCACGGCCTGGACACGGCCCCGCAGCGGCGCTGGGGCACAGAGGGCACTCGTGGACCTGACGGCGCGGGATGGGAATCCAAGGGGAATGTGGAGGGAAGGTTTGGTCTGACCACAACCCAAAATGTAAATGCAAGCGGGGATCCTACTTTGGAGCCCATGCAAACACCTCACACATCGTTTTTGTTGTTTCCACAGCTGGTTAATGTTGCTGGGGCGTATGAACACAGAGCACGGCTCGCACCAGAGTTGGATTCACCCACGTGCCTTGTCTGGCTAGTTAGCACCTATGATGCTGAAACATGTAAGAGCACCTGGGGCTCCCAGCCCTCCTCTGAGGTTGCCTCTGCTACCAAGTTATCGAAGGTTCTCAGTGATGTTCGGTCTTCTATCCTCTTGTGCTCGGGCTTTCCTACCTGCCAGCTCTTGGATAACTTGCTGCCTTCTACCCTGGGTGAAGGGCAGAGTCTCCTAGATCGTCCTTGAAGGTTTCCACTCAAGGGGAAATTGAGACCTTCAGGGAAGATCTAGGAGACTCCCTAACCCTCCTTCATCACCGGTGCTGCTGGGATTTTAAAAGTTTTAAACCCTGCACCTCCTGCTCTCCTGTAAATGTTGATCCATGGCATTTCACAATCGGTGAGCAGGTAGATGCAGGATGTGTTTTATGGTCCGATGTTGCTTGCTGGGATGAGAGCAGCAGGATTCACGTCACAGGGTGTGAGATCCTTCGTGTCCTGTTGGAGGGCACCAGGGAGGCAGGAGGGGATGGAACCTCTTCAGGACCATCAAGGCACGGGCTCTACTGGGACATAATTCTAAAGAAAAGAGGTAGATGGACAAAATGAGAGCGTAGGGTGTTGAGCAGCAGTTTTGGAAGCCGATGTTACATCTCGGGTGGACTGGAGGTCCTACTGATAATTTTCTCCTGTGCTTGGAGGTCCCGCATGAAGGTCTCAGAGCAAGAGCAAAGGTTTTGCCATATTGACCCATGATTTTTTTTAGGAATGTCTTGGAAGAGCAGCGATTCCCCGTGACGTGTAGCAGGTGGGTGTCACATTCATTTCAAACAGAAATTTTCTGTCCTTGCACGTCACGGCTCCTTGGCAGGGCAGCTCCAAACCACCTCCAGTGCCTTTATTGCAGAATGACCCTGTGTGTGTGTGTGTGTCACAGGAGAAACCACAGGAACACGCTGCAAAATCCAACATTAAATCTGCCTGTCGGAGCCAGGGGGTTGAGATTAAAATTCATATTTTAATGCAATGCCGACACGGGAAGTCAAGAAGTCGTTCGCCATTAGATGGTCGTTATTGCTACCCAAATTCGTTGTCATCCCCCGACTTAATGGCTGTTACCAATTATTTTTCCGCTTTAAAAGAATATTAGTGAGGGTTTACATAATATTCAAATAATTCTATAATTCCATAAAGCAATTTCTCCTCCTTTCATCTGCTGGTGACCGAGGGGCTGCTGGCTGGTTGCGATTCCTCCTGTGCGCGGGGCGGCTCCGAGGCTCTTGTACCCGTGATGTTCAGCAGCTCCGCGGGGATGTTGCTGGGGAGGATGCGGGAAGGTGAGGTCAAGCCTTCTCAACCTCGACTACAAGGAGCTTCTCTGTGGGGAAAGTGGTTCTTAACACAGGGGTTGACGCTTTGCTTTGTCTCGGCTCTATTATTCAGGCGGGTTTTTTCTGCCCGGCAAATCCCTCCGAACCTGAAAAAGCCGCCGAAGAGTTAAAAAGAAATACCAGAATAAAATATTTCTGATAGATTTCATAAAGGGTGAGGAATAGCAGAGGGGGTGAAAAAAAAAATATTTTGGATGTAAATAAATTGTGCTTCATTCTTCAAGCCGGTAATGAATTTTTATTTATCCGAAAAGATTTAAGGTGGCCCGAACTGTTTGGATGGGATGCAGAAAGCGTTCCTGCCTGACAGGGGCCTGAATTGATTACTTTGCTGAGGGAAGGGAGAAAAGGGAGTTTTATTTAAATCAACTTTAAAGCTTTATTTTAAAGGGCGGATATTGGTAGCTGGAGAATACTCGCTGCCTTCCCCTCCCGCTGCAGCTGGACGGCAAGAGCCGGCCTGCACTTATTTATTTATTTCCCGCACAGAGGGGAGGAATATATAGGCCCATGAATCAATCTAGATAATGGGGAAGGCTGGATGTAATAAATAATACAGTAACAACCCTAAACTAATGAGCTGTTGCTAAGGTACATTTCACAGGCTCATCCTCTATATAAAAAGTCACTAATAATCCCTCGGTGTAATCAGATGATAAAGCTTTGCCATAAGGCAACACCTGTGCAATTAAAGCCGCGGATTCTTTTGCACGTTTCATTAATTTCAGGATTTTGTAAAGGCACAATGACTACACTAATAATCTGGTCTACTTGACTCCGTGTCTGCTGGAAACAGGGTGTCTAATTAGGTAAAGGTAATTAATTAGAGATAAATGGAGCTAATCAGACTCGGTTAACACTAATTCTCTGAATTAAGACATTTTGGGACACCTACTATTCCACCGGCTTTGATGTTTCCCAACAAACACTGACTTGGAGAGGAGTCAGAACCCGCTACGTTTATTCCGTTGGTGATGTCTGGCTGGAGCTGTGCGCCCCAGTAGCCGTGCGGGGGGCCGGGGGACCCCAAACTGTGCTCACTGCATGGGTTTGGATGGAAGAGGAACCCCTTCCATCCGTGAAGTTTTGGGGTTGGTTTGGTGCCTCCAGCAGCCACCTGGGGGCTTTTTACTGGCTCCTGTCGGGCTCCTGCTGGCTGGGGTATTCCCCCCACCCCATCTTCTTTCCCTGATGTGGACAGGTTCTTGGGTTCTGGGATGTTCTGGTGTTTGGAAGGGTCACCGCAACCCCTGCTGGGGACAGGACAAGGTGCAGAGTGCGGGGCCTTAGAAGAGAGGAGAGTCAAAATAAAAATAATTCTGGCAAATTTAAAATAAATTCAGGTTATTTTTGTGGAAGGCTGAGGTTCTCACAGGTGGCCTGTGCACTTGTCGGCCTCCTGGAGAGGAGACAGGTGCTCCTCATCCTGCCTTGGTAACTACATTGGGTTCAGGTGCCGGAGTCTTTAAAACCAGCAGGACCACAGGTTGGAGGAGTAAAAGGGAGTGGGAGAAGATGTGAGCAAGGGAGCTGGTTGCTTTGATGCTNCCCCAAACTGTGCTCACTGCATGGGTTTGGATGGAAGAGGAACCCCTTCCATCCGTGAAGTTTTGGGGTTGTTTTGGTGCCTCCAGCAGCCACCTGGGGTTTTTTTACTGGCTCCTGTTGGGCTTCTGCTGGCTGGGGTATTTCCCCCCCACAGCTTCTTTCCCTGATGTGGACAGATTCTTGGGTTCTGGGATGTTCTGGTGTTTGGAAGGGTCACCACAACCCCTGCTGGGGACAGGACAAGGTGCAGAGTGCGGGGCCTTGGAAGAGAAAAGAGTCAAAATGAAAAATAATTCTGGCAAATTTAAAATAAATTCGGATTATTTTTGTGGAAGGCTGAGGTTCTCACAGGTGGCCTGTGCACTGGTCGGCCCCCTGGAGAGGAGACAGGTGCTCCTCATCCTGCCTTGGTAACTACATTGGGTTCAGGTGCCGGAGTCTTTAAAACCAGCAGGACCACAGGTTGGAGGAGTAAAAGGGAGTGGGAGAAGACGTGAGGAAGAGAGCTGGTTGCTTTGGTGTTGTGGAGTTCCTACGTGCTTTTGTTATCAGCTCTATGTTGGATGATTCCTCATTTGCCTTTGTTTTCCAGGTAATTATTCCCTCCTAGCATGGATAACGTGCTGTGCTGATAGGTGCAGTGGGAGGGAGCTGTGACTGGTTTATGTATGTGATGAAATGATGGGTTTTGTTGGGTGTTGGGAGTGGGGAGCACTGCTGGGCACAGGGAGCAAGTGCAGAAATGGAGTTGGGAGGGACCCATAAGGATCATCAAGTCCTGCTCCTGTCCCTGTACAGGACACCCTAAGATTCATGTTGTGGGGCTGCAGATGTTGGCTGGAAGCTTCTGGAACATTGTTGGGTGAAGAACCTTTTCCAAATGTCCAACCTGACCCTTCCCAGCTCAGCCTCCTGCCAGCCCCACAGGTCCTGTTACCAGTCACCAGAGAGAAGAGACCAGTGTGTCCTCCTCCCTTTGTGTTTTAGAAGGTCTCGCCCCTGATTCCCCCTTGCCCACGGCTGCTCTGCTCTCCCTCCCNCCTGTCCCTGTACAGGATACCCCAATATTCATGTTGTGGGGCTGAGGGTGTTGGCTGGAAGCTTCTGGAACATTGTTGGGTGAAGAACCTTTTCCTAATGTCCAGCCAGACCCCTCCCAGCACAGCCTCCTGCCACCCCCACAGGTCCTGTTATCAGTCACCAGAGAGAAGAGACCAGTGCCTGCTCCTCCTCCTCCTCCCCTTGTGTTTTAGAAGGTCTCACCCCTGATTCCCCCTCGCCCACGGCTGCTCTGCTCTCCCTCCCACATCTCAAAAGGCCTCGATATTTTTTTTTTTATATACTTTTTTTCATACCTTCATACAACCTAAGCTGCTGCTGCGCAGTGTGGTACGTAAATAATGAGATTGAGGCAGGAACGAGCCCTTGCCGGGTGAGCCGTAGCCTGAGGTGAGTCTCTGCCAGCTGAGCTACGCTGCCCGCGCTGGAGGAGATGAAATAGAATTGTCTGAACATTTTTATTGCCGAGCACTTTCTGGATTGACCTTTCAATAACTTGTTAAACTACAGAAAACATTTCTGTTTTCTAGATGTGAAAGACCTGCTGGGCCGTGCAGCCGGCAAACGCACCTCTGGATGTCTTTAATCGCAGCTTGGTGACTTTGGGCTTTGAGAAGCAGGTGGGGCTTGGGCCCTGCTGTTTGAAATCACTTGCATTTTCCAGGATGGAAAACTGAATCCTGGTTGTCAGTTGAGCTGTGGGTTCAATGGAACCAGCGCAGTCTCTGGGGAAGGATGAGGGACGTCAGCCTGTGTCGCTTAAACCAGGAAGGCAAAATGCTCTGGTCTCCTGGTTGGACTCGATCTCCAAGGTCTTTTCCAACCAAACAATTCTGAGATTCAATGATCATTAGCATCCAGCCAGGACAGATCCTGGAATAAGCAGCTACTGCTACACAAGCCTCTGGTCAGGGCTGCAGAGCAGTTATCTGTGAGAGTCCGAGCCTGATTTAATCACAATAATTTAACCACTCTTGTGCTACGGAAGTTATTGTTTAACACTCTCTTCAATCACATTTCTATTTCTTTTGTATCACAGGAAATAAGAGTTTTGCAGTCCAGCACCTCAAATTTCAAGTCTAGTTGTTATCTGATGCCCTTGTCCTTCTGAACTTAACCCTGTTTGTTGTCCAGGCTTCACGTTCTCTGAGGAGGATCCACTTAACACGCAGTGCAGGGAAGGTGAGAGGTGTTCTGAGGGGTTCCAGAGCTGCTGAAGCTCCGCTCAGGCTGATCGCTGTGCACATGCAGCCCTGAGCATCTCTAGGAGTGCTTGGGAGCCTGGGACATGGCAGGGTCGCTATTTTTTTTAAGTCATGGTTGCTCATTAGTGTAACTCAGGTGTTGGCAGCGAGTCCAGAGGTTGAATGAACTTTTGAAATATCAGCTCAGCTGACAGCCGCTCTCTTAAGGGAAACTGGCCAATGTACCAGAAGAGGCAGCTTGGCTAAGGAATGAAATCTCTCTTTCAATCCATCTTTCTTTTCCCTTTACGCATCCTCCTCTTAGTGTCTCTGTGCTGAGAGGTGAAGATGCTGAAGTTTCTGTTGTGCTCCCTGGGTGACAGAGCTGCTGAAATTCACCGTCCTCCAATCCGACAATCCTTGTTTCCCACAGGGATGGGCTGAATCAACACTTGTTGGTCTTGGATATCATTATAGAGCCGCTGGGTGTCCCTGAGCTTGTTCAGGCAAGTACGGGATGGGATTGATCTTACCTGACTGAGCACAGATTTGCTTTCTAGGCTTCTTTTAGTGGAATGAAATGGGCTCTAGCCTGGTTCCTCTGACCTGTTTGCGGTTTCTCACCATGACAAGCATTGGTTTCCAGTAGTGGTTAAAGGTACCTGGGTGACCTCAATGTCCAGGTGAGGCCCCCCAGGCTCTGAGCAGGGTGGCAGAGTTGAAGGAACGGTGCTGTGTGAGAAGTGGGGCAGGGAGGGTGTGGAAAGACTGAAAAGGAGTTGGAAAAAAGGAGTGATTCTCGGAATGTTGATGTCTCTGCTTTGTGTGTGCTGTTTGTTTGGTTTTGTTGGTGCAAGAATACATGGTAGAGAAAAAAACCACACAGCAAGAGGAAGATGAGAAAAGTTGAGCCTGTGGAAAGGGGTGACTGTCGAGGAGAAGGAGGTGGGGTTGGGGCTGACATGGCTGGGTTCTTTGGCCATCGGTGCTGCGATGAGGTGTTGTCCTGAGTCCAGCACCTATAGTACAGTGAAGGGGTCCATGGGAAAGGCGACTTCTTTAATTTCAATACATAAACATTATAGTCTTAATTTGAACCATCAAATATTTAAATTCTATAAATGAAAAGGGCAGGAAAATCCTCAGTAGTAGCATTTGCTCACCTCTTCTTGGTTTGCTTTTGCGACCTTCCCTGTTGGCCTTTGCTGTTTCCTAGAGCCGCATCAAAGCGGGTTCCCCAGGCTCAGTGCTGCGGCGCAGCCCATAATCCAGCATCTCATCAGGAACTGACATGCTGTTCTTCACAGCCGCGGTGGGTTCCCTGCTCTGCTGTGGTTCACGAGGCAGAAATGCTTCTTAATTTCCCATTTTCATACTGCTTCCAGTGAGATCTGGGACCTTCCCAAGCAGCCGCTGCTTGGGAACACGAGAATGTTGGGTTTGAAAACCAGTGATGTGCTAAAGCCGAGCAAAGGGTTGTGCTGCTTGCTCCTATTAGAGGCTTGTATGGAATGAGATTTGCCTGGAACANGGGTTCCCTGCTCTGCTGTGGTTCGCAAGGCAGAAACGCTTCTTAATTTCCCATTTTCCATATTGGTTCCAGTGAGATCTGGGACCTTCCCAAGCAGCCGCTGCTTGGGAACACGAGAATGTTGGGTTTGAAAACCAGTGATGTGCTAAAGCTGAGCAAAGGGTTGTGATTCTTGCTCCTATTCAAAGCCTGTATGGAAGGATATTTGCCTGGAACACCTTATATTCATAGAATCATAGAATCACCAGGTTGGAAGAGACCCACTGGATCATCGAGTCCAACCATTCCCATCAAGCCCTGTGCTACCTTCTTATAAAGCAACTCAAACCGCTGCTCAGCATCATTTAAATGGCACCGTGGTCACAAAACTCTTAATGCTTTAAAGAGGGAGTTCTAAAATTTAATAGTTGATTTTATTATTGCTCTTTTGGATATAATTAATGAGGGATATGCTTCAAGCTGTGTCCTCCCTGCCACTAAACTCTGTTTTTGTTTCGCTCTGGGGGGAAAGGAAGCCTGTCAGCCCATGGGTCTCTCCCTTGGTGCACGTTATTAGTCTTTTTAGAGACAAACACAGTTCTGCTGTCACTGGTTTGGGTTGAGCAGAGGGTGTTTCTCTGAGCCTAAGGCTGGGCATAAGGAAAAAATTCTTCACTGAAAGGGTGATTGGGCACTGGCAGAAGCTGCCCAGGGAGGGGATTGAGTCGCCTTCCCTGGAGGGGTTTAAGGTGCTGTGGACGAGGTGCTGAGGGACATGGGTTAGTGATTGATGGGAACGGTTGGACTTGATGATCCAGTGAGTCTCTTCTAACCTGGTGGTTCTATGATTCTATGACCTTTTCCTTCTGCATGCTTGGTGGCTGGTTTGAGTCTTGTTGATCTCACTCCTCTTAAGCCAAACCACATCTCAGGCTACTTTATCTGGGATGCGAGGGTGCGGTTGGCGGGGTCCCAGCCCCAGGGCTTTGCGGGGCTGCTCTCTGGTGCCGGGCGCTGCCCTGGCTCACGTGGCACGTGGCCCAGCAGAGCTCGACCTGGGGAAAGAGACATATGGCAGGAGAACGGCTTTTAAGGACAGGGCTAGAAATCAGAGGCAGGGTTGTTTACAAGCTGGGCCTTGGGTTCACTGGCACGAGATGAAAGGCTGTCAGTGCCCGCCGGAGCCTGGACTCCTCCGGCTCCCTGCAGCACCACTAATCCCTGCCGCAGCGGCTGGTGCCGGGCGAAGGATGTGAGTGGAATCAGCAAATTCCTCCACCCTCTTAATTGCGCTGGTTAGCGTTTTGGTGAGTTCATCATCGTGGATTTCCCAGGCTTTATTTTTTTGCTGAAGAAATTGAAGGATTTTTGTGTTTCGCGTGTATCTTTTGGCAGCATTTCAGTAGAACTAAACAACCTTGAAATGCTGATTTTTCTCATATTTCTAATGGAAAGCTTTGTGTCCTCTTTCACTGAGAAAACTGGAATGGGCTGCCCAGAGAGGGGGTTGAGTCCCCTTCCCTGGAGGGGTTTAAGGGCCGGGTGGACGAGGTGCTGAGGGACATGGGTTAGAGATTGATGGGAATGGTTGGACTCCATGATCCGGTGGGTCTCTTCCAACCTGGCGATTCTATGATTCTTTTTGAAGTTGGTCTTTTAAAATCCTTGATCAGATGGTCAAAGAGTAAAGCGGGTTGGTCCTGATGCCTTGGTAAGATTACTGGACTTCTTGTTTAGTGATGTTGGCTAGTGAGGGGCTGCATCTGCCCCTGGCCAGTCCAGCCTGGGGAATCAAACGTGGCCAGAGTGAGAGGATGGGGCACAGCGGCGCTTGAGCGACCTCTGGGAGAGTTGGGATCGTCCAGCCTGGAGAAGGGAAGACTCCAGGGAGACCTCTGAGCAGCTTCCAGGACTGAAAGGGGCTCCGGGAAAGTTGGGGAGGGGCTCTTGATTGGGGAGGGCAGGGAGAGGATGAGGGGAATGGTTTTAAGCTGAAAGAAGGGAGATTGGGATGAGATCTTAGGGAGAAATGTGTTTCTGTGAGGGTGGGGAGGCCCTGGAACAGGTCACCCAGAGCAGGGGTGGCTGCCCCATCCCTGGAGGGGTTCAAGGCCAGGTTGGATGGGGCTTGGAGCCCCTGATCCGGTGGGAGGTGTCCCTGCCCATCACAGGGGTGTGTCTAGATAGGCTTTGAGGTCCCTTCCAACCCAAACCGTTCCAGAATTCTACGCCATGAAGCAAAAAAAGCGGCAAGTGTTGAAGTGCAGGCTCTCAATATGCATAATTTAGAGCTAAAAATTTAGAATATTAAGTGGAAATATTTATTATAATGCGTAAAATAAGGCCCGAGGCTTTCTCCGCACCCAGCCTTGTGCTGGAATAAGTCACGCAGGACTGTGGAGCTTAAAGAAACAGATTTAAGTGCCCGTCAGCGATGTGATAGTGAAAGATTTGGCTCCTTGTCCCTTCATTAAGGATGAATTCACCCCAAGGGTGTGCTCTGATCTCGGCAAACAGGGTTATAATAGCTAAAGAATATTGCCCGCTGAATAGCAGAGGCTGATGATTAAATTTAAGTATGTATTGTCCACATAAAGCAAATGTGCCTTGCTGGTTTTTTTTCTTGCCTTGACTGTGAACATTCATCACTGGTGCGAGGGACAGGAGATGCGTGCTTGCTAATTATTGTGTTTTTAACTGATAATATACTGTAAATTTTGTATAATACAACTGTGACCTTATAGAGAATGGAAGAGATGACAGCAGGCCCGTAATTACAGCGCGGTGAGGAAACGCTTGTTATTATCTACTATTTTTAGGACCGGCGCGCGTAGCCTCGTAATTTACATAAAGCTTTAGACGTTCACACATTTTCTGTCTTCGCTTACGGACGATAAATTTCGTTGAAGTGAAAGATGAAGACGTCACGTTAGGTGAGAGGTTACCCGACGGGGAGCTTGATTACCCTGAGCAACAAAAGCTCCCGCGCCAACTGGAAAAGGAGTATTTATTTGAGAGAGTTGTTTAACCCGAGATTAATAATAAGGAAATTGCAGCGTTCAAATGGAATCTTGATAGCTCAAGAGAAGTGGTGAAATGCCTGAAAGCGCCTTCTACGGCTACGCCTGAGTTTTCAGAGTTAAAGAGGAAAAGTGAATTTTGTGGGATCATAGAACAACCAGGTTGGAAGAGACCCACCAGATCATTGAGTCCAACCAAATTTGTTCATCAGAGCCTGAATTCTTGTTTTTTTTTGGTTTTTCCCCATTTTGGCTCTTTCCTTGAGCTGCTGCTCTCAGTGTTTCAGATTTTCAGTGTGACTGATAACACGAGAGCGAAGTTATTTGTCAACACAGCTGAGCAAGTTGTCTGTAATGGAGCTGCCATGTCACACGCTCAACCATCTCCTCTTCATTTATTTACTCTCCTGTTTTCATCTTAGTTTAGCCAGGCAGAATTGCGACCCCGAGGTCTGCGGTCGGCACAGACCTTCCCAGGCACCGGGAATTTTTAAGATGTAACTTGTTGGGGGCTCCTGTCTTCTCCTGCAGAGATGAGCCTTCCTTGTCCCTTTTCCCCAGGGAGCAGCTTTTGGCACCAGATATGAATATTTCATATTTTGAATAATAATTTGCACCCTCTCTTTCTGCCCATGAAGGATGCTACAAATGAAGACGAAATTAATTCTCCATCACATGGTGTGAATAGGGGATTCCCACGGAAATCTCAGTTCTCGTGTTGGGTAGCGCTGGGCAGAAGCCTCTGGTCCTGCTGTGGGACCTTCCTGAAGAAAGAGTTTTTAAGAGCATTTTTTTCCCTTCAAATTATCATCCCTCCCCCTGCCACTTCTCACTTTCATGAAGGGTTTTACCTCTCAGCTGATGCACGTGCGCAAGGTCTGTAGCGAGGGCACAGGTGCCTCTGCAGGAGCATCTTGTGGGATTTCCAGAGTTCTTTTCTCTTCATTTTTTTTTTCTTTTTAACCTCAAAACCAAGGTGTAAGTACTTGTGAGCACCAGCTAACATCATCCAGTCTGTCAGGAACCAGCTGTAAGCAGGAGGGTTTAAGTGGGTGGGGTTT
>WAAB01014244.1:165022-199488 GCA_013389865.1 Piaya cayana | reverse complement strand
AAAAAAATTAAACTATATATAAAATTGCCAACCACTCAGTCACTGGGAATTCGACTCCTCTCATCACTCCAATGCCTAAGCATAAAACAGAACTCTGAGACGTTGCCCGTTGTAACTTGTATTTTTCAAATAAACATTTATTAATGTTTTACAGGTCCTAATAGAAGTGCAGCAGATAATTTTTGCCCTGCCTTGTTTTTTAGCCACGTTGTCTATAGTGTTTGGCTTGCTGGAATTGGGAGTCCCTTGCTAGTCCTATGGGAAAGATGCCTGGTTTCAGCTGGTGCGTTTTGTGGGTCTGTTCTTCTTCTTTGACAGAGCTGCCAATGATTTTCTTAATGGAAATGTACTGTAAATTCAGACAAATTTAAAGCATGAACTTCTTGACAACAAATCACACGGACTTTGTGTCTGAACTAAGAGGCGTGGACACATAAATATTTTTGTCTTGCCCTTACACTGAAATACCATTTCCAACTTCAATATGTAGCAGGCTTTTATTGGATCACCTAAAGAAGAATTATAATTAATTTTCACTGAAATCCTAAATTTCTCTGCTCACACTGTAACTACAGTGCAAGAGAACAATTGCTTTGGTTGGAAAAAAGGTAACGATGAATCACTTCAGGTTGTTTTTTCTTACATGAATTTCTCTTCCTTCCCAAGGAGTGAGTTGAGCAGCAGGTACTGCAACTGCCACAGTCAGGGATGCTCTGAGCAAGTATCTGTGTTCCTCTGCCTTGACTTTGCACACAGTCCTAGTGTGAGAAAAGGAAAGCAGAACTGGAAAGGCTGAGGAAGAGATGAGAAGTTTAAGAAGTAAGCAGTGCAGTTGAGGTGAAGCTGAAAAGGTTAGGACTCTTCAGGCAGAAAAGCTGTTAACTCTAAAAGGAAGTAAAATAGAATTGGTATCTACACAGTTATAAAAGTAGGGTTGAAGAGACGAACAATTCATTGTTTCTCCTGCTACAAGATCAAATGCTGCCCAAATAAAGTATTAGATGTCTAAAACCACAAAGAAATTTTTTTTCATATACCACAATTAAAGCAGGGTATTAGTTTCTTATGGATATGCCTGGAAGTAAAAAAAAGATCCAGATCAATTCTTTAAGGGTAGGTTTGTGAATAATTCATAAGCAAGGTGTTCCTGCAGAAACTTCTTGCTCGAGAAGCCCATAAATCATTGGCTGGCAGCAGCTGGGAGAGCTGGATAGGGAAAGGATCACACTATATCTGTCCTATATTGTCCTGTTTGGCTGGAGAACAAGTCTTACGAGAGTGACTGAAAGAGCTGGGGTTGTTTAGCCTGGAGAAGAGGAGGCTGAGGGGAGATTTCATTGCTCTCTACAACTACCTCAAAGGAGGTTGTAGAGAGGAGAGTACTGGCCTCTTCTCCCAAGTGACAGGGGACAGGACAAGAGGGAATGGCCTCAAGCTCCACCAGGGGAGGTTCAGGCTCGACATAAGGAAAAAATTCTTCACAGAAAGGGTCACTGGGCACTGGAAAGGGCTGCCCAGGGAGGTGGTTGACTCGCCTTCCCTGGAGGTGTTTAAGGTGTGGGTGGATGAGGTACTGAGGGGCATGGTTTAAAGATTGGTGGGAGTGGTTGGACTCGATGATCCAGTGGGTCTCTTCCAGCCTAGTGATTCTATGATTCTATGCCTCTATTTCTTGCATTCTTTCCCTCAGGCTCCCTTACTGCATGTCCTATTAGACAACTGGTTCTCTGATCAGGCTTCATGTGCTGTTTGTACACATCCTTCATCATGGCTTTCTTCTCACTTTCCCCCTACCCTAGTTTTGCTTATATAGATCAGAATCTCTTTATTGCCTTTACATGAGCTTTGTGAGATATGAATGCTTCATTGTCCAGGTCATATAGGATCGACTAGAACAGGAATCACTTCATCTGAAATATATCTCAGCTCTAATATTTGCACAGACACTTGCTCTGGGGCCTGAGAAGGAAAAAATGTTTTCCTAACTTGACACAGATTCTTAACAAAAGACAATGGAGAAATATACAATCAAATAAAAACATAATAAAATGGTCTGTCCTTTTTTTCTCTGTACTGTTCTGAAGGCATTAATGGATTTTTCAGCTATTCAAAGGTGGCAAATCTGAAATGTTGAATTTCAGTGATTTACAGAAAGGATCAAAATGTGGTAGAAAATAAGGCATGCATGAAATTCTCTAGCTTTCCCCAGTAGAAGATTAAACTATTTTAATATTTTGGTGGTTTTATGAGAACTACAGCTCCGTTGTTGCTGATCTGCCTCTTTAGGAGGAGAGATTACAGCAGGAAATAGGGATTAAGATTTCCTCTCCGGTGCCAGAGGGGGACAGGGCACAGTAGAGATGTGCAGCACCCAGTGTGGTCAACAACTGCAGAGAGAGACTGCAGGGAGGGAAAAAGCTAAGCAGGTGGCACCGAAGCAACTGGAAATATCAAAGAAAAGAATGGATATCAGAATTTAAAAGCATGAGATGATAGGCATCTTTATTATAAAGAACTGGTTAAATTTAGTACAGACTATTATTAAAATTCCTGGTGCTTTAAAACTTCTCCCCAGAACTATTCTGGTTAAGCCTGTCCTATTTCAGCAAAGTTAAGTCAATCCATTTATATGTTAAATTCATGTTCATTTTGAAAACTAATATTTAAAAAATAAGATTATTTTTCTTTTCGGTTAGAGAAAATTTCATTACGTTTTGAGGACAGATGTGTCCTAGAGATTACTGTAAAAGCAAAAAGGATTGTTTTCTCTGTTTCATTGTCAGAGCAAATGGTGAATCTCACATTTAATGTACATATAAAGTATAAATCTGTAAAATAAACTGAAAGACTATGAAATAGTTTCATGCTGAAGGTAATGTGCAGATTGCTAACTGAAGAGGCATTAAAAAAGCACCAGTAACAACAAACATAAGGGATTTTTTTTCTTAAGTGGAATGGGAAAATGATCTAATTGGAAGCAGAGGCAATGAATTATGAATGATTATGCCCTGTCACTGGAAATATTCAAGGTCAGGTTGGTCGGGGCTCTGAGCAACTTGATCAAGTTGAAGGTGTCCCTGCTCACCACAGGAGCAGGTTGAACTAGATCTCCTCTATAGGTCCCTTCCAACCAAAACTATTCTATGATTCTAGGTAGAAAACCCTGGTCAAGGGAAGAACTCAAATCACCTTTGTGTGTTCCCTGCATATCAGAAAATTAAGAGACTAACCAAAAACTGTTCCCCATTCATCTTTCAGCATCAGAACCAGGGAAACAGGACAGCATAAATCACTCAAACCTCACAGGCAAAGCCCAGGTTGCTACAGACGTGGAACAGGTTGAATAGGATCTTTGACAGTGATAGAGCAGCTAAGACATTCGCACGGGGAAGAACATGAACAGCAGTTCTGTGTATCATCATCAGCAAGCTGATGGGAGCTGATGGGAGAAAAAGTATAGACTTAATCTATCTGACCTTTAAGGATAAATTTTCTTCCTATTTTGAAAGTGGATTATAGCAAAAAGTAGACTCTATCATTGTAGATTATTTTTTTCCTCAGTTAAATCATTGGAGTTTTATTTCTGAGGAAAATAAATGCTTGCCAAGTTCCTAATAATTTGATTATTTGATTTTATTAAATGTAAATTATGTAGTTCTTGCTAAGCTTTCTACAGTAAAATATTATTTTTGTAAATTATTTAATACCTTTCATTTCTGAACAGATTCACAGATCCCTTTTGAAGAAGTACTTTCATTAATGATCCTAAACCTGGGTAGAAAATAGATGGTCTTGTTCTCTTCACTCTGCTGTGCTTCTCATAGGGGAAGCAAATAAGTTGCCACCCTTAGAAGACTCAGCTTTTAGTCTGACATTCAGGGATGGGCTAATTTCCAAGGCTGCATTCTGAGATAGAAAATAATAAGCTGAATTGATGTTTGCTTTGATATCTTTTGCCACTGCTCCCTCTAGCCAGATTTAAATGTTCTGAGAATGGAAACAGAAGGATATGACAATGCAGAAGATGGTGATGAAGCCACCTGTTGCAAACAGCCATTGCAAAAATAAAACGTCTGTCATCTAGCATGAAGTTAGGAAGGACCCATGAGAGATCCTGAATGTGATGGAGCTCCAGATAAGGTTCCTCCATCACCACTTTAAAGTGAGGATTATCCCAGAAGGATTTATTCACACACACTGATAAGTTCCAGATGTGTTCCCTTGCAGAAGAGCACAGCAAAAATATTGGCAGAGAGCTGGAGGGGGGAGAGGAGAGCAAGAGGGTTATTGTTTTCATGGGAATCTTTAAGTCTGATTAAGCTAAAAGCCACGTTTAATTTTCTATATTCTGATTTTTATATTTGCAAGGGGACTCTCTTCAGCTGTGTTTACTCATGGTATGAATTCTACAGGGCTGCAGAAACAGTTTGCTGTTTTAGAACCATATTTTTTTTATATTAGTCCAGGTGCTTAAATGATTGCTCTTCACCAGTTTTACATGGCCTCAAAATCATTTAATAAATTAGTTGCACAGCCCTTTTATAAAATATATTTCTTTTTTTTTTTTAATAGATAAGCAGTTTGCTCTGTCCAAAATGACAAAAATGCTGGAAAAGAATGAACTACAGTACTCGGAGCACTACCCTAAACTCTGAATTCTAAGGACACATTCTTATTTCAAACACCACATCTGGTTTTCTTCTCAAAAGTAGTAGTGAAAGATTAATGTGGTTGGTTGGTTGTTTTCTAAAGGCCAGATTCAACAGGGAGATTATGAGCTTTCATTCCTGCCCAGCACACTGCATCATGAATGGCAGGCTCGGTGGCACTCAATGAAGAAAGCAGTTCCTCGTTAGCACTAATTTTTTTGTGTTACTCAACATGGGAAATAATTTTGTATCTGCAAATATTTTCTCTTTCCTTTATCTCTTGTCTCTCTTCACCATGACAAAAAAGGCACATTGTTTCTGACAGAAATACTGACATGGAATATACACATTTGTTCTGATACCTAGTGTAATTTTTCTCTTCTTTTGGGAGAAAAGGTGAGAATGGATTGTAGAAGAAGAAACCTGAATAGCAAAATGATGTTTAGTTGTATTATTTAATACAAGCCTCAGTTTTCCCTTGGCTTCTGTTTTCTTGAAGGCTCTGATATTTGTAATTTGATAAATGATTATTTTCTAGCTACCTGCAATAAATTAGTATTAATGTTTTCATTTATGTTGCAGTAGTTGGCAATTTTGTTCATCAATGAATCCTTTGGAATCCTCACTGTCATTTGAAAAATGAACCTTTTTTTCCTCCTTGTGTTTGCAGAACGGAGAAAGCAAACATGAAGCAAGTATAAGCCAATGCAATCTGTGTCCTTTTGAGGAATATAAATTGTTTATAAATTTCAAGTGAACTTTTTAGCTCTGAAGCTTCAGGGACGACTCATCTACGAGCTTGTACTGGTGATCATCTTGGCACAGATATGCAGCTATCGTAACAAATGCACCAATCCTGAAACAGGCAAATACATTGCACAATACAAGGTAAATACGATGACGCAGGACAGAGGTGATGTTGCATGGCATTAAGACAGAGGTTAGGGTCTTGTTACAACAGCTCAGTATGCAAAATCTCTCTTTATATAAATTCTTAAGGACTTGGGAAACATTTGCCTACAGCATTAAAAGGCTCTCTTATATGTCATGCATCATACACTTTGAGTAGGCAGTGAATAAACTCTGTTAATTAGCTGGCTCTAAGTGCTTAAGTGGCTTCTTTGACTGTTTCTTTCCCATGGAAATCCTGAAGTTTGAGAATGAAAATGGACTCCTTTGCTCACGGGCTAAACATTTATTTGTTCTTTTTTCCTCAAAAGTTAAGACATGGTCTACTGCTGGTATTATATGCTATTATGAAAATTGTTAATTACCACTGTTTCTAGCTCTAGTTTGACATTGCATTCTGATGTAGAAGCAAGACAGAGATATTGGTTTGACATCAGCAACCTTACCAGAAGAGCTAGTGGCACTATAATCTCAACAACTGATTACTGTAATAGTATTTTGAGAAAACACAGATAAAAATATATTGCAAACAAAGGCCACTGGAATGGGGGAAGGATCTATTCTATGAAACATGTACTAAAAATAAGAGTGAAATGATCCTGAAAGAACTGGATGGGTAATTCTGCCATGCTCTTGCAATGAAATTAGCAAAACCAGATGAGTTAACACAAGTTAAGATAAAGATGTACGCGAGAAAACCTAAAACTGACTAATCAAATGCCACAGATTTGCAAGATTAAGATCCAAAGCACATTTATACAAGAACACATTGATAGATCTAGCATGGAAGTATTTGCTGAAAGGGTCTCTGAAACAAAATTTCAGGCTTCAGGGAAAACATCTGTGAAATGCTTTATGAAAAAAAGAATTACTAGAGAAAAGATATAGCTGAAACAAAGAGATTTCAATTAAGGCAGCGTCTCAGTGTCTTGCCTTTACAAAATGCAGAAGAACATTTGAACTCAACACATATTTTAAAGTGGTTTACAAAAAAAAGCATAGATTTTAAGGCCAGAAGGACCACTGAAGAATCTAGTCTGACCTTAGCGTAAACCAGTCCAAAGAATTTAATCTGCATACTTGGGTTTTGAGTCCAATAATTTAGTTTGACGAAGCACACAGATTGGCAAACAAGCTCCGACATGGCAGGTGAAAATGTGAATTTTCAGGTACTCTGCCACAACCATCTGCATACATGCGTAATTTCTAGACCCTCACAATGAATATGAGAAAACGTCAATGAGAAAATAGCAAGTCATTCCAGCATACAAGAGTTGTAAAAAGTGAAGACTTTTGAGAGATCCATATTTGCATTCCATCATAGCTGTTGCTGTTTATTTCCTGTCATGGAAAATGCAGAAGTGCAGAGAGGCAGCCTTTCAAGATGACAGAACTCTTTTTATGTATTATATTTCTCTTCTTCCCTTCTTGGGTTCTGTTTTATCAGGTAAGGCAGAAATGAATAATCGTGCCAGCTTGGTCTTGCTTAATTTGAAATCCAGTTCCAGCTCTTCTCATCTTTGTCAGTGGATACAGACAAAGCTTATCATTTTCTTCCAGAAACAAGAACTAACCAGAACCATCTTCTTCATTTTAGCAACTTTTCAAAAATGAGTTTTATTTCTCTCAAATTCTCCTGTTTATTTGATGTCCCAACAAATTCCACATCCCAATCAACAGGGAAGAAATTTAAGCCTACACACTATAGGAAACGAACAGCAGCAATGAGTGCTTTTCTTAGGAATCACATCAGAAAGGTGCAAGTTGCTCCCATGTGTGATTTACAAGAGAGTAATCTGTCTTAGAGAAAAATTGCTGCTTAAGAGTTGTAGAGAGCATCAATGTGAATGGGTGGGTGAAAGATAACTTCATGACTGATTAGATTAACATCAAGACACAGTAAAGAAGTCTTTTTAGATGTCAGTCCCTTTATACCTTAAGAAGATTCGAGAATCATACATTAACTAAATAAACCCATGCAAGTCCATCTGTGGCTCCTGGAGAAATGACCAATATTTTACTCTCTTTGATGCTTCAGTAAGTATGCCACTCAAGATTATATTTCATTGTCACTTTTTGGAGGTCAGTAATAAATGATCAGTAGCTGCAGGGCAACCTGTTGCTTCTGAATAGCACTGAGAAATGTTTCAAGGTCGCTCAAACTTGGAAGGCACTGAAAATGACCTCACTCATTTGAAGTAGATTACAACTACTCTTTTGTTAGGTGTGAATGAGGCACTAGTGATCTGGTAATGTAAATAAAAAAGCACCAGGAAATTCTAAATGCTATAACTAATCCTTACAGTGCTGCTCTTAACCTAATGGCACCTCAGGTAAGAGTTAGAGCTGCAGAACAGAATCTTTTTTTATTATGTCAGCGTTTTTAACCATGGGTAATATGGTCAGGAAGTTGGACTTGTTGGTTGATGTAGGTCCCTTTAAACTGAAATATTTTATTCCATTCCATTCTATTCTATATTGTCAGAATGACAATGTAATCTTTCTTCTTGATATTCTGCATTTCGTGTGGAAAAAAACTGGAGGAAAGGAACAATAACTACTATCCTATGAAGTACTGATAGCTAAAGGCAATTTCCAGCCTTTTGCTCAGTAATATACGTACTTAGGTTACGGTTTCAGGGCTGACCCTGAAAAACGAAGTTTTCTTGGACTCACAAAGTTGGCTGGCATATGCATTGAGGTGTTTGTAGCAAGGCATTTGTGCACAGAGACAATGCTGTTAACAGAGGAATTTATCTTTTGGGGATTAAGGAAGGGCAAGGTCTAGACAAAAAAAAAAAGTATAAACTTCACATGTCATTTCTTTTTCCTCCAGTGACTAAAAACTAGAAATAGTAGTTAGGCTCCTCAAATGGTCTAAAAAAGCTAGGTACCCAGAAGGGTTACTTTATAAATACACACCCAGTTTATTGCTCCCTCCCGAGTCATGAAGATAACTTCCAAGACCTAAAGTATCACCACTCAGTCTTCTTCCTGAGTTAAACTTTGGGTAAGAGACTGGAAAATGCCCCAAGAGATACACACCCTCCCCAAGAGATACACACCCTAACACTTAAGTTAGGCAGATAGTAGCAGTCTTCTAAGTGCTACTCTGTGCAGATAGTTATGCTGGTCCTAGGCGTGACAGACTTCTTGCTATAGCTACAAATCTTCCCTGAGGGAAGGTATGGGGTTTCTGGACAATGCATAGCCCCACCTTTGCCTGGTGGCCTCCTTTCTACTCACATACTGGACCGAAGTCTGTTTTGGGAGGCAGCCTTGAAGCCCAGATTAGAATCGCAGAATCATAGAATCATTGAGATTGGAAAAGACCTCTAAGATCATGAAGTTCAACCATCAGCCCAACACTACCATGCTTACTAAACTGTGTCCCTAAGTGCCGCACCTATATGTTTTTTTTAACTCCTCCAGGGATGGAGACTCCATCAAGTTCCCTGGGCAGCCTGCTCCAATGCTTCATCACTCTTGCAATAAAGATTTTTCTCCTAGCATCCAATCTAAACCTCCCCTGGCCTAAACTTGAGGCCATTTCCTTTCATCCTCACTTGTTACTTGGGAGAAGAAACCAACACCCACCTCATTACAACCTCCCTTTAGGCAGCTGTAGAGAGTGATAAGGTTGCTACATCTGTTAAATTTTACAGTGCTAGGATCTGTGGTTGTCTAACAAGAAAGAATTACAGAACAGGCTTGATTGGAAGGGACCTTAAGGACCATCCAGTTCCAAACCCCTGCCATGGATAGGGACACCTCCCACTGGATCAGGTTGCTCATAGCCTCATGCAGCCTGGTCTTGAACACCACCAGGGATGGGACATCCATGACTTCTCTGGGCAACCTGTTCTAAAGCCCCACAACCCTCAGAGTAAAACACTTCTTCCTAATAACTAATTAAAATACCCCCTCTTTCAGATTAAACCCATTGCCCCATATCCTGTCCTCCCTGATAAAGGGTCCCTCCCCAGCTCTCCTGTAGGCCCCTTTTCAGTACTGGAAGGCTGCTATAAGGTCTCATCTAGCTGAACAAACCCAATTCTCAGCTTTCCTCCCAAGAGAAGTTCTCCAGCCCTCTGACCATCTTTGTGGCCTCCTCTGGTCTTGCTCCAACAGATTCAAGTCTCTCCTGTGCTGAGGACTCCAGAATTGGATGCAGAACTCCAAGTGAGAAAATACAGGCTAACTAATTAGCGAACACAAACATGCTTGCACCACGCATACCCCTTGTCCTTTGATCCCTCTGGCATTAGGAGAAAGCAGAGGACAACCTTCCTGTGGGCTCCTTGGGAAGGGGCAGAGATCGCACAGGGGCTCCGCTCCCCATGGGAATTGCAGGATGGTTTGGGTTGGAAGAGAGCTTAAAGATCATTGAAGGCCAATGGCATCTTAGCTTGTGGCCAGCAGATCCAGGGAGGTTATTCTCCCTCTGTACTTGGCATTGGTGAGACCGCTCCTTGAATCCCGTATTCAGTTCTGGGCCCCTCACCACAAGAAGGATGTTGAGGCTCTGGAGCAAGTCCAGAGGAGAGANTGGTGGGATTCGATGATCCGGTGGGCCTTTTCCAACCTGATGATTCTATGATCCTATGATCTAGTCACTCTGCTCATGTGATGGGCAGGGACACCTCCGGGCAGACCAGGCTGTGCAAAGCCCCATCCAACCTGGCCTTGAACACCTGGAATGGTTGGACTCGATGATCCAGTGGGTCTTTTCCAACCCAGCGGTTCTGTGATTCTGTGACCTCCAGGGATGGAGCATCCACACCTTCCCTGAGCCACCTGTGCTAGCGCCTCGCCGCCCTCACGGTGAAGAATCTCCTCCCTCTGCCTAGCCTAACCCTTCCCCTCTGCAGTTCGCACCCCTCGCCCCTCGCTGCAGACCCGGGGGTCCGATCGCTCGCAGCCTCCCGTTTTAACCCTTTGGTGCCGCCGGGCGCTCCCTCCGCCGCCGCTGGGGGGCGCTCTGGGCCGCGGCCGCCCCGCCGGGAGGGGCAGGACGAGGGGGGGCGGCGCCCAGTTCCCGCTCGCCGGGGCTGCGAGCGGCAGCGGGATTCGTCTCCCTCTCGCTCTCCCCCATCTCCTCCTGCCCCCTTCGTTCTCTCTCTCCCCCCACTCCCGCCGCCAAGCCGGGCATGGCGAGCCTTCTCCTGCGAGCCCCTCGCTGCCCTCCTCCTCCTCCCGCCGCCTCCTTCTTCTCCTTCTCCTCCTCCTCCTCCTCCCCGCGGAGCTTTTAATGGCTCGGAGGAGCGCGACCGCCGAGCCGCAGCCCCCGCCCCGCGCACGGTAAGGGGCGAACAATGGGGCCGGGGTGGGGGGCGCCGCCGCCGCCGGGGCTGCGGGGACCGTCCCCGCCCGCCGCTCCCCGGGTCGATCCCAGCCGCCTCCCCTCCTTCCCCGCTCGCCCTCGGTGCCTTCTGCGCCGAACCCCCCTTCTCCTCTTCGCCGGGAGCCCCGAGGGGAGGCGGGAGGTGCGAGGGCAGCGCCGCTCGGGGACCTGCGGCACCGCGGGGGGAGCCGGGGGGGTTATTTTTGGCTCTGAAAGGGAGGAGGGGAGGTCCGGGACAGTCCTCCCCCACCGGGGAGCTCCCCTCCTCCCGTCCGGCTCCGACTCGCTCTCTAGTTCGAAAAGCATCCAGGTGCACTCGGGGTAAACTTAGATATTCGGGACCAGGGAGTATCTTTTTGTCCGGGGTCTCCATTGTCACCCGAAGTAAACACTTAGTAAGTGCTTTTCAACTGACAAACAGCAGTTGTGGTTCATTCATTTCGCTGTGCCCTTGGCAGGGGGCTTGGAACTAGATGATCTTTAAGATCCCTTCCAACCCAAACTATCCCACGGCTCTACCCCCCGACTCTACCCTCCTATTTAATACTTTAAAGCAAGGCAGAAAGCACCTAAATGCTTCACCAGGGAGGACGGGGTGCCCCAGGCGGGTGTGGGTGCTGGCTCCCCGTTTGTTCTCGAGGGCATTGCTGTCCCTTCCCTGGGTTCCCATGGCTGCCGTGAGACCCCATGGTGTCGTGTCCCCCCCCCAGTGCCTTCACACGCTGCGGTGGCCGAGTTGGCTCCTGCCTGGCTCCCTCGACGCCTCTGCCCTCGCCTCGCCCGTGCTTGGGCTGGAAAGTTCGCTCCAGCTCTTTGGTGCCATCGGCCTCGGACGGGCACGGGTGCATTGAGTAAACACACGTTTTGTGTTCAGAGCAGGAGCTCGTGGGTTGTAGGCCTTATCTTCTGTGATTCAGTGGCTTTTTCTTTTTAAAAGCACACACAAACACCTTGGAGTTTGTTTTTTAAAGCTGGCGGATTTGCTTGATGGCTGGCATGAAAGAAATGAGACGCGTGGCGTATTTTTTTTTTTTGGTCACAGCCTTCTTTACCGGGGTTTCCTTCAAAGGGATTTGTCCCTGGAGAGCGGGAAGATACGATTGCTCTAAAGGAACAGTATTGCTCAGCTGCTTTATTTGTATCTCTGCGATACTTTGACTCTTGCTCCTTGTATCGCTTCCAATGTGTACTCACAGCAAGGCTGATGTTGGAATCCAGCCAACAAAAACAAAATTCTGAAGGAGTCCAGTTATGAAAATCCCCACATGTTCTCCCGAATTAAGATATCCCCTTCCCCTGCTTACAGATGTTTGTGGGAGCATTGTGGTGTCTAGCTAATTAGTGGATCTGAGCCTTTTAGAAATGGTTCCCGCTTACCAAGAAAATACGAAATCCTCTTATCTGAGCCTCACGTGTCCGACCTGACCGGGGTCTGGACATCGTGCACTGGCTGACACAGCGGGATGGGAGCTGTGTGTGCTGTGCCTGCCGCGCTGCAGCCTGGGGGTTGTAGTTACCCTGGTGTGCACCTTGCCGGTGAGATCCATGTCTGTGGGGACCAGGATGGTGACTGTCTCATTGCTCTCTATAACTACCTTAAAGGAGGTTGTGGAGAGGAGGGAGCTGACCTCTTCTCCCAAGTGACAGGGGACAGGATAAGAGGGAATGGCCTCAAGCTCCGCCAGGAGANAATGGTTGGACTCAATGATCCAGTGGGTCTCTTCCAACCTGGTGATTCTGTGTTCCTGTTCAGCTCTCTACTGGTGCTGCCTCACCTCATGGACTGTGTGTGGTTTTGGGTATCGCAGTATAAAAAAGTTATAAAGCTACCAGAGGGAGTCTGGAGAAGGGCCACTAAGTTGGTGAAGGGTTTAGAGGGGAAGCTGTATGAGGAGCAGCTGAAGTCACTTGATCTGTTCAGCCTGAAGGAGACTGAGGGGAGACCTCATCATGGTCTACAGCTTCCTTGTAAGGGGAATTGGAGCAGGCACTGATCTCTTCTCCAATGACAGGACCCAAGAGAATGATGGGAAGGTTTAGGTTGAATGTAGGGAGAAGGCTCTTCATGCAGAGGGTGGTGGAGCAGTTGAATAAGCTCCCCAGGGAACTAGTTACGGCACCAATCCTGACAGTGTTCCAGAAGCATTTGGACAACGCCCTCAGACACATGGTGTGAGTGTTGGGATTATCCTGTGCAGGGACAGGAGTTGGACTCGATTATCCTTGTGGAATCCTTCCAGCTTGGGACATTCTATGACTTTGATTCCATGATTCCTCCTTGGCCTTCCCTGATGTCAGAAGTGTCCAGTGCTGAGTGGCTTGGGGATCTGGCTTCAGGTTTTTGCTTTCTAATTCAGAGCTTTGTCCTCTTAGGTTTGGTTTTGCTCAGGGATTGGATAGAGTCACTTTTCTTTCCTTTGTAAATAGCAAAGATGAGGGATTATACATAATACATTGAATTATGATGGCTATTTTGAAAGCTTAGACATTGCTGTATCAGTCCAAACTCACTGTAAGTGGTTTTTATCCCTATAAACTTAAGTTCAAACATATGTGTTGAAGGGATCATTGGCAATAGGGCCTTCTGTCACCATTACAGGAAAGGGTTAGAAAACTGTATTTCTGTGCTCATTTTTTGTTGTATATTGTCTATAGCCAATTAAGTTTTTTTTTCTTCTGCACTCCTTTTTCTTGAACAAACAAAATAAACTAGGAAAGTAGGCAGAATGTTTAACACTCAGTAATATGAGACTTCAAAATGTCAGAAGCTGGTAAGAGATTGAATGTGCAATATTAAAGCCTTGCTTTAATTTAATGGCTGGACTTCAAATTGGAAATACTTTTTTTTTTTCTCCCCCCTCTCCAGGTTGACACAGTTCATCAGTCATTGTGTAAATCAATATCTTAAAACATGCTACTTGTAACCAAACTTTTTGAAAGAAAATTGTGGATGATAAATGACCAAAGGGAAAATGCCACTTAAATGATGGGTTGAAAAAGAAAAGGGAAAGCCTTGCTTTAGGAGATGTATTTCTGCATTAACATTCAGATAGAGATTTCTGAATTTATAGAGCTATTCAGTAATTTTTCCCTGCTGATTTTAGATTAATTTGACTTAGGAAAAAATCCGAACTTCCACTTAAGAAATTCATATATGTTGAAAATTAGCATTGCCCTCTAAAAAAAATATAAAAATTCTTGACACTGATGAATATGAGGCTGCCAGTGCTGGCAGCTTTTTGTGTTATGCATACTTCATGATGGAGCTGTGCTCCTCTGGTTTGAAATATCTTTGCATTAAGTCTTTGGCTTGCTGCTGGGCACGGATTTCCACAAGGGATTGACTGGTGCAGTGACTCCCAGACTGGGATCTGTTAGTGTGGGGGATTGGGGAAGATGGTCCATGGGAACATATTGTTTTCCCAGTGTTTGTAGTGAAAAGTTGGCTGGTGGGCAGTGTGTTAGAGTGGTTCCATGGTGCCAGTGGGCTAAAGAATTGTGTGCACCTCGTTGGCTGAGTGTGTGCCCTCAGGTTTTGCAATGTAGAAAACTGTCCAGAGAACGATGTTGCGTCTTTGCTGGTTGTTAACCATTGTCCCTTCCTCTTTCCCAAGAGTGGAATTTGAAGTGCAGGTCAGTGCTCTGACCTTGCCCTCCCCTCTNTAGAGTCACTTTTCTTTCCTTTGTAAATAGCAAAGATGAGGGATTATACATAATACATTGAATTATGATGGCTATTTTGAAAGCTTAGACATTGCTGTATCAGTCCAAACTCACTGTAAGTGGTTTTTATCCCTATAAACTTAAGTTCAAACATATGTGTTGAAGGGATCATTGGCAATAGGGCCTTCTGTCACCATTACAGGAAAGGGTTAGAAAACTGTATTTCTGTGCTCATTTTTTGTTGTATATTGTCTATAGCCAATTAAGTTTTTTTTTCTTCTGCACTCCTTTTTCTTGAACAAACAAAATAAACTAGGAAAGTAGGCAGAATGTTTAACACTCAGTAACATGAGACTTCAAAATGTCAGAAGCTGGTAAGAGATTGAATGTGCAATATTAAAGCCTTGCTTTAATTTAATGGCTGGACTTCAAATTGGAAATACTTTTTTTTCCCCCCCCCTCCAGGTTGACACAGTTCATCAGTCATTGTGTAAATCAATATCTTAAAACATGCTACTTGTAACCAAACTTTTTGAAAGAAAATTGTGGATGATAAATGACCAAAGGGAAAATGCCACTTAAATGATGGGTTGAAAAAGAAAAGGGAAAGCCTTGCTTTAGGAGATGTATTTCTGCATTAACATTCAGATAGAGATTTCTGAATTTATAGAGCTATTCAGAGATTTTTCCCTGCTGATTTTAGATTAATTTGACTTAGGAAAAAATCCGAACTTCCACTTAAGAAATTCATATATGTTGAAAATTAGCATTGCCCTCTAAAAAAAATATAAAAATTCTTGACACTGATGAATATGAGGCTGCCAGTGCTGGCAGCTTTTTGTGTTATGCATACTTCATGATGGAGCTGTGCTCCTCTGGTTTGAAATATCTTTGCATTAAGTCTTTGGCTTGCTGCTGGGCACGGATTTCCACAAGGGATTGACTGGTGCAGTGACTCCCAGACTGGGATCTGTTAGTGTGGGGGATTGGGGAAGATGGTCCATGGGAACATATTGTTTTCCCAGTGTTTGTAGTGAAAAGTTGGCTGGTGGGCAGTGTGTTAGAGTGGTTCCATGGTGCCAGTGGGCTAAAGAATTGTGTGCACCTCGTTGGCTGAGTGTGTGCCCTCAGGTTTTGCAATGTAGAAAACTGTCCAGAGAACGATGTTGCGTCTTTGCTGGTTGTTAACCATTGTCCCTTCCTCTTTCCCAAGAGTGGAATTTGAAGTGCAGGTCAGTGCTCTGACCTTGCCCTCCCCTCTGCTTTGCTTGGGGAAATGCAGACATCCAGATCCAGATCTTCATTTCAGTAGGACTGACTGGACTAATCTTTTTGAGCTGATGTCCATAATTAGGAAGTGCTTTTTGCAGCTGTAAAAGTGGGTTACAAAACCTGGTTACATAGTGTCTATAATGAAGTTCTAGTGGATGTTTTATGCTGTTAAACCTCTCTGTTATTAATCTAGGTTACATAGTAGTGCAGAATCAATGTATTTGCATTCTGCTTTTCATAGTGTATGATGTTAGTGATAGGGACTAAACTTACTGGCTTTGCTTTCTGGTTCAGCTTTTTTTTCTTTTTTTTTCCCATGATGCTTTTATATGCCAGTGTCCTTGTTTTATATTGTCTTTTTTAGAAAAGCATGATAAAAATGCTGTTTATTGAATTTAGGTCCACCAACTTGTCCTGCTTTTTCTGTTTCTTCTTTTAGAAGCTGGCATGTTTATCTTAAAAGGGCCCTTTCAGACTTAATTTAATGACTTTGAAAGGTTACAGCTTGTGTATTTTCCTTTTAATTCTTTTTTTTTTTCTCATGTGCTTTTCTAACTGGTAGGTGCTAAGTAGGCAGTGAGGTTTATAGTGGACTGCCGAATTAGGAAACTGCTGAAACTTGCTTTTCTGGTTGTAAAGTTGTAGAGGTATAAAAGGTCATCAGGCTCAGTCAGCTTCAAATTTCTGCAAAATGTCAGTAAATTTGGCCTGCAGAAATGTTGGCAAATCAGACAATTAGGTCAGTCTGTATCAGATGTGGGCGCTGTCTTGTTTGTAATCAATTGCAGCATGATGAGCTTTCCAGCCTTGTCTGTAATGAAATGGACTTGATTAAATATTGTGAGAAATGAAAATATGATATGCCTTTTGGGGCATTTAAGAAACGGGGTATGCAACTAATTTTTTAAGTCTGGAAAGATAAATGGGGGAAATTATTTTTAATGTTTGGTTGTCAAAAGGACTTAAAGGAAAAGAGAATAGTGTCTCTGTTAGTTGGTTCTCAAATAAAATGAAGCTTTGTTGGTGAAGTTCACGGAGGTGCTAAAGTTCTGGTTTCTGTTGATCTCAGAGGGAACTGTGGTTTTTGTATCGTGCCCTACAATGTTACACAGTAAAGTCTGTACAGTAAAATCTGATTGTGTCACTGTATAAAATGGAGGAAAGGACTACCTCAAGCCATGAAATATGGATTCTGAGGTTTGCAGTAGAAGATTTCTGTACAATACATGTTTGTTACTAGTCATGAGGAATACTTCCAAGGGGCTGGGTTATGTTTTAGTATAAGGCAGGGGTGGTGTTTCCAGACTCTGTTGTTTTGCAGGTTATAAATCGGGTGTAGCGGCAAAGCCCACTGGAAGGTGGGAGATGGTGTTTCTGAGGTGGTGTTTCACCTTACTGGTGGTGCCTTGCCTATGCAGTGCTCTGCTACATGCCATTAAAATTGGTTTTTTTGCTACCTTGGCATCAGTGCTGGAGGTTACTGTCCCGTGGTACAAGATTTCTCAAATGAATAGTAATGTTAACAATTATTTCAATCCCACTTTGCTTCCAAATGTTCTGACTTGGGGGGGTGAAGTAATGATTTGGACCTTGCAATGACTGAATTTGCCATAAGGAAAGTACATTAAGAGACTATTAGAGTCCCGTTTGATGTGCAATTCTGCTGTTTTGCAAGGCTCTTTAAATTGTCTTTTCAAGCACTCCCCCTCATTGGGTATGTTAACCCAGAAGTGAAAAAGGTTATGTCAGGTAACCAAAGGGGACCTTCTCCTCCTCTTCCTCAGTGTAGATGTCTCCCCAGAGCATCTATTTCTATAATACACAAGGTGTTTAGGTGTATAATACACAAAGTGTTAGAAAAAATCTGCAGCTGGAGATGGGTGACATGGACAGTTTTGTCTGAGGAAAAGCTGTGGCTTTCTGAACAAAGCTCTTAGCAGCAAACTATCCCTGCTCAGAACAACTGCTTTAGAGTGCAGGTAGCATGCTCTGTATCCATAGAGGCAATGGGATCACGGCCTCTGGGACAAGCTGCTTGGGTACTTGGACTTTCTTGCACAAAACGTTGCTAGGGAAGAGCACACATGTCAAAAGATAACTGGAAGTAAACTGGAAAACGTAGCAGTAATTGGCGAGAGTCGATCTTGTTGGCTTTTTCTTTTGCCAGTGTGGGGTTTTTGCTCGCCACTGTTGGCCTTTCTATGTCTTTCCTTCCTAATTATTGCAGACCCAGTTGTTTGATTGCTGGTCACTAATAATACGGATGACTGCATCTCCTTAATCAAGGATCCTTATTTTCAGTCAGCTGCACCAGAAGCACAGGTCAAGAAGACATTTGTCAATTTAGTCAAATAGCGACTGTGGTGCAAAGGCTCTAGCTGCTCAGTAACCTGTGTACATTTAATTGGCTCTTTCTGCTCCGCATCCTGCTTTTTCCTGTTGGTTGCTCGCTCTCAAATAATCTTTTTCAGTGCCTGGCTTAAGCACTTCAGCTGCAGACATTGTGTGTTCATGTCTTCCATCTCTGAATGTTATTTTTGGACACGTCCCAGCCTCTGTCTCCTCCCTAAACAATACCAAAGGTGTTCTGCAGGGACCTTTGCTAGCCCAGCAATGGAGCACCGGTAGGCTGCTCATTAGTCTTTTATGTCTCTCCTTATCAGTTTTACTGTGAAACTCCCTATCGCTTTGGTTGCACATGTTAGAATAATTAGGCTTCCTGTTCAGCAGGTTTGTATAGCATTGATTTTGGCCTGAAAGTTCAGGGGAGGGACAGGTTACTATTAGATTATATGAAATGGCAAGTATGTCTTTGGTACTTGCATTTTCTGTTACGAGTGGGTTTAAAACAGAGTCTTGCACAAAGAGAGGCAGGAACAGTGAGCAGAATTTCATGCTACATATATATAGGAGGGGTTGTCCCTTGCATTAGTAAGTGAAATAAAAGTAAACCTACTTAAAGAGGAAAAAAAAGAGGGTGGGATGATATTACTATTTGACTGGGAAAGGGCTTCCCATCATTCAGAGGCTCTAGAAATTCAGCAGGTATCAGACAGACATGGAGAATTTCTCTGGCTACCCTCCTGCAATTATTGGGAGAGAAGATGCTGTGTCTTTTATGGATTGAATGTTTTTTTGCTGTTCTTCCATTTGTCTCTCTCTCAAATTATCCTTGAGTTTGCTGCTTCTTATGGCTTACCATCCAAGTGAAATGAATTTGATTTGTTTTTATTTTGTTAATTCACTGTGGTCTTATGATTGCAAAAACAATGATTACAACTGAGTAGGCTCTGGCCAGCTCTTGGTGTGATGTGTAATATGAGTGGCTTTTTCAGATTAAGGAGGAGTATGGTTTGTTTAGTTTGTCCCAGATGAAGTTTACTCAATAATCAAGGCTAAAAAGGAAGGTAAGTAAGAATCTTACTTGTAAAATAAGAATCTGCAGTTGTGTTCTTTCTCAGGAGTTTCCTATTTTCCAGGGAGCACTTGATATTGAGGCCCTTAACAATATGATAAATCTTAAAGGGAGAGTAGGAAGGAGGGATTCAGTTGCTGCACCTTTAGAGAATTAGGAGCGAATATAACTTTATGTACCAAGTAGTCCCAGTGCATTATAGAAGTTAAACTTTTTTTGTGTGAACCCATAAGATTAGCCTCCTTGGAGGCAATTTTCAGTCCTTTTATTTGAAGATCTCGACTCCTATCTTATCTCTGTGGAAACTCCTGAAATCTGTGTTTAGCAGTGTGTTTGTAAGACCCGAAATGATTAATGTTTACCTTTCACTTATTAAACATCCAATAGTTTTATTGCTTTTTAAACAGAGGCATCAGTATGTGTGTGGAGGAAGATCAACTGCACAGCTGTGCTGTCGTAACCCATGTTGTTCATTAGTCATTTCATACAGTTTAGCCAAACTAACTGGTGTAATGTGGAAAATAAACTTGTTTAATGTTTTGGTGCAGAACGCCATTTTCCCCCCTGTGTCCTTTGAAATGTTGAGCTGGTGCTCAGTACTATGAAAAATAAAGTACTTGAAACTGTGAAAAGAAATAGAAAGCAAGCAAATAGGAAAAGATACCTAGAATGTAGAGTCAATAAATATTGAACCTGAAGCTAGCAGAAAATGTCCTCAAAGTGCCTCAGTAGCAAATAAACACAAAGACAAAGCAGATGGTGTGATAGTCTTGCACTAGAGAGAAGGGCAGTGACTCTGCCATTTGAATATAAAAAAGGTTTTAAAAGTCATCCTAATTAAGTGCTGCTCACAGCTTTGCGTTTACCAACAGTATTTGAATTTCAAGATAGGTCACAAATGGCACAATTTCAAGGATATAGGATCCCTTTGCCTAAAACAAGTGAATTGCAAGTGAACTTCCAAGAGAGGAGATTCTAAATAGACCTGCAGGAGACAGTTGCTGATGGTAATTTTATGGGGCAGCGTTTTCCATCTCATTTTTTTTCCATAATATTTACAATTAGGGCTTGAATATGCTGCCTCTTTGTTTCTGACTATTCCCTGTCTATTTCTTTGTTGGGCAACTTCAACTGTATTAGGAAAACAATGAAGCTTAATTAAAAATTAAGTGCTAGGTGGAGAAGTGGCACAAATCACTGCAGCTCCTGTTGAAGGTCATCTGTGTGGCTGGTCAGCTGCCTGGTCAGCACGTGTGTTGACTGGGCAGTCACACAGGTACCACTCAAAGCAGCAGCAGCCTTGTGCCATCTCATTAGCAGTGGATAAATAGGACACTGTCGAGAGAGTCAGGGAGGCTGACAGGACAGGAGGTGTGTGGTGGAGTGAGCCGTGCAGCAGCTGGGTTTTAGGTGTGCAAGGGCTGAGGGAAGATTATCAGTTGGGTGGAAACCAATTTTTATTAGCTCTGTTGGTCGCTGGGTGTGAACGTGTTTACATAGTGGTTCTTAGTGGAAAGGAAACAAACCTAGTGCTAATGAAGCCTGTCCAGAAAGCGAAATCTTGATCAATCAAAAACCTTGGCCACATTCACACCAAGTGCAGTTTCCCAATTACCTGGAAATGCTTCCCTCAGCTGTGAAGTAGTGTGCTTTTATCCAGTGAAGTAGCAAAGCAACAGTGCAGGAACAGGACATCTGTGTGAACTTTGCCTCCAGTTGTCTAGCTTTTAAAGTGCAAATCAAGGTCTATTTCAGAGTCTGAACTAAGAAATTATCAGTAACTTGAATGTGACCATTTATCCATTAATTTTGTGCAGTGACTGCACACTAAGGAACCAGAGAAATTGTTGGAGCGGTTTCTAGTTGTGATAACACTTGAAGGATCATTTGGAGCAACGGGCAAGCAAATGACACTTGAGAAAACCCAACCAAGGCACAGTCATTCCTGTCCTCCTGAATGAGGAGAAAGGACATGATGGAGGTGAGCTCGGGACTAATAGTGGCCTGCTACAAGCATATGACTGAAAAATTAGATCACCATTGTGATAGAGTAACATGCATTCATGTGCTTGTACATATGATGAGAAGGTGGAGTTCAGAAGCATTTTCTTTTTCTGGAGCAGAGTTGTAGACTTAAGTTTCCTCTGATTTAAAAAACTACCCAGACAAACAACAACAAAACCAAACCCCAAAGCCTACAGTCTATGTATTCAAGAAAATCATAGAATCATAAAATCACCAGGTTGGAAAAGAGCCATCGGATCGTTGAGTCCAACCATTCCTATCAAAATGCAGACTTGTATGTGAAAGCAGTCAAACAGAACACAGTATTGGACCTTATCAGTGTTTACTAGGATTTATTTGACTCCATTAGGTCTGTTAGTAAATTTTTTTCAGGCAGTAGATAAAACTATCAAATTTTCCCTCAAATTTCCTTTCCTCAGAAGTGAGAGTAATGCTTGAAAATGCATAATTTATGTTATTTAAAATACTTAAAAGTGGAAAACAGGTGCTGTGATTGGAACAGCTAACACAGACAAAGAATAACCTAATTAAAGCTGAGGTAGTGAGCTGTAGAGTGTACCATAATAGATAGATGTAAGTAACAGAATGAAGTTTTTTCCTCCCAGTGTCATGTAAAGAAAATAACAGAGAGACCTAGGTGTGCTCTTTCGTCTCTGGATTTGGATTGTCTGCAAAATCAGTGTTCTATGGGGATATTTATAGCTGCAGGATTAGATGATGTCTGTCCTTCAAGAACGCTCAAAGAATTTTCATTTTAGTGTCGACGTTAATTCAGTAGAAAAAAATCCTGAGAAAGAGGCTGTGTTTTAGGGTGCTGCCTGCTTTTGTCACAACCCAATGCCCCTTCCAACCTGACTAAAGTTCTTTTCACTTAAAAGCACCCTGAGATTGGATCTGAAGCTTGGATGTGCGCTGTGAAGGGAAAATGGTAGCTATATAAATGTAAAATGTTTCTACAAGTTTTAACACATTGAATCTGTGGCAGTTCTGGGCTAACCTTGGAGCAGAATGAGTTTGAGACAATGGTGATCTGAGAACGGTTCCAGCTTGGCAAGTAAAATGTGATTCAGAGGCGTGGAAGAGAAAATTAATTGGAATAATAGGTCTGGCCATTGCAAGATTAAGCCTAATGAATTAAGCGAGTCCAGAGAAGAGCAGTGAAGCTGGTGAAGGGGCTGCAGAACAGGCCTTATGAGGAACGGCTGAGAGAGCTGGGGTGGTTTAGCCTGGAGAAGAGGAGGCTGAGGGGAGACCTCCTTGCTCTCTATAACTACCTGAAAGGAGGTTGTAGAGAGGAGGGAGCTGGCCTCTTCTCCCAAGTGACAGGGGACAGGACAAGAGGGAATGGCCTCAAGCTCCACCAGGGGAGGTTTAGACTGGATATTAGGAAAATATTTTTCACGGAAAGGGGCACTGGGCACTGGCAGAGACTGTCCAGGGAGGTGGTTGATTCACCTTCCCTGGAGGTGTTTAAGGGATAGGTGGACGAGGTCCTGAGGGACATGGTTTAAAGATTGGTGGGAGTGGTTGGACTCGATGATCTGGTGGGTCTCTTCCAACCTGGTTATTCTATGAAATTAATATCTGAAAATGAATTATAAACCCTACTTGATAATCTGTAACAGGACCTAAGAGGATGTTTGAAAATCTGTAAGTAACTCCAGGATTTTTCTGCAGAGTAGTTCCCAGGAGTCGAAGAAACATATCTGCTTTTGTTTTCCTGTAGGATATTTGAATTGCAGTAAGCAACCTCACTATATTCATGTGCATATGTTTCCTGTTGCAATCAAGTGATAGTTTGGCTTGACTTGGAAAAGTCTGAAATGCCCGAGAGCTGGATTGTACAGTATCAGCTGGATAAAAGTCTCCTAAACTCTTTTGGCAGCATCTGACTTTCGTGAAATGAAATATACTGGAGCAATTCACAGTTGTTTCTCTGTTTATTAACCAGTGATTGAATTTATTCTAAGCATTAACTTTCTTGTTTATGAGAAATCCTGCAATAGCCTATTTTTTTCATTAGACTTCCAGGCTAAATTTGATTGGAATCTTGTCAGGAGGACAAGCTAGTCTGGTTGCTTTTGAATGTGTTTAAGGAAAGTTTCATAACTCCTTCTTTGGTATTCCTCCAGTAAGGCCGGATCCTTTTTTATCTATGAAGTTTAAAGCTTAAGGGGACAATAAAGACTCAAATCAATTGGAAGTAATTGCAACTAGATCATCAGCATAGTTTTGTTTAATTTACAGTGTTTATTTAGTGCTCTCCTGTTGAGGAAGTTTAATCAAGTTTCTCATGCTGCGAGGGATTGCAGGGAGGAATACCAACAATCCGGGTGCTTCTTTTGAGGACGCTACCTTATGTATATGTAGTTCTGTGTTTGGGAATGAAAGATTTTTACTACCTGGTGCAGCAGCTGGAGTGGTTTCTCTGTAACTGTGTGAGTCTCCCTCCTAGCTGGGTGCTTAGACCCATTGATGCTCTTAAAACATCAAGAGACAGGAGCTCTGCTTTTAAATTAAATTACACGGCAAGGTAGGTTAAATGAGTCCTTCGAATGTTAATTCAGTGGCTATAATTATGTTAATAAACATGTCCCTGCTATTTTGGAGTAGACAGGATTGCCTCTAGAAGCTCTCAACTCCTTGCTTGTTGTTTTTATTTCTTGTTTCAGTGTGCTGTGACACTGCTCCTCTCAGAGGGCTGTGTTGGTGCTGTTTGCAGCGCAACACTGTGCAGAGCTAGAATACTTGACCCCCCCGAGTTTGGAGGCGGGCAATGGGGCAGCTTCAGGCTGTTTTCTTCAGGGAATAAGATTTGATGGGGACAGTTGAAAAGCAAAAATCCTGACCTTTGAATGCATGGAGCATCACGGGGGATTATCCTTACCCAATATGTAATTACCTCATGCTAGAGGGAAGAACAGTAACCCCTTTCTTTATGTCCGTTTCTTTTAGAATCATAGAGTAGTTTGAGTTAGAGTGGACCTTAAAGATCATCTAGATGTCTACCCTTTACCTCCCACATCCTCCTCCTCCTTGAAATTCCCATATGGATATGCTCTCAGTGTTTTAGCAGTATGTCTGTTTTTTTTCTGATTCACCTATAAGGCTGAATTTCATTCAGGGTGAAAGAAAAACATGTAAATCGAGGTTCTGTGATTCTATTTCTGCATATCATGTGTACTGCTGTTGGCAGTTCTGGGAAGAACCATTCCTCTTCTTAGTTTTAAGGGCAGTTCATAAGAAAAAGTATATCCAACAATACTGTTGCTGTTGCAAGACTAAGATTAAAGTATTTAATCACTAGAAATGAATGAATATATGACTTCTTGAAATAAAGGGCAAAGAGTCTGCAATCTGAATCATTCCTTTCATAAACGGGGGATACTACTTTTACCAGGTGTTCAGGTAGTAGGAATTATTTGGTGTTCTCCAAACCTGGCAATATTTCCTTGTTTTTTCTTCTTGAATTCTATACATGTTTTTATTTCCCATCCCTTCTTTTAATGCAGTTACTGTCTGTGACAGCATTCTAGAGTATTTATTCTTCATATTTGTATTTATCTCTTTCCTCAATACGGTAAATGTAATGGAAGGAGACACTGTTTATGCTGTCTAGAGTTTCACTAAGCTTATAGCCAAAACAGTTCTTGGTATGGAGTCCCAGAACTTGTTAGCTCTTTCATTTACATCTTCAACAATAGTGTTAAGTAAGTATGTAAGTTTTGAGTAATATTCTTTTTCCATTAGTCCTTTGGCTTTCTTAACAGTGAGGAAGGAATGCAAATCTTTGGAGGCTCATCTGGGGTTTTGATGGCCCAATAAAACTAAATTTTTTTTGGCATGAAGCCTTTAAATGCTGCAGCAGCTCTTGTGTATGATTGGTATGATTTACAAAGACTGCAGACGGCAAGCACAATATTGGACAGTTATCTTGATGGATTTGTCAGAGGCTTTTTTTCCCTTCTCCCCTGTGGCAGAATACAGTCAGCTAAAGATTTTCTTTCACATCGTCACAAGATTCAAATTTAAAACGGTTTTTAAATTCTGTACTTTGTCATGAGACTACTACATATACTTTGTTCTGTACCATGTGATTAAGAAGAAAAACTTTTAGGAAACATGCACGGATTGTGAGGCAGTTACCAACTATTCATGACCTGTTTTATTCACGTATTTATTTTATTCAGTCATTTTCTTCCACTAAGAGGAATTTATCTTTTATATATATATGTACTTTTTTGTGTGCTTGGATTTACAAGTCTCTCTCTTTTTCTATTGCTTAAGAAATTAGGCACCCTGAACAGCAAACATGTATGTTTTACTCTGTATTGGACAGGACCTTCTGTTCTGGCTGATAATTACCCTTGATATTACCTCAGTTTTAATTCAGTAATCTGTAGGAGGTGGTTCCTGTTGTTTCTATTGCCTGCAGAGCTGTATTTTCGGTTTTTGACTGAAGGACAAGTTTTAGGTAAGTACAGGACTGAGCAGTTGGTTGTATCTTTTCTGTATCTGATTCAAGGGTGCTCCCTATAAGGACTGATGGTTTTGTTCAGGCTACTTTCAAAGTCTAAACCACCACTGCTTCCATTAAAAGAAAAAATACATCTACTCCTTAGCTTACAGTCTTACTGTTGGGGATTTTTTCCTGCCGGTTAACAGCCCTGAGTAAAACTGCTCTAATTCTTCCTAAATCTTTAAAGATCCCTCTCAGCTTGCAGACCACATCCCTTACATGCTCCTGCACTTTATTATCCTGAGAGTTTGTTCCCTTGGTGTTCTGCTGTGGCAGTCTCCTTGGTTCCCTGGGAAGCTTTTGTTGTGCTCCGGGTCATCCCGTTCCAGTACAGAGAGTTACGTGTGGGACAGGGCCCTTCAGGAGGGCTCACTGTGCAGGAGTTTGTGTTTGTGGCAGTTGGCTTTCCAGAACAATCATGTGTAACCTGGTTGCTGGACCAGTAGATCTGTCAGTCTCTCTGCTTCTGAATTTTAAGAATTCTTCTCTAACTGCTCTCTTCTGTATTAGATAAAATATTGTATGCATTTGTTTTCTTGAAATGTCATTACTCATTTTTAAGCTGAGCTAAACCGTTTCTTGATTAATAACCTCAAGGTTCCCTTTTGTTACCATATGCTTAGTCATTTTATCTGCGTTAGGAAGGCATGATGACCTATTTTGGTTAGTATGTCTGGGTTTTGAGCTGAAGGACGATAGCATATCTTGGAATTTCTTGGATATGATAGAGACAAAAAGAGGGAGTAAAGTACTACAAATATTAGTGGAGCGTGGATTCTGTTGCATGTTAGAAGCATGTTAGACACTGAAGGCTTTAAAGCGTTGCCCTCGGTTTTAAGGAGTTCTCTTATCTACTTCTGATCATCCTAAGACCCTTCAAGCAAGGCAGGCTTTGCTACAGGAATTCAATAAGGTGCCACTATGCCTTGCATCCATGAGCAGAGGTTCTCTGGTGCCTGGCAGTATGTATTCCTCACTGACTGACACAGGCACTAGTTGGGGTTTTTTTGTTAGATGAGTGCAACTTTGAAGGCTCATCACTGAATGAATCCATTAAGAGAGCTGCCTAGAGGATATCTTATTTTTGCAGAACATGCAAAAAGTCAGAATCACTTTGCAAGCTGAGGGCTGTGGTAACATATGATATTTTTTCCCTTATAGCAATAATCGAATTTGCTGTTCAGTTGGTTCTTCATGCTTAGAATTCACTAATTGGTGGGAAGAAACTTTTAAAAGATTAATTGATCATAGCCATACTTTTTTCTTTTCATTACATTGTCTTCCATTAAAATAAAAAAATCTGTTTTCTTCCTTAACTCACAAGACCTAACAGCTTCATAGGTAGCTGTTTTTTATGTATTTTACCATCCTGGGGGCTTCAGATAGAGGAGAACCAAGACATAAGCCTCCCAAATTGTACATGTAATATTACCTAGTTGACTACTAACCTGTCCTAGTAATTGCAAGATTCATACCTTGTTGCAAGAGGGGTGAAAATGTCACGTTCGTGACTGTTTGTCTGCTTTGCTTAGTAACAACCTCAGTGTTTTTTCTTGCAGTTTTATTTAAACCTGGCTCGGTGAACAAAGAAGTGCAGTTCACCTAGAGACTGAACTTTCTGAGGCAACAGTACAGGAAAAACTCTGTAGGCTTGGTAAATGAGGATGAAACCAAAGATCCATCAGAATAAACTCAGGAAATAAAGTGTGTGGTGAAAACTGCAGGGTTTGGCATTGAACAGAGCAGATAGCTGAAGGGCAAGAACAGTTTACCCTCTGTCCATGGGATGCTTCTGCTGACCTTGCTGTGTTGCATGGGCTGAGAATAGTGCCGGAGGTGGTCTGGGGTAATCTTACTGGGAGAAGAGGAACATGAGGGCTTGCTAGACACTAGTATTTAGTGTTGCATGTGGCCTTTTTCTTAACTACCCTCCACCCCTAGTCCCTTTCTGCAAAGGTGAAGTGTGTTGAGTTACTGAGCAAAATGAGTTCTATTTCTGTAATCTGGAAAAGCGAGTTGAGTTTATCAGAATTGTTGAAAGGCTAGAAAATAGGCTGGTTTGTAGTTAGCTTATTTTAGCATAGTAAGGACATCAGATCCTTTCTCATTCCAATCTTTTATTCTACATATGAGTTTCTGTGTGTAACTGGGACTCTTGCACCCATTCCAGGGATTGCCCGCACCTCCTATGAAATGTCAGTTGGCTGGTCAGTTAAAATTTGCAGTTGGTACTGTACTAATCTTCTCTTTGGTACCATTTTAAAAGTACTTGAAAAGTTACCAGAAGCTGCCTCTCTACAGCCTTCTCATGGTTTCTGCAGAAACATCACTTTTTTTTCAAGGTAGAAATATTCCAGGTGGCATTTCTTGGAGGAGCAAAGGGAGGAAAGGCGGCCATGCCTCTCTTTAGGTACATGGACTCTTTTCCAACGTAAGCTGCTTGTGTGCTTGATTTCTGGATAATCATCTTGAGAGGGTCCTTGCCTGTACAGTGAGAGAGAAAGTTTTATATTCTTTAGCTGCATGCAACTTGCAATTCAGCCTCCAACATCTACTGGGAGAAAAAGAGAAATTGAGACACATTTTCGCTTCTGTAACCTTAGAAAATCAATCAGATGCAGAAACATGGAAACCATTGAGATTTCTTCCCAAAGCAGGGGGGAATCTTCCCTCCTTCTGAAGCATTCCAGCATTCTTACAGGCTATGTTTACGTAGATGGGTTTGGAATATCCTGTAAGACATCATGTTCATTTATCGTCTTATTCTGTGGCTTGGTTGAAGCAGAGCACTGGTTTTATGGCTGCAGCACGCTGTGTCTCTGCATGCACTTCCCTGGAACCTTGTGAAAGTCTGCGGGCTCTGCTGGGGCAGCCCGGAGGCTGCTCTGCCATCCCTGCTGCAACAGGATGAGTTTGGAGAGAACTGAAACGAGGAGCTGTGAAAACACTGAGAAACGGGCAAAGCAAATTTTCTTGAATGTGTCCTTAAATAGTAATGAAGGGTCACATCCTCAATCTTGGCAGCAGTCTGCTAGTGTTTCAACAGGATTTTGAGTAAAATTGGAGATGTTAAATTAAAATCAGTAATGTGAGATTGCTGAAATGTTTAATATAGAGCTTGTGAAGTAGCAAAGTTGTGGACAGTGAGCAGGTTGACACCAGAGTGGATGAAAAAGTCACATAAATGCCCCTTTTTATAAATTTACTCTTCAGAATAAACCCAACAAATTAATTTCAACCATAATTTCTACTTTTGGGAAGGCCTTACCTGTACAGGTTAGGTTCACTTAAATAAAACACTTTGTATCAATGACTTCTCAAAATAAATAGGTCAAAACATGTGACTTTTGGATTGTCATTTATGGTATCCATTGTTTTAAGTAATGTAAAATATATAAGGCAACTGCAGGGGACCCAGCCTTTTAAGTTTTTTGGTTTTCTATTTTAGTGTCTTTACTGTTGTGGTTTAGCCCCAGGTGGCATTCAAGTACCATGTGGCTACTTGCTTACTGCTTCCACAGCTTCCCATCCCCGTGCAGTGGGGTTGAGATTGAAAAGAAAAAGATAAAACTCATGGGTTGAGATAAAGACAGTCCAAGGGAACAGCAAAGGAAGAGGAATAATAATAATAGTGCAAGAATATACAAAGTGAATATTGCACAGTTCAGTTGCTCACCACCTGGAAACCACTGTCCAGCCTGTTCCTGAGCATTGATCCCCTCAGCCAGCTCCTCCAGTTTACGTACTGAGTGTGACATATGGTATGGAATATCCCCGTGGCCAGTTTGGATCAGCTGTCCTGGCTGTGACCCTTCCCAGCTTCCTGTGCACTCCTTGCCTTCTCTTTGGCAGGACAGGATGAGAAGGTGAAAAACATTAACCCTATCCCAGCCGAACCCAGGGCGCACTAGTCTGGATAAATTTCTGCTTTTTTCATTTTTCCCAGTATAAGTACTTTTCTTTTTCTGAGAAGCAGAATAGCTTTTCTGTTATGTATTTGCTTTCAATTTAGCTACTGAATGCAGAGAGAGTATTTTCTTTTTGAATAAACTCAGGATTGAGAACTCATTTGGGAGCTTAGAAGGTTGGAAAGCTGCTTCTTCTTTCTTTGTCCCTTTTAATCTATGAACGAAATAATCAGATGGGAACAGATTAGGATTATGTGTATTAAAGCTTGAAGTGCACAAAGAACTCCATGGATCTCACTGAAGGCATTGTGCAAATTAGGTATCTTACAGGCTTAGTGTTTTTTAGATACCTAATAGATTGTCTTGGTATTTCAGTAAATTTGACTAATAGTAAATTGAAGACTTAATTATGGTCACCAAATCTTAATCTCCATCCTATAATAACTCACCCTGGTTTAAATAGCAGTCATTTGCGGAAATTTTAAAAAATTTTCTGATGGTCTCTTCTCCCAAGTTATAGGTGGTAGGACAAGAGGGAATGGCCTCAAGCAGCATCAGGGGAAGTTTAGATTGGACATTAGTTAAAATTTCTTCACAGAAAGGGTTACCAGGCACTGGCAGAGGCTGCCCAGGGAGGAGTGGTTGAGTCGCCGTCCCTGGAGGCATTTAGAAGGTGAGTAGATGAGGTGTTCGGGCATATGATTTAGTAGTGGACAGGTACGGTTGGAGTTGATGATCTCTAAGGTCTTTTCCGACATAATGATTGTATGATGCATTTTTAGGGACTTTTAAGATGTCTTAGTGGCATAAGTTTAGTTCCTTCTTAATGCAGTGCATCAAAAGCCGTAGGTAAATTGGCATCTCAGCATACAGAAACAAATCCACTGCTAATTTCTAAGATAAAAGGTGTAAAAGCAATACATGTAAACAAGACTATGTAACACTTAGAAAAGTATGTAAATATTGTTTAAGCTACTGGTTAGGGAAAAAGAGGTACCAAAGTAAATGTAGAGACTGTATTTAATTGCAATTGAACCTGAGATGTTTCAACGGATAGAAATGAACTGCTGGAGGAAAATATCAAAACCAATTTTAATGTAAGGCTTTGTGCTTACTAATGTGTTTACTTTCCAATAATGAGTTAAGACATCTGTTTTATCTTTCTGTCATTTAGGCCATAAAATTTACCTAAAAATACTTCAGTACTTAATGCTGTCTTGCCTTTTCCTTTTTGTTCCTGCTCCCCCAAGTTTCATATACTTTTAGAGCACGTAGTCAGCCACACAGGCGAGTCAAAAGGAGCAGTGACAAGATGCAGACTACAGCATAGCTCTATGTTAAATGTTGAAGGCCAGATGCATAAAAAGGTGGGAGGTTTTGTTATTACTTGTGCTTTGCTACAGAAAAATAACCAGTTCTTTCCAAACAATCCCTGTGATACTACTGCTGCTCATCTTCGTCTGGAAGAGTGGAGTGGAGTAGGATATTTTCAGTTGGAAGAGATCTACAATTATTATGAGATGTCTGAGCCTCAGACCTACTTTCAATGTGCTTCTCAATGTTTGAAAGACTTTTGCCTCATTTTCCCCTGCAGACTACTTTGTGCATGGCTAGTGGTGTATTTCAATGAGATTTCTATCCCCTACACATGTGAACTTGAATTTCCTGCCATTTCGCATGTTGGGGGGAGAATGAAATAACCTACAAGCAGATCCTCCCAAGCACAATTCCTGGAAACCGTATACTGTCGTGGGCATGTTTATTTTCTACTTGCCTCCTTGCTGTGATAACCTCAACTTTTTTTGAGGAAAGGAGCAGACAGTTTATTTAAAAACCCGTTATAGCAAAATGTCATTTACATAAGCAACAGCAGATCCCTTCATGCTACTGAACCCCTATTTTCCTTTGCAGAAACTAGGAAAACATTTTCTGTGAGTCTAACAAAGACTAGACTCTAGCCTAGAGTCTAGTTATCCTGTAATGTTAGAGAAACTTCTTCAGCAGAGGCAAGGCTGAAAACAAATTCAAAATCAAACAATATAATCTATGCTTAAAGAAACTGAAAAGGGCTAGATCAGAACTTACTTTTTCATAGTGGTCAGAAGCTCAGTCCAGCCTCCATTTTAGTTGAAGTCCAAAGCTGTTTTGCTTTCATATCTTACTGAAATTGGAGGATACAGAAGTGGTTTTGGTGATGTGATGAGGCTTTGCAGTGTTTTTTTCATGCCATTCTTCTCTCCCACAGCTGCTTCTCTCGTGGTTACATCCAGACCTTAACTCTGGATTACTGAGACTTCTTTAGGTTTTTATTGAATACTACATGGATACTATTCAATACCAGAAACTGGCTGCTTTGCATAGATCTATCTGCTGACCTGTAACAATATGAAAGCTTAAGCACTTCCTCTTTCTACAGCTGGATATAGAAGAGATAGTCCTACTGGTGGCAGTGGTTCCCAGAATATTCATCTTCGATTTATGGGTAGTCAGGGACCCTCCTAAAGACAACTGGAATGACAACAGCTTTCTGTTTGGGTTAAATGTGGGAGCAGTTAAATACCCTATTGTTGAGGTGATACAATAGACTCAGAAAGATATTTTTATTTTTCCTTAATAATGGTCTTTAGAACTAACACAGAGCCTTGTGCTGAGCAGTTAGAGCACTGCTTGTGGTTGAATTCATCTTCTGACTACTTGATTCTAAATGATTCCTGAACACCACAAGGAAGCATAGTAAAAAATCATGTCTTCTTATGACAGTGAATTTTGTATCACTGTTACTGAAGGGATTTATCAAATTTCCCTAGAAAACATTCTTTGCCATAGCAGTTGGGCTTGCACATTGAACCTGAATACAGAAGAGGCTTGGTTGTTGGAGAGACACCTTGTAGATAAGATGCCTGGAGCACCCAGCAGTTTAGCGGAGCAAAGTCTGGAGACTGCATATAGAATCACGGAACCATAGAATAACCGGGCTGGAAGAGACCCACCGGATCATCGAGTCCAACCATTCCTCTCAAACACTAAACCATGCCCCTTAGCACCTCATCCACCCATGCCTTAAACACCTCCAGGGAAGGTGAATCAACCACCTCCCTGGGCAGCCTGTTCCAGTGCCCAGTGACCCTTTCTGCGAAACAAATATAGAAGCAAACAGGGGCAGGACATGCAGTACCTCCAAAATATCCCTCCAGGCAGTGGTACGTTAAAACTAGCGTGTCCAGAACATGTCCAATATTAGGAGAAGTGAGAACCATCACAGCAAAGTTTCATACTGGTGAGGAGGTCTTACAGAAATCTGTGAAGCCTGGTGCAGTGTTGTTACCATTCCGTCATAGAGTTGGTTTGAAAAATACCAGGCTCATAAACTGCTGAAGTTGGAAACATGAAAGGAATTTCAGGGGATAAAAAAACCCCAGGACTGACAAATATATCTTAACGTTAACTTCAAAGGGGCTGTAATACAGAGGAAGTTAAGACTGATTTTTTTTGACTAAATGTTTAGTACAAAAGGGGAAGAGTTAGTGCTGAAAGTAGGAGAGTGTGGAACAAGGTAATGCTGAGCTCTGGCCTGGGAAGGGAAAACTAGTCTCCTTTTATAAAAGAGTTTTCAAATATCTTCTATTTGAGCTAAACAGTTGACCATGCTAATGAGGTCTAGTTTTCCTGTACCTGTTATACTTAATGTAAAAAGTGCTTAGCGGTGGATTCTGTGACTGAGTCAACACAATTCTAGGTGTTTATATGAAAGTACAGGTCAGGACTTCTAATAGGCAATATCTCTCCAGTTGGACTGGGTAGCTAAAAGTGGCCTCAGAATAATAAATTTCCTACTCTAAAATGATCTGGAGTCATATATTCTGATCTGTATGCAGCCCTGGTAAGTTACAGAGTCATACCAGTGAGACCTGTCTTCTGCTATCTATCAGAAAACAAAACAGCAGTGCTTTTATTTAGGAAATTGTCTTGGAATTAGCTGGTGCTCGGAGGCATGCAATAAGAAGTCAGGTACCAATACCTTGACTAGAACTGTAGTGCAAATACTTTTGCAGAAATTGCAGCTAAGGCAGAGTGTTATGGGAACACAGCATTATCACCAGAGCCAGGGCAGCAGGTTATGTGAAACTAATGCCCTGGATGGAGTAGCTTTTTGGTGATACAAGTGATGCTGTTTTGAAATCACAGTTGAGAGGTAAAGGCAAGCCACTGGATCAATCATATTAGTGCCAGTATTGAAATTTGTGGGATATTCAGTGAGCTGAGGCAAGCAGACCCAAGAACATGATAAAATAAGCACTAACAGACTTGCTGCCATCTGACAAGTGGTGCTGACATCTCAAGTAAGAGTTGACCTCTTCACACAACAGCAGAAGGCATGTCAGTGACTGAGCTTTGTTGTTTAACAAACTGCTCTGCTGTATTTCATGCTAAGAATTAGTATTATCTTTGGCGCGGGAAGGAAAATGTGGGCAACTGTTTTGTTGCAAGTCTGTCATCAGAGCCAGTAGGAACCAATTGTGGTTTTATGTGGAGGTTCGCGTGGTCAGCGCTGCACAGCCAAGATGCTGGACAGTAGATGAAGGTGATTTCCTCCAGCCTCTGTGGCTTTCAGTGATTTGTGCAGAACAGGAAAGCCACTCTGGAAGTCGTGTGGCAGCTGAAATGGCAGCTGAGCCCAATGCAGTGTTACAACAGATCAGTCTGTTGGTTAAATTTGGAGTGAGTTGGGGTTTTTTGGGTTTTTTTTGGTGAAACTGTGTGT
>WAAB01014244.1:107103-164398 GCA_013389865.1 Piaya cayana | reverse complement strand
AATAAGAAGTCAGGTACCAATACCTTGACTAGAACTGTAGTGCAAATACTTTTGCAGAAATTGCAGCTAAGGCAGAGTGTTATGGGAACACAGCATTATCACCAGAGCCAGGGCAGCAGGTTATGTGAAACTAATGCCCTGGATGGAGTAGCTTTTTGGTGATACAAGTGATGCTGTTTTGAAATCACAGTTGAGAGGTAAAGGCAAGCCACTGGATCAATCATATTAGTGCCAGTATTGAAATTTGTGGGATATTCAGTGAGCTGAGGCAAGCAGACCCAAGAACATGATAAAATAAGCACTAACAGACTTGCTGCCATCTGACAAGTGGTGCTGACATCTCAAGTAAGAGTTGACCTCTTCACACAACAGCAGAAGGCATGTCAGTGACTGAGCTTTGTTGTTTAACAAACTGCTCTGCTGTATTTCATGCTAAGAATTAGTATTATCTTTGGCGCGGGAAGGAAAATGTGGGCAACTGTTTTGTTGCAAGTCTGTCATCAGAGCCAGTAGGAACCAATTGTGGTTTTATGTGGAGGTTCGCGTGGTCAGCGCTGCACAGCCAAGATGCTGGACAGTAGATGAAGGTGATTTCCTCCAGCCTCTGTGGCTTTCAGTGATTTGTGCAGAACAGGAAAGCCACTCTGGAAGTCGTGTGGCAGCTGAAATGGCAGCTGAGCCCAATGCAGTGTTACAACAGATCAGTCTGTTGGTTAAATTTGGAGTGAGTTGGGGTTTTTTGGGTTTTTTTTGGTGAAACTGTGTGTGCTTGCATGCAGAACACAATAGAAGAGTCTAAGTGTGTGGAGGCAGAGGGAGAGATTACATGAGATTACTGATCTTGTTGAGCAGGCTGCTATCTAGAAAGAGATTTCAAATTACAAAAGTTTATGCATGACTGAATCCTACTTCCCAGGGGAAGGATTTTCTCTGGGTTTCAGCTTTATCAGTTTCTCCCAAGAGAAATAACACACCTAAGCTTTAAATATTTTCTAGGTGCTTGAGCTAAAAATGACTGATACTGAGAAACGCAAGTTCAGTTTTCAGTGGAAACTAAGTATTGCTGAAAGGGAAACAATTTAGATGCTTTCTTTAAGGCACTTAGGCATTTTTTAACAATAGGTGAGAAATCCAACAGGTGAGGTGCTAGGCACAAAAGATAATGGTATTTATAATGTGGTGGTAAGGCTGTGCAAGCGGGTGTATGTCTCACCTTATGAGTGGCTGCATAAATCTGTCAGGGCCTCATAAATCTCATCAAGAGGCAATTTTCCTGACATCTCTCAGACTCATAGTTTGTCTGCCAGCCATTTCAGGAGGTTCACAGGAGGAAAGCAGTGAGAGTGGCAGGGGACTTGAAGGCAGAACAAGCTTTAATGCTGTCTGTAGTGCCTTCCCTTGCTGATTAGCTTCTTAATCCCTACAGGAGTAGCCTCTTTCTTCTTCTTCCTTCATCATCCTCTTCCCTTGTACTGCCACCTTTGAGAAACTGCAAGTTCTCAAATGACTTTCAAATTCACAAGTACTGCACCATAATTTATTTCAGTCGTCAAAAGCAGTGGACAGGAGTTGCATTTGTATAACTTGGCTCTGATGGGGTTTTTAGTACCAGGACACAAAATTAGCTAAATTCAGCCTGGAGAAGAGAGGCACCAAGGAGACCTTATAGCAACCTTCCAGTACCTGAAGGGGCTACAAGAAATGTGGGGAGGGACTGTTTACAAAGGCTTGTAGGGACAGGATGAGGGATAATGGGTATAAACTGGAGAGGGGCAGATTGAGGCTAGACATGAGGAAAAATTTCTTCACCATGAGAGTAGTGAGGCACTGGCACAGGGAAGCTGTGGCTGCCCCATCCCTGAAGATGTTCAAGACCAGGTTAGATGGGGCTTTGGGCAACCTGATCTAGTGGGAGGTGTCCCTGCCTATTGCAGGGGAGTTGGAACTGGATGACCTTTAAGATCCCTTCCAAACCAAACTATTCTATGATTCTATGAAACCTGATCGTTTAATGTAGGCAAAATTACTGGTTGGCCACACCTAACCCAGTCTAGAAACGTGTAGCATGGCTGTGTTCATGTAATAGGGACATGCTTAATCGAATGCAGCTTTCCCATAGGAAGCAAATCTTTTCTGTCTTGTGGCGCCGGCAGGTGCTTTATATGGATGCTCTTGCACTGCCTGGGAAGAAATCTGAAGAGGAAATGAGGAGGGGTAATGCTTTAGGAAATGGACAACAGAAGATGGGCCTTGTCAGCACTGCACATCTTGCTGAACATTCCTGGGCCTGTAACACAGGATTTAGCCCCAAAATTTCTAAACAGAGATCTGATTTAGCCCAAGACTCTATCTCTAATAATGACCAGTACTAACGCTTAGGAAAAAGTGTTAGGAAAGGCAGTGATCCCTCCCAGCTTTTGGAAGGCTGCAGTCCAAGGACTTGGATCAAGAAGGTTACATCTGCAGCTTTGTTTAACAGTCCTTGGCTGACCTTGATTTTATGAATTCATCTAATCATATGTTAATCTGTTTAAAATTTTTGCCTTCACAACATCCTGTGACAATAGGTTCTGCAGTTAATTGTAGTATGGAAGAAGTACCTCCTTTTCCTCTTGTTTCTAAACAAGCTGCCTGATAAATTTAATTTCATAATACCTAATTAATTTATTCAAAGACAGAGTTTCCTATTTACCTTCTCTGTAATACTATTCATAGTTTTATGTCTGTCATCTGATTCATCTCCTTTCTTGTTTGCTTGGTTCTCCTTAAGTTAAAGATGCTTCAGACACCATCACAGTTGCCCTTCTTTGAACCTTTTCTGATTCTGCTATATCTTTCTCCAAGGAGGGTTTCTTAGAGCCACAGCTCTAGGCTGCACTAAGGATTTGCAGTGGCACAGTGGTATTCCCTGTTGCATTGGGTATCCTTGACCTTCTCGCTCCCAATGTGCCCTTTGCTTTCACAACCAGCACTGAGCTTTGCCATCTCTGAGTGAGTGGTTCCTCACTTTAATTAAACTGCCATGGCTCCAGGGTTCCTATTTGCTATATTGGCTGTTACTTTGTGTTGTGTGTGTACAAATCCATCTGCAGCTCCTCACAGTTAGTTCTCTCGATTCTGTAATTGCCAGCAAACTTCACCATCTTGCTGCTTGCTCAGTTTTCCACATAAATAATGAATATATTGAGTCAGACAAATGCAAAACCAGAGCTGTTGTGAAAACTGGCTGTTTTTCTGTGTTGTTTCTTCTCATCTATCCAGTTGTTAATTTGCAAGACCTTCCAACTTGCCCATGATGGTTCAGTTTCTTTAAAAACTTGTGTTGAGAGACATTGTCAAAGGTTTATTTGGAGATCTTAGCACACACAATGTATAATGCATACCTCACTTAGCCCTGTATGTCATGGGAAGCTTGGTAGAAAGAGTCCATGCCATGATGACGCTCCACCAGGATATTATATTTATTTGCATACCTGTTAATTCTGTTCTTAAAATTTTTATCAGTTTTCTGAGTGTAGGGCAGCACCTATAGCTGCCAGCCTGTAGTTCCCTGGAGCCCTTTTATTGACATTGGCAGCACATCCTCAGCTTTTTTATAGCTCGATTGTTAGCTTTGTTTTAGAGGAAAGCTAGGCAGCGTGTTTAATAGTTCAGTGGTTATGTATGTTGGAGGGCCTTTAAAATTCCTGGGTGCATAGCATCTAATTCTGGTAGCCTGTTGTTGGTCCTAAAGCCTGATCTAATGATCCCTTGGTTTTGACAGTTGTCTTGCTCCCGTACACAGCTTGCATTTTCCTGAGTTTCAGGAGACCGTTGATCAGTTTGTCTCCTTTATCCCTTGGCTCTGCTGAGTAGGCAGGCAGACTTTTCCTTCTCCTGTGTTGCTGCCCTGAGTGCTTGTTATGCCTGAAACAGGAGCTGGAAAGGAGGTGGCTGCTGGAAGGCAGGAATTGTGGCCATGGAGGAACACCTCTTTCTGCCCCAGTCCTGGTTTAGGCTAGCATAAGCAGGTCCAGAAGCCATAGCAACAAATATATATAATATAAATTGGCTTATATTGCATGAACTGTTTGCATGGAAGGTGTATTTGAATATGTTTTGTGTCGTTATTGCTCAGAAGAAATCTAATTTTCAGTTAAAATAAACATATATGCACATGAGCTTTAATTTTTTGCATAGATACTGGATTTAGTATATTTATTTCTACTGTTCCGATTCATGGCAAGCTTTTAATGCAACTCTTCAAACGTGTGAGACGTTCTTAGAATTTAGGATCAGAGTGAAGGGGAAGGTTTTCATGTTTCAGAAGAGTTAATGCACATTTTGATTTTGAAGCTGTTCAGAATTCAACATTTCGTGTTAATTCCTGCCATTGATCTTCAATAGTTGTAGCAAAAATCCTCAATTATGTGCAAGCTCTGTTTTCACTCTGGATTAGACATACACTGCCTTGATTTTAATGGCTTTCTGGTTGTTTTTTTCTGGTTTTTACTCCCTGGGAAGAAAGCTGGAATTCATTGTTCTGGTCTCAGAATACCTATGGTGAGATAGCAATGCTGTTTTCTTTCTCTCTTACCTGCTTCATTTCCCCCTTTCTTCTATCCTCATGTGGATATTTCTTATTCTGCCTCAGTGTGTGTGTGTGTGTGTCCCCTTAATTGCTTTTTGCTCTGACTGTGCAGAATCCTGGCTTGTGTGTGTGAGGTTTGCGCAACCATTCTTATCTAGTTTCTGCCTTTTTCAATGGCTTCTGAGTCAACTTCCCTCCCTCGAATCAATTGAGGTAATGTGGTGTGGTGTTGCTTAGCAATGCCAGGAAGCTGATACGCCTGGGTGATGTGTGAGCTCTAACCAGACTGAGCAAAAGAGACTACCTGTCCTCTGTGGTCCAAGCAGAGTGGAAATCTTGAATTTTCTAATGTTTTCAGCATTCTTGCCTTTATGTGTTTTGGTTTTTTTCCCCCTCTAATGTTGCTGAGTAACAGTTTTATGGACTTAACGATGTTCCTTCCCCCTTCTTCCTGATTTATGCAAGTGTAAAAAATTTTACAGCATGTAGAACCAAAATATAATTGGGATGTCAATCTTTACAGAGCTGGGTATCTAATTAACTGTCTTGAGATAGGTATGTTTTCTGTCTTCCTCCTCCACACACCAAGCAAAGCTGTCGTGAAGGCAGAGCTGAGCTTTGTAGGAAGTTTCAGTCCTCCAACGCAGCACAGACTGGCAGCCAATCTAGTGTGCGTGGCAGAGGATTAAAAACCAGGATGAATTTGATGCCTTCAGCCATGTAAGAATACAGAATGAGTTATTTAAGCAGCACATGTAAAGATGTTAATGAAAGTTATTAGCTCCGAAATATTTATTTAAAATTGTTCATGCCTACAGTGGAATTTCTAAATTTTCAGCTGTAGTTAGATTTCAGTCTCATTTAAATGGCAAAACAACTTAAGGATATTTCCCCACTTTCTTGCTTTGTTGTTTGTTTTTTTCCCCAATACCATGAGTGTATACACTAAAAAAAAAAAAGCCAAACCCCAACCTGCTAGTTCCCTTCTCTCTCTTATCATCTTTTTAGCAAGAAACACTAGAAAAAAATTACATATAGGTGAATTTAATATCTTTGAGCCACAGTTTTACCAGGTGGCTGCTCTCATCCTTCACAGAATATTGAATTGCATGGGATAGCCCCATATGTAATTCATGGGGTAGGATAAATGTGAAGGTGGTATTTTCCCTTTTTAAACCAGAATGCAAACCCAAGTTCTTTCTTACAATCCTGGGGGAAGATTAGGGAGTGTTCCTTGTAACTCTTGAAGGAGTTGTGGACCCTGACATCTGACAGCAGTTACGTTGAATTATGTTGAGTGTGGCATGAAAACTTCATAAGACTCTTTCATGCAGTAAGGTTTGTGCATCAGTAAGTGCAAACCCACTAGTCTTTTACAGAAGCTCTCCCTTGGTGTTGAAAGGCTTGAAAACACCTTGGAAACTTTGGGTACAGTTAGCCAAAGCATTTGGGTAAGCAATCACAGCCTTCAGATGCCTGGCACCCACTGTGTTGTGGCTGCCAGGTCATCCGTTCCTTTAAGCCCAGACCCCAGCACAGAACAGCCTTAGAGAGCAAGCTGGCAAACAGCTCTGCCTCCAGCACAGAGGGAAGGGAAGGTCTCAGCTGGGGACATGGACCTCTGTGGCCAGACCATGAGAGCTCAGCAAGAAGAATGAGTTTGGGTGCTGAGAGTAAAGCAATTGATGTCAAAATACACCCAGAAGCAGATATTGGTAGCGGTGGAGAGATGCTGTCAGGGGACTGACCCATCTTCAGTGCTACTTATTAGAGTTATAAAGGATTTCTTTCTAGGTATCAGAATGGTTGGACTAGATGATCCGGTGGGTCTCTTCCAACCGGGTGATTCTATGGTTCTGTGATCATTGAATGGTTAGTCTTTCTGATCTACTTCTGCCTCTTTTTTAACCAGTAGTTTTGGTGACTGATAAATGCATTTCTCGTACCTGCTAGTTTATTCATTTCTGGTTTAGACCATGTAATTTGTAGTACGCACTCATTTATCCTTGTCTAGAAGAAAGCAAAGCATCAAGCTGGTGGGGGGATTTATAGCAGGTTCATTGCCATGGTTTCAGACAGCCTTACGTAACCTAAAAATAGATATAGGAAAGAATATTCTCTTCCCTTCTCTCCCTCCCCCAGCTGTCTAACTAACTGGAATTTCCTTTTTTATTTGTATGATTTTGTTGTTATGGATTTACTGACTGATGGGTCAAACAAATTTGTTTGATGTTTTGTTTGAAAGAGGAAAGTTCATCGTAGTATCTAATACACTGGGGAGTGACTATACTGGTTGTGTGCCAAGGCTATTACCTCTGGCTCACGTCTCTTACACTTGAGTAGCGCTGCTCTTCTGGACTGTAGCTTATTACAAGCTGGTGCAATAGTCTATGCTGTGTAAGGGACCATCCTGGGAATACCTTTGGAGGTTATAACCTTGGCTTGTCCTGTGCTAAGCAGAGGAGGCTGTAATACAGAATATACAATACTGTGCCTGTAGCTCCCTGCACTGCTGCCCGAACAAGCTTCTCTTCCAGAGTCAGCCTGGCTGCTTTACTGTGTGTCCTGCAACTCCCCAACTAGGGTGTTGCAAAGAGGTTAAGGATTGCTGTTGTAACTAGCTGGATAGATTTTAAACTCTTGCTTTGTGCATGACAGTGCCTAGGCTGCAGCAGCAAGGAGCTGGGGGAGAAAACCTGGGTGACCACTGCTTCCTCTTCTTGGTATCCTTGCTCAGACAGCACGACAGCTACCCAGCCTCAGCTGGCTTGCTTAAAGCTTGCTTGATCATGGCTTCACTGCTTCCTGATTGCAGTGGTGTTTGTTTGCATATGTCGGAAAAAATAGAGATGTTATGCTCCTTGGCAGTTAATATGGTCTCTTTTGATGTGTACTTGCTAAACTATGTTTAGCTTTGGCTTGGATGGTTGGATTTCCCTCTCCTCCTGCATTCAACACAGGTGTTGACCGTTTCTGTTATCAGGAGTTCCGTATGCTTTTAGATCTCTCTCCCCAGACAGGAAGGGCATGGATTGGAATCACACCGATGCCTTGGGTTTCCTGCATTGCTTCCGGTTGGGGAAAGCGAGTAAATATCTCCACGGCAGGCTTGCCAACTCATATCTTTTAGTGACAGGTTTTGGAGCAAAGGGAAAGTGTTCCGGGTTGGTTGCAGGATGGGGGGAAAAAAGTCCCACGTGGACTCTTAGCTGATTGAGTGGCAAATAAGGTGTTCGTTCTGCTGATCCATTTTTCATAAGCAAGGCTTTGGCTGCCCATGAGAAGCTGTGGTGAGTTTATTGGCTTGTTTGTGTTGGTGCTGGTACCAGGCATTTTCTTCTTGTTGCTGCTTTTGTGGTCAGGGTGTCCTAACCGTTCTCTGCAGGGACTGAATTCAGAATGCCTCATGTGATGTCAAGGTGCAAATATGTTGGTGAATGGCTGCAGAGTACTGCTATTTCCTTCATGTTTTGGCTTATTTACTGGTTGTAAATACTTTCAAGTTTTCCATGTTTCTGGACTGATTGGACTTGAGGCTTCTTGTGCCATATACCATATAGGACAACATTACTGTATTTAGGAAGAAGGTGGTAGAGGATGCATAGGACCGTGGGTAGGACAACTTAAAGGAGGACTGCTGTTCAGAAGAGATTAAACGTTATCCAGGAGCTTGTGTATGTGGGGATAGAATAGTCAGGTACTGCCTGGCAGTAGAATTTTTGATGTTTCACTATGAAGTCTTTTCTGTTGCTTGCATGCTGCATTGCTTTTGGTAGCTGCAACATGTGCCTATGCTTTCCTGCTCCTCTGTGTGATACTATGCAGTATTTATGTGCCTGTCTGAGGCAACTGGAGAGCAGGAGAAAAGCAGCCCCCAAGTACAGGTGAGAGAAACTTCAGTGTCTTCTCAGCCTTCAACAGAGGCAGAGACCTACCCTGGCCTGCTGATCACTGGTACAGGGCAGAGCATTTGGGACAGGAGCATGGGCAGGTTGCGATGGCTGTTTTGTTGTTCTGAAGAACTACTCTGTTCTTCTCGCAGGGGAGGCCAGGTCACCATCCTTTGGATGGATGCACCCTGGGATTTCCACAAATCTTCCTAGGTATAAGGAGTAGCAATGCAGTGCTTTAATGTTTCGTGATTTTTCAATTTCCCAATTCAAACTGAAGCTGAAGGAGTTCCTAAAGGCCCGCAGGGATGAGAGGATGACTACCATCTGTGTTTGGTCAAGTGCAGCCTGGGGAGAAGATGCAGACTGCTTCATGCAGGCCAGCCCAGATTGCAGACCCAGGCTGTTAGTGGCCCTAAGAGAATATAATCCTGCCTGATGCTAGAGGGGAAAATTTTCCATACCTGGCAGATTTCTACATATGTTTATTCCCAAAGTCGACCTTCCTTCTTCTCTAATCATTTAAATTCCTGGAAATACTCTTATGTATGAGTTTACATAAAATAAACCAGTGTGCATAATGTTACAGCAGTGCACAGCAGTTGATTATCTCTTTACCTTCCCATCTATCCAACACTTGTGTTTCACAAGCTGTCGTTTTATATCCATTTTTTGTTCTATCCAACTCTCCTGGCCACTTCGTTGCTCAACTCTTTGTGCACAAGTATTCGCTACATGGGAATGCTTCTGTGTGTGCACACTCCAGAATATGCTCAGAGCTTTGCATGAGTGCTCATCTCTGTTGAAAAAAGCAGACTGGAGGGGGTGTGTGAATCTGGGGGTGGCGGATGGCTGGAAGTACAGATAAGGGGTGTATGTATGGAGGAGCTCGCAGGTTGTTGTGTGCATCTACAAGAGCAGAGAAGTTGGGGGCGAGGTGAAAGCAATGCCAGAAGCATTGAATTGTATGCTGTTTGTTTTGTCTGGATAAGGAGGTGTTATTTGAAGGCAGATGCTTTACTTTTAGACCTTGTGGGGCTCAGAGTGTTCATATGGAGGAGGTATGAAAATTATAGTTACTGTTTTCTGGACTTTCAATGTAGTCAGTCATGTTATTTGCTTTCTTTAATGTTCATTCAAGAAGTCAAAGCATTTTAATATTTCAAATATGATTATGCATTAGATTCTGTTTAAAAACATGATTAATGTTGCAAAGCAAAATTCCGTAGTGATAAGCTGTAATTCTCCTTTTTTTGTGCATTGTGGCATAATCTTTAATTACTCACACTTTTCTCCCTTTCACGGTGTCTTGTTTGTTTGGTTTGGTAGTTCTCCTGCAACACACTGCTGTGTATTTCACAGGAATGAGAACCTCTCTCACAGACAGACCTTTTACAGATGTGGAAGGTGGCTGAGGAGAGCTGATAGCCTCTTGCTTTTAAGGAACTAGATTCAATTCATAGCAGAGTTCCTGCATTGTTAGAAATTAACTTAAACACCCAGAAAATGGTGATGAAACTCTTGATAAATCTTGAGGTCCATGAGCTGATTTTCAGAAAGCCTCATGCTCCTGGATGCAGCCTTTAGTAAAAGGATCTATAATCACACGTAAAGAAAACTGTGGGGTGTGAAATACTTGAAATTTGGCTGTAAGAGTCTCAGGTTAGGACAAGAAAGTCAGCGGGTTTGCTTTGGACTTGGGTGTTTGACCTAGATCAACAAATGGTGTAAGAGTCTGAACTCTCATTTGAGCCAGTACATCTGTGTCTTGGGGACCTGGGTTTTCTGTCTGTAATTCCCCATAGAGGAAGTACAGATAATGTGATGCCTCCTCCTCCTCTCACAAGAGAATAGTGAAGTGAGAGTAAGGATTTTTTTGAGTGTTGATCAACCTGTTATACAGAAAGCACAGAAAGGTAGTTGTCAATTCTGTCTTAACAGATTACAAGTAGTTAGGAAGCCTTAAGGATAGAACAGGGTGGAAAAAAAAATCCTGAGTGATTTCCCTGTAATTGACTGTGCTCCCTTGGGCTGTGAAAGAGGCAGAATGGTCTTTGGCAGGGTTAAGGGGGGAAATTAGTAAATATAAGGGTGTGCAAGAATAGGAAGGTGTGACTTTGCAGTCTGATCGTATGCTCTAACACAAACAATTCCTAGTTCTTAACGCTTCCTGTGAGATGTTCAGTTTTCTCTAATTTAAAGAATAACTGAAAATCTGTTCTCTTTGAAAATGAAAGCTGCCATAGCAGCTGCAAAATTTACACTCTTGCTGGAAATTTGTGGCACTGGAGCGAGTGATGCAAGCAGCACCAGCCTGTCAGTTGTGCCTCTCCATGCATCTCTGGCATGAGAGAGAGTGGCCCCAAGTTGCTGCATATGTGCAGGACAGGACTTGACTTCCAGAGGTCCCAGTTCTGGAAGGAAATGGACTTGGTCCTCTGTCAAAGAGCACTTTTTTTCCCCTCCGTATCATTTGTCTTACCCATCCTGACAAGCCTTTTGTACTTTTAGGGGCCTGTCTCCAGTTCTTGGGTTCTTATTCTCTTACCTTTCATCCACAGTTTCTCTTCCCTCCAGACTCACTGTCAGAGACCAGACATCATGCCTGTCCTGGCCCTCGTTCCTCATCCCTATCCAGCTTTTCTCTCACATGCAGTCACTTTATTCCCCTTTCCTGCCTTGTTTTGTGCACTGCCTTGGAATCCCTGGCTCCCTTCCCTGCCTGTTTCAGTCTCACCCTCACATTTCAGGGCCTTTGTCCCAGTCTGCTCCTCTGTCTCCCTGTTATCTGGCACCCATCCCTACTGGACTCCAAGAAGCCTTTCACTGCCTCCCTGCCTGGCTGCTGGCAGCCCTGTCATGTCCAGTGCAGGGAAGATGAGCTTCCTCCTGTCCTCTCCAGGGCCTGGATCTACTCCAGTCTGAGCAGCCATGGAAGTGAAAGGCATCTTGGGCTCCTCTGTTCCCAGTCTGGTGTGTGCTTGCCTGCTCTGTGGGGAGACATTTGGTTGCCATTGGGAAAGACTGAACTTCAAGCATGCTCAGCAAGGAAAAACTCCCAGAAGATGCTAGTTATTTATTCTTTAGAGGTCTTTGCCCGCTGGGGGTGTGCTATATACTACTATCGGATATGATTATAAAAGATACTTTCCGTGTTCAGCATAATCTAAAGTTACTTGAGACTCAGGAGCCAAGAAAGGAATATGAGGAGTATAGAATGCTGTCCAACGGAAGAGCAATTTAATACCCTGCTGTCTCCCTGTTTGCCTGGCGCAGCAGTGTGGTGTGCCATGCTGCTTCATCAGGAGACTGGTATTTAGTGAGAGGAGCCATCAACGTCTTTCCAACAGCACTCACTTTGAATGGTTTGAAATGTGTTATTGTACTATAATGTATTATTTACTTTGTCCCTCTTTCTGCTTGAGCTTTCACTGACAATTTCTACCACTTGATGTCTTAATTGTACAGAAGGACCTGAGTCTTACTCCTTTTCGTCCTGCTTAGATTGTAAAAGTTATTTCACAGTGTTATTCTAGATGGAGTTTTGACGAGATCAGTGAAGACAGGTGGGCTGCCTTGTCAGCATTTCTGCAAATGCTGCAAGGAAGAGAACAGAACAAGAGAACTTATGCTTTCCACAGTTCCCTTCAATAGCAAAAAGTACATATTCTACATAATGGTAGAATCATAGAATGGTTTGGTTTGTAAAGGACCTTAAAGATCATCCAGTTCCAACCCCCCCACCATGGGCAGGGACACCTTCCACTAGATCAGGTTGCTCAAAGCCTCATCCAACCTAATGCTTTTTTACATTTCTAAAGAGGGGAGTTGTTTTGAAATGTGCAGGGATGGAATCTGCCCTGAAACAGTTTTGTTGACAAAGGAGTCATGAGGTGGTTGAACAGACCCTTTTCTAGGTACAGCTACTAAAACTTGCAAGAATGGTGCTGTACTTTGGAGTAACTTAGGCCAGTTTTCATTGTGAAGTAAGTTGTGGTGGGAAAAGCAGTTTATTGTGCAGACACAATGGCAGCTAATAGTGCTTTTTTTTGGTGTAAATCTGTCTCATACGAGAACCAACTCTAGTCTATCTTCGTGCAGCATGTATAATACTTAAATTTTAGCCAGACATAAAATGAAGACTAAGCTATGGCAACAGTATTATTTGTGTCTCTGTCTCACAGTGTCTCTGATAGCTGTTCACAGAATAACACCACCATTATCAGTTATCTAAAGACAGATAAGTACTGTATCTTGAAAGACCAGTGGAGCTGTCATCAGACAAGTCGGGACAGACAGTGTCTAGACTGTGCTGCTCAGCACAGGTAGAGTTTCTCCAGGGATCTTTTAGTGGTTCCAGTATTCGCACAAATTTAAACAAGATTAAAAGTTCCTTAAGTTTCTAAGTTTTACTATGATTTAAAAAACTATTTTTGAAGGAAGAATAAAGACATAACTTTAAAGCACTGTAGGATATTTGAATCTGAATATTATACAATCATGCTTCATGACCTGTGACATCTCCATCAGGATGCCAAGGAATTTATGAAGTTGCTTGCCAAAGTGCATAAAGAAATTTTATTTTTTGATGGTATGTGCATGTCTTACTGGAAACTATCATTACTAAGAGTGGCATTTCCTTGGTCAATAGTAAAGGCTTCTGGCAAAAGATGTAGTTAAAAAAATCATTATATATTCAATTATAAGTTTGTAAAACTGTTCAATAAAAAGGCTCCTTTGGGAACAGGGGTTTAAATATTTAAAGCCTGAAGGATTCTTTCTGTTTTTACAGTGGGTTGTATACTGACCATACAACTGTGACCATAACTATGTTTTTTCCTGGTGGAAGACCTGTGTAATAGTTTTGTGGGAGTCTGGTCACAAGCTTTGGGCAAAAAGGAAACTAGGCAAGGCCATTATGGCTTCGAATTAACATGTTTGGATAGGCCTTTTTCCCCGGGTGCATAATGCTGAAAACTGTTGTCGTTGTCCTCTGCAGTTTCGAGACACTGGGTGATAAGGGGTACCCCTTCCATGCAGCACAGCATGCGTGGTGGCAAGCTCATGAGCTTCTGCTTTGTACTCATGCAACGCACCATCAGTGCATCAAATTATAAATTATCTCTCTCAACAGGAGAGAGAAGGGGTCTTGGCATGCTGACTGCTGCATTTTGGCCTTCTACTCAGGGAAGGGAGAATCACAGAATTATTTGCATTGGAAGAGACCTTAAAGATCATCCAGTTCCACCTGCCTTGCTATGGGCTGGGACACCTTCCACTGGGTCAAGCTGCTCAAAGCCTCATCCAGTGTGGGGTTGAACACCTGCAGGGATGGAGCATCCATGACTTCTCTGGGCAGCCTGCTCCAGTGCCTTACCACCCTCACAGTAAAAATGTCCTTCCTAATAGCTAATCCAAATCTTCCCTCTTTCAGTTTAAAACCACCCCCTCATCCCATTCCTGCACCTCCTGATAAAGATCCCCTCCCCAGCTTTCCTGTAGGCTGTTGGAACACTTGACTTTGGCTCTAATGCCTGATGCTCTCTAGAGGAGCCAGCCTGCATTTAGGCAGTGTAAATACCTCTGTAGTATACTTGTTTGAGATACATAGCATTTCCCTTTTGCTGTTTCTATTTCTCAAAACCAGGACGGTATCCATTTTTCCAACTGCTGAACAGTAGTATTAACGTAGTGTGTTATTTATTCTTTTGACATGTTTTTATTTCATGAAGAACTTCTGTGTTATGCTTGAGGCTGGGTATGAGTTGCTGGATCCCCGTCAGAATTCTGTTAAATGTGGAAGTAAATCAGATTACTTTCTTCTACTATAAGCACATTCGGCTTGGCTTTCACATGAGGTGTTGTATGGGTGAATGAGCCCAGAGCACTCCAGCTGGTGCAACAGCTTTATTTATGCAGAGTGATGGCATGAAAAGGTTTTAGAAAATGTTTTTAATGGCTTCTGGAGCGATTTGTACTACTATTGAACCACCAAAGTGCTTTAAGTCCTTACCCACTTTGCTTGTGTTTTCTATTGACAAACTGTGGGCTCAGGTGAGACGCAGTTGTGCAAGAAACTCTGTGCTGGTTGGAAACACAAGGGAGAGACTTTTTCTTGAACTCTCTTCATGTGTTCCTAGCATTTACTGGGTAACAGTAAAGCTTCCACAATCTTTCTGAACATAATGTGAAATAGCTTTTTTCCCCGCATGATGATACTTTTAATATCTCAACTTTAAAATGGTTTAGATCTTTGTGAAATTTGAACTTATACTTTGTCTCTTCTACAACCTGTTTTATCATCAGTAAAGGACTAGCAGGGTGGCTTCAACATGTTTCATGCACTCTTAGCTTGTAATTCTTCTTTTATCCAAGGATATTTGTGTTTTAATTGCATTTTGTCACTTGTACAAGCATGTTCAGTTTTACTCTTTTGTATGTTTTAGAGATGGAGTTGGCACAAATGGGTTGTGCAGAATGGAAGGAGCGTCAATGGCATTGGATATAGGTGTATGATGCCAGTAGCTTGCAACTTCTTCCTAAGCATCGTTTCTTATGCAAGCAGTTTTGACAGCAGGTTAAAAAACATCTCAGAAAGCAGGCTGTGAGTTTCACAGTAAGGACTAAGTATCCTCCTCCCCCACCCCCACCTTAAAACCTAAGGGAAAGCTTTGAAATTGGTTATGTTGGTTTGAATAAGATATTTGCATTCCTGAATCAGGTAAGTAGTGTGTATCATGGTACAGTGGTCCCGTGAAGAGGTAGTAAAGAATACGTGGTGGTTGGGAAGTGGTTGCAACCAGTCCCAAGAGTAACTTGTATAGGGGCTCCTGAGGGGTTCCTTTTAGAAGGTGGGCATATGAAGGCTTTGCTTACTTAATTGCTCACATATATATATACACACACACACGATGACTTTGTTTGCTTGTATGAGATGCAGGGAAGAAAAAGAAATGTTCCTTGCTTGCACTGAGTTTCTAATTTGAGGTTGTTCAGAAAACATAGCACGCAGCAAAGCAATACATTTACTGTCTTGTTTAATGTCATTGATGGCCGTCAAAAGTAGTTTTAGTTTTGTGGGTTTAGAAAACTCAATTTATAGACTAGAGTGTCTTGATTCACAAAACAATCTATTTTTGTGCGAGGTCTAAGGTTTTTTTCACAGAGACAATTGCAAAAGCATACAGAAATCTGTTACTGCACTTGTTGATAGATCTACTGACAGGTGTGTGGTTGAGAGTAAAAGACAGCATACATGAGATTTGTGCAGGATGGGACTGCTCTTTGCTGACATCTGGCAGAAGACTTGGAATCTGGGACAGCTGCTAGCACTGCAAAATTGCCAACAGCTTTAGGACCTGAGTGTAATGAAGATAAATGAGCTCCAATTGGAAGCTCAGTGGCTGTAAAGGTAGAATCAGTAATGAATGTGGGTGCTCTGAATGCTGTGCTGGTCGGCTTGTAAGAGGCGGGGATATTTTGTCCTGTATGTACATAAATGTTCACTATTCTGAATTGCAGGGTGTATTATCAATGCACTGAGTAGTTTGAGTTTGTAAAGGCTTTGTGTTACGTGACTGCTTAGGTCTCTGAGTTTAACATTGGTTTAATGTTCTAGTTAGTTTGGTATTAGGTGTCCCAGGGACACCTTCCACTGAATCAGATTGCTCAAAGCATCATCCAACCTGGCCTTGAACACCTCCAGAGATGGGGCATTCACAACATCCCTGGACAACCCGTGCCAGTGCCTTACCACCCTCATAGCAAAAAATGATTAGATAATGGGAAGAAATGTTTGACTCTGAGCATGGTGAGGCACTGGAACAGGTTGCCCAGAGAAGTTGTAGATGCCCCATCTCTGAAGGTATTTAAGGCCAGGTTGGATGAACAACCTGATCCAGTGGAAGGTGTCCCTGTGCGTGGCAGGGGAGTTGCAACAGGGTGATCTTTAAGGTCCCTTCCAACCCAAACAATTTTATGATTCATGATGCTTATTAAAAAAAGGAAAGGCCTGCTTTTTATTTTGTAAGTAGCAGATGCATGTGATCAGGGTGGCTAGTACTTCTTAAATTCTTGCTCCCAAAAGAAATTGTATGTGTGTAACTTAATGGTTATATATGTATATATTGCAAGAGTTTTATATTTCTAACTGTTAATAATAATAATAGTAATAATAATAAATCTCTCAGCTGTATATATGGAGTGGTTTGGCTTCTACCTTTCCTCCATGATTTTTTTGGCTCCTAGATTTTGGGTCTTTTTGCCTTGTTTCACTAAGTTTCTTGGCTTGTCCGAATGTGTGTGTGGACCACTAAATCATCTAGTCAGCAGAGCGTTTATAGAAAGGTTCAAGCTGTGTAATATTTCCTTGCAGTGGTTATTTAATGGTATCACTTGAACTGACTGGATTGATCCCTATGTTTAGGATTTAATGGAAAGAATAGATTTCTTCTTCATCTACTTTAAGTATCTGTACTTAGCCAAATTCCACCACAGTAACACAGCAATTGTAGAGGTCCTTTCTGATATGTGAGTTCTGGCTGTAGTAGATGGTGACTTGAGAAGAGCTCTTAAAACTGATTTTGAATTAATAAAGACATGGACTAGTATCTTTGTGTGTAGTGACGCTTCTAGACAGGGTGCGTGTATTACCTTTATACTTCACATGTATGAAAACCAGACTTATTTGTAAATAGGCTTGGAGTCTCGCTATATAGAATCATAAAATAGTTTGGGTTGGAAGGGACCTTAAAGATCATCCAGTTCCACCCCTGTGCAATTGGCAGGGACATCCCACTAGATCAGGCTGCCCAAGGTCCATCCAACTTGGCCTCGACCACCTCCAAGGATGGGGCAGCCACAGCTTCCCTGGGCAACCTGCCAGTGTCTCACCACTCTCAGAGTGAAGAAATTCTTCCTTACGTCTAGCCCATACCCATTACCCGTTTATACCCATTGTCCCTTGTCCTATCACTACAAGCCTTTGTGCACAGTCCCTCTCCAGAGTTCAGTGGCTTTCCTTTTGGAATTTCTGCCTCCAGCTGTCTACAAGCTGTTGGCACTTCTTGGCACTTCTTGTCTCATAAAAAGATTTTAATTTAATTAAATTAAATTGATTCTACTTAAAATATTCCTCTTACATTTCAGATTACAGTGCCAACTGAGGAAAAATTTGCCTTAGCAGTAATTGGCATGTCCTTGGGTAGGTTTCACTGATATCTCCAACCCTCTTGAGTAGGATAGCACTGGCTCATTGCTGAAGTTCCCCTGCAGTGTTTTGTTCTTTTTCACTTGTGCATTTTGAGCTGATATGTAGAAGTGTGCAATCCCTAATTTTTCATTCGCTTCCTTCTCAGCTAACACTTTTTTTTTTTCCCATTTTACTCCAAGTGCTCTTAAAAAGTTTTACTCCAAGCCGTTGCTGTGTAAAAAAACAAATTAGTCAGGAACACAGAAGAAACAAATTAGTGGGAACAAATTAGTCAGGACACAGAAGAGTAATGTGTGTTAAATAGTATATTCTGCCAAAGACAGTGCTGGGTTTTTTTCCGTCCATACAGTACTGGTATATTATTACATGGCACTTTTCTTTATAGTATACCACAGATCTAATGATGCATTCCCTAATACATGGACTATCAAATGCTTCCTATCTTCCCCACAGACTTCTCTCTATATGTAACCCTGGAGTAAAAACCGGACAATGACTGGCAGTAGTCTATTTGTGCCTCTATTCAGTGGGAAAGTTACAGATGTTTTTTTAATGGTCATTGATTGGCATGTAAAAGTCATGGAGAATAGAAATGCAATTGCCAAGAAAGAGAAATAGACAGGTGCAATGAGTTTCATCAGAAACCCAACTAGAATGTCTAAAGGCAGTGAGGGGGAAAGCAAAATAAAATTCTAGTAGGGTGTGTGACATTTGACAAGCAAAGCTAATGGTCCTTGAATAAAAAAAAACAGGTTTTAAGTTTTGCTAGTTAATGAAAACCCACACTGAATCACTGTTGTAGCTCTGCTGCCTTTCTATAGTAGAATAATTATTTAGCAGAAATGTGCTGTGTAATATGCGAATGCTGCGTGGAAACAGAATTAGCAAGCCAGTTTCTTAGGTTACTTTCCATGGATATGAAGCAGACATCCACATTCATCAGTTGGTGCAGGCGAGCTGGTGCAGACTCCCATAAAACAGCAAGGAAAGTGCTTTCCGTGGTGCTCCCCTCCTGCTCACAGGAAAATCAGATTTACCTGGCTTTTTACAAGCAGTGTTTTTCCTCTGGCTTCTGGACTTCTCAGTAGCTCATCCTCATAGTCCTTGGCCCATCAGTGGGATCAGGCTGGTCTCCAGTTTCCAGAGCAATTCTGCTCCCCATATGAAAAAAATATTTAGGCCACGTAATTGGGGTCATCTCGTGCCCCTTTGGCTTTCCTGCTTTGCAGCCTTGTAAGCAAAGTGGCAGCTGCAAAAGGGTCAGAGAAGGCTGGAAGGACCAGAGGGAGGGAGTGCTGATATGGCCAAGAGGGGACGGTGGTCAAGTGATGAGTTATCCCACCTTTTCTCACCATCCTCCATTCTCTGGGAGCCATGGTTATTAACAGCCTGATTCATAAATACATATAAATTAACATAATTCATTGAAATCTGATTCTGTCATGCTCCAGTGTGGTCTTGTTTCCTTTTCCAGGGAGAAAAGGAGTATTTTCCTGTTGTGGAGTACTATAGCCAATCTATCAGCCTTATTCCCAGGAGCTGATTACCATGAGTATTTCGGAAAGCATGAAGTTTACCTGGTTTTCTTGTCTTCATATGGGACAGTTTAAAAAATCATAATGGTTATTGCTTTGTTTTAATGGTCATATGGTTTATTAGCTATGAGTATATATACTGTAATGCTTAAATGCAACAACTCTTAATTATAAGTTATATGGTCTTCTTTGCCTTTTTTCTCTTACCAGATAGAAGAAACGTGTTTCTCTAAACATGGGTGAAACGGAGCAGAGACCGACGGCAGGATCCCGGTTAGGAGCTCAGGAAAATGCTGGGATCAGTACCTTGGAGCATGGACAGAAACCACCTGTGACACCTCCAGGAAAACTCATCTCCATCAAAATTCAGATGCTGGATGACACACAGGAAACTTTTGATGTTCCGGTAAGGGTGTGGAGGTTGGGGTGGCTAAAGACTGTTCAGGCATTTCTAAAAATGCATGTTTTCAAACCAGTTCTCCCTTTATTTCAGCTGTGATTCTTTGGCTAATGAGTTCATGTTGCGGAGAAAATGGCTGTTATACCAGCATTAAGTAGATGATGGTGCAATAGCATAGCATTAAAGAGTGAAGTGAACTGTAAATTACAGTTATTATTCTGTTTCTGTTTGAACAGCTTCATAAGAGGTGAAAGTCTGTGTTGTTTTCTTTTCTTTGAACCATCAGTGGCTTCCATTACTTCCTAAGCAGTTGTTTTATTTCCTTGGTGTTCTTTCACTCTTGATCCAATAAACCATAGCTCTTTATAGGTTTGGGTTTTTTTAAATTTCCCTCTGGCAAGTCCTTAAGATAGTAACTTGAAATCATCAAAGTTATTTGTACCTCTTACTGACACAAAGTGCTCACACACATTGAGTGCAAGGAAAGAATCAAAGCAATCTCACCTAAAGTTCCCCTGTCCCCATTGAAATTAATCTGGGCTTGTACTTGTCAGGAAAACAGAGTTACTATTGCTTTTGTGTGTGCATGACCAGAATTAGCTTGAATTAGTTTTGAATCAAAGACCAATTCCATTTTACATTATCTAGCTGTTAGTAACCACTAATGATTTGAACGTTACATTCATAGATAATTAATGTAAGGTTGTTGGAACACTGTTGCTGTTATGGAACTGTACCGGAATGTATGTTTTCTTCCAAGTTTTTGGGGTTCTGTGAATAGAGAATTGGACACCTGAGTTCAAATTTCATCCTTTGTTACTTGCATTTTATGTAGCTATGGTAACCTCCATGCCTTCATTGCCTATGTTTTCCCTTCCGTGAAATGCAGGGGGATACCAGTGAAATACATGTATCTTCCACTTATAGTGCTCTGTGGAAGTGCTGGTAGTCCCTGAAACAATCTTAACCCTGTTTTAAAGAGAAAGGCATTCTGGTTAGGAAAATCCTCATTTTAAAGAAACATGGGTTTTTACCTGTTTTTTAAGTTCTCTGCACAGGCAGGTACGTGTGAACTGAACCACACCAAGTGAAATGCTCCTGTATGGAGCAACTTGTTATGCTTTTGTGCCCTTCAGAATGCTTATCAAATATCTATAGCAAACAGACTAAAATTAGTAGTCTGAGTTAATTGTTGCTGTTCAAAAGTTTAGCACCAGTTTAAATTATTGAAGGCTAATGAAATTATGTTGCTTATCTTATCTGGTACAAATATCCCTGTTATCCCAGGGACAACCTCCACCCCTCCTAGCTGCTACTTAATCACACATTGGAAATGAGATGCAGTTTATAAGCATTAGTAATTCCATTTAACAAACACTTAGTAGGAACTTTTTTGAGATCAGTTTCCTTTCATTAAATTGTTTAGGAGCAAACATAAGTAATGGGTGAATGCAGCACACCGGTATAACTGCAGCTTTGCTTCTGGGAATTTGAGAAAACTTTCTTTCAATCTTCAGTATAAGAAGGCATCAACATTACTTTTTTGTTTTTAAACTTCAGCAACACCTGGAAGACCTGGATATTTAAACAACTGTCTGTTTGGATCCCTTCAATATGATTATTTTCTGAGGCTTTTATTTCATAACCGCATCTATTCAAGGACAGAAGAGTCGGTTTTAAAGTCAAATCTTGTGGTGAAATCTGCAGGATACTTAGATTATGAAGTCCTTTAGAGCAGATTCTTAAAGCCTTTTGTCTTTAAGATATACATAGTCAAATAAAGTAATGCACGTCATTTTCAGTCTGCTCTACAAAGTGTTAAATTTTTAGTCCCATCTCCTGAAACCAAAAAAATTTTAATACCTCTAAATTGAGATGTTTATTCATGTTGGCAAACCCATGTTCCCATTTACTTGGAACTTGCTTGCTGGAAAAGCTTGCTGTTTTTAGCCAGATTGGTGCAGTATACACAGAAAAAGAAAGTGACACCGTTTCAACAAAATATTTTAGGAGCAGCAAATGTGGCTGTGGGCAGAGGATGTTAAACATACATGCCTAAGCGCATCTGTGGGCTTGCTGTTCAGTGGAGAATTAAAGGCTTTTTGCATGGTTGGATGTCTGAACTACTCTTCCCAGAACTTGAGCTGCCATGGTTATGAAAATAGCCTTCCAAACATGATACAAGTATAAATCAAGAAGGTTTTGTTTCCTACACTATCAGGAATTTTGCTGGACAATCTTTTCTCTATTGGTGGATTGGCCAAACTTTGAGTGGCTTTATTATTGCTTGTAATGTGTCTTGTAGCACAATATGAAGTTTGAGTCATGTCATTTTAATATCTACTTGTGAAGTCTGTGTAAAAATAGAAACAGGTACTGGTGCTACTTCTTCCTGAATTTGGGGGTAGTAGTGTAGTAGTTCGGAGTATCCGTGTCTCCCCTCCTCCTTCCTTGCTACTCCTACAGTTTCTTTTGTTACAGGTTCACCTACCTCTGTTAGCTAAAACTGGAAAAAGATCTTACTTCTGTGGTGGTTTTCTTGGGTTTATTCTTGTATGTCTTTGGGGTGGTTATGTTTGGGGTGTTTTTTGTGGTTTTCTATTTTGTTCAGTTTTTTTTTTGTTTTAAATTATCTTCCAGGAGGCAAGATTCCCCTATGGTATGCAAATGATTTGTTTTTATTAGAGGAAAACCCGTTAGATTTCTATGTCTGTTCTGTATATAACAAACCAGGAGAAAGGCATGACCTAATTCCATTCTCCTCCAGTGCTGCTGATTGGGCTATTTAAAAGTGAGCTAACTCCAGCATCATTTGTCCTTCTAAAGGAAAATTGATTTTTACTGACCAACTTTTGGTGTTAGCGTTTTAGTGCTATATAATCATACTGGCTCATTATATTAGCTTCTCACAAGCCAAAAGAAGAAAGAGAAGAAGGAGAAATCCACATGGCTTAATACGGGCCTGTGAACAATATTTTTTTTCCAGGAAAAAACCCATAAAGTATGTATAGAGGGTTTTATAGTAGACTTGAAAACAGAAGCCACAATAAAGGCCTTTTCAGCAATCTTTCTGAATGCTGTATTATAAAAGGAAGAGTACATAAGAAAAATCATACAGGCTGCTTGATGTTAACAAACAATATTTCATTGCAGAGTTTTGAAATATTCCTATATTCCAAAAATCCAGTGAAAGCTTGAATAGATAACCCTGGATCTTTTACACACATCTAGTTAGCTGGTGGTATGACTCTTTTCAAGCAAATACAGATGCTTGGGGGAATGCAGGGCAAATGTAAGCACAGATGCTTATGAACAGAGAGGTGATATTGCTTTCACTTCGTGTTTATTGCCTTTAACTTAAAGGAAAGTATAAAATTCATCAACTTCCTTTTTGAGCACATTTTTGCTTATTCTGCTATGAGAAGATAAATTATCTTCTTTCTTTCCCCCTTTTAAGTGTTTTATGACTGAATTTCTGTACCTTTTGTTCGAGTCTGTCATGAAGTCTTAGACAAATGCTGGCTTTGCCTGCAGTTGTTGGTGCTTCAAGCCTAAAAATCAGGCCATGAGTTGCAAGTGCTGAATGTTCATGAACTTTCAGCTGGTTGCTATGCTGTTAGCTTTATGGAGGGGTTGCATGAAGTGTGGAATAGATTTTTGTCTCTTGCTTTTTGTTTCTAATTTCCAATTTGGCTGCATTTATTGAAAATCTAGTTAGATATGCTAACTGAAGACTGCAGAGGTCCAAAATACCCCAATCTGTTTCAACTCGTGTTTGGCCGAGTTCCCTCTATGTGATAGAATAAGCAAACACAGTCCCTTTTTGATAGGTAAGAAGACAACAGCTTTAACTAAATTGAGTAATGTGGTGGAGCAAGAACAGTTTTTCACCCTTGTACACATGATGATAATCATATAAAGATAAACTTGGGAGTTCTGAGAGGTTGACACTTCTACTGTAAAACTTGTGAAACGCAGCACTGCCAAATAGAAATTGTGTATTATACAAGAGAGGGTAGAAGTGTACAGTTCTGCTTGATTTCACTCTGATTTCATTTCTACCAGTCTCATCTAAGCTTAGGTAGAAGAGAATGGAATAGATTCCATAGAACCAGAGTAAAATTTAAGGATTTTCTTCTGTTTGTTTTAATATGGTCTTTCGTGTAGGTTCAAACCAGTTTAAGTAAAAAAGAAATAGTTTTTAAGGAGCAGTAAAACCGGCTAATAGTAGCATGTACTGCAGATGATTCTTGGGAAGAAAATCCTTTAATGTTTAGTGTCTGTGCCATTTATATGATATTTACTTTTGTAGTTGTTTCAGTGCCAGAAGTAATTTGCTTTAAAGTTACTCCTAAGCAGAAAGAGTCAGTATTGTTCCTTTCTGGGTGATGCTGAAGACATGACTGACTCTAAGGTTAGAGCGCTGGGATGATTTGGTGACTCAGTCCAGTTTTAACCTTGACTGACATGAGGCCTGTCTCTGATCATATCCTGCTCTCTGACTGAACAATGTCGATGTGACTGGACCAATACTATGGATGCTAAGTAGAAAGTCAGAGTTGGTTTTTTTGCCCATTACATCAAAGGTGAGATCAAAGTATAGCACAGGACGTAAGGATTCTTCTTTCATTTAGGATCCAGTCTTTCTAATTAAAACCAAACCAAAGTCCTCTTTATTGTGTCTGGAAGAAAATAGTTGTTGCCTTTTTGTGGCTCTGTTTTGGAGAAACCAAAACATACTTGCCTGTCAGATTACCCAAGTTTATTGAACATCTGTTTTGTCTTATGTAAACTTTCTTTCCCTCTGAATGTGTTCAAGCTTTGTGAAATATGCAGGGTTGGAAAATGTCATCCGCTTTGAGGGATTAACACCTGGTTTCTTAAGCAAGAGGAGTCTCTTAATAGAAAGCAGGGTCAGGGTATAATCCTTAGTAAACATCATTTGTAAACATTTCATTTCAATTTGTTTTTTTTCTCAGAAGAGAAATGCTTCTTCATCTTTGGGTTATCTAAGAATAAAGACAGAGTGGTCTTGCCCTGTGATGATTTATCTTCCACTGGAGTTTGTTTGCAGTGATTTGTCAGGGAATTTCTGTGCCTTGAGTCCCAAATTTTCAGAGATGACTTCATAATCCTGCTAGGGCTCTGTCTCTTAAGGCTTAACATTCTGGGTGTGGTTTTTTGTTTGGCTGTTTCCTTTTTTTCATGCAGTCATATGATGGTTGTTCATATTCCCTGTGTAGGAAAAATGCCTTCTGTTAAATATACTCCCCACCAACTTCAGACCGTGTAAGTGTGCCAGAAAAAGCTTGATATTAGAAAGTCTCAATTCTTAACAACAAAGATTACATCTGTTTTGTTATAAATTTGCAGAAGCATTGTTGTTACTCTATTAAATTTGAAAATTCAGCCACGGTTTTATAAATGTTTGAATTATATTCTGTAACATTTATGGGTTATGGTAATTGATTTGTCCTAGACATTTACCTCTCTCCTCAATATCCATCATATAAACACTGAATAAAACAATTTTATTAAAAAAGCATTAGACAGTAAGGCAATGCAGAAACATGAAACGCTGTTTTATGCTTTCTTAGCCAGCTTCAAGTTCAATTCACTATGAATTGTATTTTTTTTTCCTGCTTAGGAAGTGAACAGCAGGTCAAATGTCAGTTATTCATCAGTCTGAGACTTTCTTTTCTTCTCATGCCTGAAATTATTTGGCCATTGCTGTCAGACTATTTCCGATGAATATCAAGCATTTAAATATTCACTAATTGTCACACCAACCCTGCTGGATCTTCTGAAATTACAAGAAGAAAAACCATTTTTCCCCCTATAATTCTGAAACGCATCAGTTGCATTTTTCTCAGCAGAAGATAATTAGTTGATACCCAGTAAACTCTGATTTTTGTTGACGAACGATTAGAATGCCCTTGTTGAAAGACAGGGAATTTTAGTGACTTGCGTTAATAATTTATGTGCTTTTCAAAACGGAAGAGAAAATAATCCACAAGAAAACTTCTGTAACCTGAGGCAGCAGGCTGTTTAAACTGCTGATTTCTTTGTCATGCTCTTCTGTATAATGAACAGAAGTGGGAATATAATTGTAAGTGCCAACGGATCCAGTCCATTTTCAGACTGGATTGATGTATTTGAAGATAACTAGGAAATGAATGTAATTTTCTTGAATGAATTAGCGTAACTTGTAATCAGGGAAGGCTTCTCAAATTAATGTCTTTTAACTTGTCCCAGTTCAACTGACTCACCATGTCACGCATCGATGACTGAGCCGGCACAAAGCTGGGGACAGAGCTGGTACAGGGAGGGGCAGCCATGGATGAAGAGGCCGTGCATGAGCATTTCTGAATCCTGCTGCCCTGGGGTCAGTGAAATCATGCTGTTAATTTTGGTAACCATGTCCATGGCTGTAAATTGGCTCACATGGTACCGGGAAGGCTGGATACCTGGTACTCCATGGGGGACCATGGACTCCCTCCCCAGCTACAGGTCGTTCTCCTCAGCCACCCGATTTAGAGATGGTTGTTGTCCAAGGAACAGTGGGAGATGCTTGCCACCTCCCGTCTTCAAAGTGTGCGTGTATGGGTGAGCGGGTAGCTAGTTGCAGAAGTGGAGGCTGATGTAAGTACTATGTTTTTCTGTTTCAAGGGCAATGAGAGGGATGTTCTGCCTCTGGTCAGAGGAAGGAGGAGCTAAACTGGCTGTTGTGTGTTTTCTTCCTCCCTCCTGTAATTGAGGTGTGTCTCTTCTGGCTTTAAAGATTTTAAACTAGATGTCAAAGCTGCAGGTAATCATTCTTTCCTTCAGAGTTGGGTGAAAATGTGGTACCTTCAACAGGCTGTTCATCATGCCTGTCTCAAACATGTGTTTTAGGATGAGATTAATTGCTCCCTGGAGGTGCTTGTATACCCCTATAAGGAGACCAGAGGGTGCTGGCTTAGACTTCATTTGTCATTTGGGCACCATAGAAATTCCTTTGTTTCCTTTTAGTTCCCACCCAGGCCAGAGTGATGTGTGAGTGTTCTCTGCAGCCCATAGCTGGCCAGCAGTGCTGTCTAGCTCAGATACACTGGAATGGGTGAATTATACCTGCTGTAGTGCTGCTTTTCTCTGTCCTGGTTGTAACAGAGAAGCAAAATAAAGCACTCTGTGTAGGAACAGTACCTTGGTGCTGTGCTGCAGTGGTGTGGATACACGCCATGATTTACTTAAAGCCCATTCTTTGTCAGCACAAGGCAGTCAAGCTTAAGTTACTTTCCTTAAGCTCTGTGTGAAAAACAGTTGTCTTTGCTTCTGGCCATATGCTCTGGAGGGTCATAATAAATGAGTAGGATAAGCTTCTGGGAGAAAATAACTGCCTTCCTCCACTCCTGAATTAAATAAGTGTGTGTGTTGTCCATAGCTAAAGAAATGCAGCATAAGTATGATGCTTTGCCAAGAGCACCATTTCATGTTAGACTTCAGGCATTTCAGAGCACACCAGGCTTTATAGTCCTCTGCTGAGCAAAAGATCAGAAGACTTGGGATGAGATGTAAAGCACTGCTGGCATGTTATTATATTGCACAGTACGCTGAATGGCCATTCAGAGCACTGTGAATTTCAGCAACTTAAAAGCATGTCTCCCTGTAACTTGTCCTCTCACCTGTTTGAGAGATGAAGGGACTGTTATTGTGGAATCCCTGTGCAGTTGCTTTCCTTCATTATTTTGAACAGAATGGAAAGCTATCCATGTAAACAAAGGCTTAAGCAGTTCAAGATAAAAGAATAGCAAGATGTTATAAATTGTCCATTCATTTCCCTTTTAGTTTATTCTCATTTGAATATGGTCATGTATTAACCAGTTTTGCCTGACAATAACAGAAATGGTTGAAATGCTTCTCACCATGTTTTTCTGGTGAGACCACATCTGCAGTACTGCATCCAGCTCTGGAGTCCTCAGCGAAGGAAAGACACATAACTGTTGGAGCAGGTCCAGAGGGAGAACCACAAAAATGATCGGATGGACAGAGCACCTCTTTTACAAGGAAAGGCTGAGAGAGCTGGGGTTGTTCAGCCTGGAGTAGAGCAGGCTCCAAGGGGGCTCCAGCAGCCTTTCTGGATTTATAATACAGATGAGAATAAACATTTCAGTAGGGCCTGTTGTGGTAGGACAAGGGGTAATGGATTTAAACTGGAAGAGAGTATATTTAGACTAGATATAGGAAGAATTTTTAATGATGAGAGTAGTGAAACACTGGAACAAGTTGCCCAGAAAGGTTACCTCACGTCTGAAAATATTCAGATCAGTTTGGACAGAGCTCTGAGTAACCTGGTCTAGTTGAAGTCATCCTTGTTCATTGTAGGGGGATTGGACTAGATGATCTTTAAAGGTCCCTTCCAACTCAAACTATTCTATGATTCTTTGATTCTGTTTGCCTACCATGGGTTCCTTGCTCTGCACCCAACCTTGTTTTGCCTTTTAGCTTGGGGTGTTAATTGTTTTCATTCTGCACCATGATTCTTCTCTGTGTGTTTGTCAGAGTTCATCATCTGTGATTTTTCTTTCCTCAAACCTTCAGTCTGCCACAAACCTACTCTTCCTCCCTGCTTTTGCAGGGTGCCTGCTTCGCTGAACTGGTGGAGCCAGTGGATCCACAGCCTTAGCAGCTACTAGAGGTGGCATTCCCACCTGCTGTGCTGCACTGGCAGCTATGGTTGTCTTTCTGTGTGGCAAGGCAACCTATCAGGGCAACCCTGCATAAAAAGCTTCGGTTTTCACTAGTTTTGTTGCAACCACGGTTGGTGCAACAGAAGGGAAGGAAGGGGACAACTCCATCTTAGCAGTGGTTCAGACTTGGGTGAAGCTGCTATGGAAGTCCGCAGCTGTGGAGGTGGGTGAGAAAATAAAGTCATATTCTTAAGCATTTTAAGGGTTGGAGGAGGTCCTAACTTTTATGTCCGTTCATATTTTAGCACTTCACTGGTTTTCTTGTTGGTATAACTTGCTGCTTCTTTGCTTGGCATTAGAACATGCTGTGTTATATTGCTTATCTGCCTCTCCACAGCTCTCTTGCAACTGCTGGTTCCATTTCTTGCTATTGATATTCTCCAAACAAACAGGAGCTATCAGTGCAGAAATATGTGGGAGTCCTGGTTGTTGGGTCTTCAGCCAGCTTCATGCTGCTGATGATCGATCTTCTCCCTCAGCACAATATCAGGTCTTTGTGTTACAAGTCACATGTTGCACTGTATAAGGGAGACAGCTCTCACAACTTCTAAAGGCTGTATCTACACTGCAGAACTAGGGACACTTTCTGCAGTGACATAGGTGAATTCTCATCCATACCCAAACTCTGCAAGCAGGGTGATGCGCTCAAATTTTACCTAAGATAATATGTGATTTTAAAGTGAAAATTGACCAGCTTAAAATAAAACTAAAACCCCTACAACAAGGATGAAGCGATTAAAGCAATATGCCTTTGTCTAATCTCAGTACAGTCTAAAAGGGCTCCACCAGTTCCCAGGTTTAAAAGCCTTCAGAAAGAATTAGTAATAGGCTGCCTACCTGTAAGACTTGTCTCCACTTCTCCAGTGAGATACCTTGACAAGGCTGTGATTACAGCACACGCATACAATTAAATGTTGCCTTTTACATGTCAGTGCATAAATCCCATAAAATCAAAATGTCTGCCAAACCCTTTGCACATATTTGAATAAGGCTAGTGAGTTAAAATCATTCCTGCATGACTGTGTCCATTTTTGAATAAAAGTTGATGCATGAGGCACACATCAAGCACCAGATAACTCAATGAATACAAACAGCAGTAGCAGAATTGATTGCTGTATCTCCTTTTCTTATCCCCATCCCCAAAAAGGAGGCTCTGAGTGATAGAAATTACATAAACATAATGCTGCCAGAATATAAATAGCAAATGGTGAGTTGTGACTTAGTGCCAATTTGCTTTTTGATGGCCTGTTGGCAGATGTAAATATTCATGCAGCACACAGCAGCAGGCGATTGTTCTCATTTTTTTCACCGTTACTTTTTCACCTGGTTTTCCAGTTGAGCCTTGAATCCTTCCTTCCTTTTTTTTTTTCTTCAGTTTGCCTTGCTTTTACAGTTCTAGTCCTATTCTTATGCCATAATATCTTCATATGGTTCTTGCTGAATTTATTTGTAATTACCTCCATTTAGTAGGTAGTGGACATTATTTGTGTGTAGATGTTGCTTAGTATTCAGAGGCTAGTGCTTCATGCATAGAGGGGCGACATCCTTTGCTCTTAAATGACTTTTCACATTTCATTGCTTCATTATATGGTGCAGATGCTCGATTCTGTTCCCTTCTGTCACCTCACCCTTCTCTAACCTCTCAGTTTTGTCTTTTCTTAGAGAGCATCCATTTATGTATCCTCTGTATGAGCAAGTTATATCACTCTACATAATGCTTTGTTAAGAGTTCTTTTTCTGGTCTTTTACAAGGAGTACATTTAGGCAGAGTAGCTCATACTGGATTTGGAATGACTGTAAGTTAGGGTAACACTGTCCTTTTCTGATCGCTGTCAGGGATAAGCCAGATTCTCATGCACGCTGCATTGGTTTAGGTTGACTGGAAATAAGCTGGGTTCCATTTCACAGTGATGTTAATTTAGGGGTCTCCTCTGACAGTATTGCCTATTGAAATTAATCTCAAATACCACAATTTTGTTGAACAGGATTTAAATAAAAGGGATTTTGTGGAATTAAGTAAGTTAATACATATAAACTGATGTGAAAGAGAATGCTTTGTCAAACATAATATAAAAAGATGTCTTACAGGAATTATAAAAAGACCTTGTCAAGTATGTTCTAGTGTTGAATTCACACAGATTCATGCGGCAATCAGAAATAAACGTAGCCTGGTGTTTTATGCTCTTAGATGTTCCCAAGTAATTTATAATCATCTCTGCACTTAGGGACAAACGCTGGCGGCTGGCAAAAGAAAACACTTTTCACAAAAACACTTCAGTACTCACTCATAGCATGATATAGATTGGAAGGGACCTCTTGAGATAGTCTGGTCCAACTCATCACTCAAGGCAGATCCAGCATTGAGCAGATTGCTGTGTTTTAAGATCTTTCTCCTTTATGAGCATGAGTTGGAGTTCAGAGTTACCAGCTTAAGTTCTGCCATTTTTAAGCCAGTGACTGGCATCTCTGAGGTAAAAAGCTTCAAGTTTCTGTGGCAAATGGGTAAGTTCTGTGCACTTACCAAAGAAATGAGGCAGCAGTAACTTTATGAATGACAGATGTCATAAGCTTGCTTATCTTCTAAGGTTCGTCAAACCCTTCAGATTTTCTTCTTAGCTTTTCACTTCATGACAAAGGATAACTTAGGTGTGCTTTGAAATACTATGGAAGAGACTAAAAATAAAATTCAAGTGGAAAGCAAATGCTTCAAATGGGTGATTGTGTCACAACATGTTTAACTCTGAGATTTTGGCAATCTCAGGAAGAACAAGGTAGAATGTCTCCTTCCAGGCTTTGTGAACTTGAGAGACTTGTAGTTACAGTTGCTTAAGAAAATTCAGTACCCCCACCCCCAAAAAATCTCATTAAGACCTTCTGGATTCACAGCAGTTGTAGAAGAGCTTGGTCAAGAGCTGGCCAAGGTGGATAGGTCTTGTTAGAGAAATAGAATTAGGAACAGCTAATTTTTTGTTTCCCTGACATGAGCTGAGTCTAGCCATTGCCATTTCTTTTTGTATCTGTTCCATGACACAAATAACTTTGAACAGATATTCTCCTTTCAGTGGAAAGTTCACTTCTTTGTAGAGCATTTCCGATCTGTGCTGCCTGGGTTTCATTAGGGGAAAGAACACATACACACAACTTAGCCAGGAGAAGTGACAAAAGGTTCCTGAGGAAACAGTTCAGCGTTTTCTCAGGGTGAGGGACAAAATCTTCCAAGAGTCACTTAACACTATTGTTCCTAGTTGCACTGAAATGACTGATTTCCTGTATAGGTAGAGCTGTGCAGTAAGTGGTTGTATGTATTTTGGTTTGGGGAGGGATTTTTTTACCTTTGAGCTTCTTCTATTTGGGATGCTGGGGGAGGAGAAAAAGAATAACCCTAAAAACTCAACTCCTCAGCCTCTGTGGTAATATATTACTGAGAGTTAAAATGCAACTCCTTCAGTGTTCTCAGAACAAATTCGCTAGCCGTTGCCTCTTAAATGATTACTTGAAAACTGAATCTTTTGACAAAGTGAAACTTGTTCACCTGACATGAAAGTAGCATGAGAGGATTAAATAACTAAAATACTTAACACAAACCAGTACTTCTGATGTCTTGACAGCTTAGGTGTTAACATATAAAGTTTCTATTTGAAAGCAGCAAGGTATTTCTACAGGAGATGCTCATTAACCAGAGATACTTAGCTAATTTGAATTAAGTGGATTATGATTTTTTTCCTGAAGATAATAACTTGTCCTCTGCTCCTATAGACATTGTAGCACCATTGCCATTTAATACACTTGCTACCCTTAGCCATTGGGTCTTCTCATTGATATTTCCCAGGTGAATGGATGTTACCTATGACTGCTGTTATCAACTGGGGACATTTCAAGGCCTGCAAAGACTGTCTAGTGTTAGCAAATTCTTTTGAAAAGGTCATGCATATGGAAGGCGATACCATCTGAAGATGTAAATGTATAAGAAAACACATTAAGAGAACAGGGAAGGAATTGTTTTGGACTTATATAAATCTGTAACTTTCCTGAATTATTTTTTCTTTATTTTGAAGGGGCTATACTTGCAATACTGGTAGTCTGATGCGTTTGTGCTTTAAACATCACAGCATGAGACAGTCACATAAAGGAAGAGCACTAGAAACTAGCAGTGGCTGCACAGCGCAGTCTGTGTCAGAATTGGAAGCAGAATCCCTCACTTGCTCCTCTGTTTAAGTGCTTCCTATCAGATGCTTACATGTAACAGAGAGTTAATGATGTAGCTCTTAAAGAGTACTGCAAATTGCAAGTCTATTACATTAATATGATTAATTTGAACTAAAAGCTGTAGCTAGGATACTGCTAAGGTAGAGTTGTATGTACTGCCACAGAATAACTGCTTGTTCCTTCCTCTCTGTGTTCTGTACTGTCGTGCCTTGCTTAACAACAGTTCTGACCAGAGCATCGTTAGCCGATTTTGTTGTTAAGCGAGTTGACGTATACACCTGACCTGAGGTAACCTGTCCTAAGCTAACCTAACCTCAAGTGACCTAACCCAACGTTAGCATAATACATACCTCACATAAATTAATAATTATTGTCATAAAGTCATAATAGTACATTAATAACAACGTTAATACTGTAATAATAATGTTACTATAATGTATAGTACTTACCAACTGCATCATGAAGCTGAAGTTTTCTGTCCTCTCTTGTCTTGTGAAATGAGGCAGAGGGGCGGTTTAAGACAACTCAGTGCCATCACAGTAGAGGACACCTTCAAAATAATTGACATACATTTAATGCAGTACTGTACTGTATTGCACTACCCAATTTCTTTTCTTGTTGAATACGCCAAACCTAGATTATGCCAATTTTAGTAACACTTTTTCCTTCCTCATGCTGCTTTATTACTTTTACCTTGGTTTCCAGGTCTATTACCCTCCTGTATTTCTTAGGCACACTTGTGGAAGCTGACTGCTGTTGTTTGGGGGCCATATCAAATGAAAAGAGGCAGCTATAAGAGCGCTTTCAAGAGACTGTTACAGTGACCTTGTTTCTTCACATGCTCTGTGCTGTTTACATCTCTATGGAAACTCCCATGTCGTACTCTGGATGTTGTTAAGTGAAGCACAATAGTAATGGCAGAAGGGGACTGATCCTGTTAATTTTATTTTTGGCAGTATCAGTACAGGTGTCAGGAGAATAATCTTTTAAATAACACATTTGTATCCAAATTACAATTATCTAAAATATATTCAAGTGAAGAAACTGCCTTCCATAAAAATACCCCAAACAACGAAATTAGAAATGGCCTTTCCAGATATCCTAAAACAATGGACCCTTGACTTCCAAAACAGATCCCAAGCGATATGCTTAAAATGAAAGTAGTGCAAATCAACTTATGTCAACTCCACACTTTTAAACATTGCAAGCTGCAGCAGTTTAAAAAGAAGTCCAGGCTTCTGAAAGTGCAAGTGATAGAGAAAAGAGCCGTGATTTGGGTTTGATTTTTGTACCTGTTTATCCGAGAGGTGGTTTAATGTTTTGAATTCTCAGAAAATGGAAAGACCAGGGGATTTTTATCCCCTCCAGGAAGCCCCTGCCCCAGCTGCTTGAGGAAGTGCATCTACTTGCCTTCACATCTGCTTATTGCATCTCTTTGCTGCGCCTGCATCTTTGTACCAGAGCAGGAGCCCTGTGGTTCTCCTAGTCCCTTTTGCTTATTCCAGCTTCTCATGTCCTAGACTCCTACCCCTATTTCACACTGTTACCAGCTTCCCAGGGGAGATTTGCCATGGGATGCGAAGTGTCGCTTGCCATGTAAGTGCTGACCCTTTGGTAGGAAACGGAGGATGGTGCGCTCTGACTGTTGTAGGACAAGCTAACTTCTCCAGAGGGCAGGGAAAAGAAGTATAAGCTGCTGAAATCAGCAACAAGGTAGGCCTGCTGCCATGGTAACAGAAGTTCCAGTCCTGATTGAATCTGTGATTCACAGAAAAAGTAAAGTAGGAGTTTGCAAAGCTAGTCCAGCTTATTCTTCTGCACTTTCATTTCCATTTTCTCACTGTTTTCTCAGTGTTTGAGGTAGACCCACTGAAAGAGGATATTCATGTTTAAAATAAAATCAGAATTGTTTGGTTTTCTTGCATTCTTTTTAAGAGAGTGGAAACATTTTCGCCCTTGGTACAAGAAAGCTTTTATTGAGCCAAGCTTGAGCTAAGTATGATAAGTCAATAAAACTTGTAAGCAGCTTGATGTTTTTTCAGGTTTGCCTGAACTTTTGTCCTGTGAGCCTTTGTCCTGGAGACAAAATGTTTAGTTTGAAGGTTAAGATGAATTAGGTGACTTTTGATTATCCAGAGAATGAAGGCTGTGTTCATACCCTCATTCCCGTTCTTCGCATGTGGTTCTTTCATCCATTCAGTCTGTGCTAATCAAGGAGTACTGTTTGAAGAAGGCACTATAGAGCACTCTGTCTCTCATCCAGCAACAGCTGAATACTTTATGGAAGTATATTAAGTCCTTGACAGGAGAAGGTAGCCAGCTGGCTGCTGCAGCAGGATGTTCTTGTTCTCCCTCACAACCGAAAAGGAGAAGTTGGCAGAGCGCCTGTTGAGCTTGCTGAGGAAGAGGGAAGACACAGGCTCTTGCAGTATTTTAACTAGCTGTGCTGTTAACTTAAAAACATAAACCAGAAAGCACACATTTCATGTCTGCCCAGGCCACCAACTGGAAAGTCGTAAAGGCCTGACTAATATGTGTAATTACCACCCAAGAGCCTCCATGGTTTGGGTAGCTAAAGAATCTGCTTGCTTAGACATTACAAAGAAGTAACTACACCAGTGTTTCTCCTGCTTGAAACAGCATGCAGAGCAATGGTGTCTCACTGGTTTAAATAGTGATGTGACAGTGCTACAAAGTCTGGAGTTTGGAGATTATTTTTCTGTCTTTGCTTGTACTGAAGAGTACAGTTCAAGTCAAGTTGTCAGTGTACATTACCAAGAAAAATAATTGAAAAGAGAGGAATTCACATTATAATTGGCATGCTTGGAAAAGAGGGAGCACTAGAGCAGTGCTCACCATTTAATCATGCCAAGTTTTGAAACAGCACAAGATACTACCCAGTCGATCATCCATTTCCAAACAGCAAGCAGGTGAAAAGAGCTTTAAGGCTCAACCAATTAGAGCAGAAATGGCTGTGTATTTTGGGGGTGGATGAGCAGATTGCTGAGGGACACATATTTGAAACAAACCAAGCCTCAGGTCTTTAATTTACAGTTTATTCTTCCCTGTATATGTCCTTGAAGAAACTTTCCTAAGAAGTGATGTGTTGATGCTCCATTGACTGACAAAATGAAATTCCTCATTTAAGCATTGAAATTGATGGTCCCCAGGAGATGTTTTCAGTAAAGAAATGAAGGAATTCTTCTGGTTTAAATAGACCCAAAGAACAAAACAGATCTGAGTTCTGTGTTTGTAGATACTGTTCACTGATCTCTCTATTTTGGAGCCTTTTCTCAGGTTTTTCATGAGTACTGAAGATGAAGATGATATTAACAATAAGTGTGGAGGCCTATATGGACTTGTGGTCATGGAGTTTTGTGTAGTCCAGAGGTATTTGAAGGTGTCGTAGAGGTTCAACCATTACGAATAGATATGCAGATAATATAGTTCCTTGAATACATAGTCATGCTGAGCCTCTGTGTCCAAGATGCAGGTCATCATTTAACTAAATATCCATGTGGTTTGGATTGACCTTTCCAAAGGCGGGAAATACTGCTCTGAATTGCTTTCCCTTAAGGTTGTTTGGTTTTTGTTTTTTGCTTTTTGACCTCTTGGATAGAGTTGGGAAGAAAAACCGGTATCAGTTTACTCTCCCAAACTAGTGCAATTAAAATAAGCTCTGATACTTTTGTGCTAATTCTCAGTGTATCAGATGTGTTAGTTAAAAATATGCTTTTGACCCCTAATTGAACTGGTTATGGCTCTACTTTAAGGTTACTGGTTGTTATAATAGGTGCTGGTTTTAGTGCTGTCTTAGTCACTGTTCGTCCACTTCACAAGATTAAAGATTATCCAGCACCATTTGATGCAAATAGCCAGTCTGCCTCAAAATAGCAGAACCATGCAGAAGTGGGTGAGCCGTGTTGTGCAGCCATCTGAAGTTTATTTCTCCTTAACTTTCGTTAGCAGCAAGCACAGTCACACTGGAAGTAATTAAAAAATACAGCAATATTTAAAGTGCATAATGTAGATGTAGCTGCTAGTTGAGATATTGAAAGTAACTTTGACTCTGTCAAGCATACTGTGTAGTCTTTGCTTGCAAATCTATTTTGCAGCTTGCAGAACTGCTTCAGCTGCTAATAGAGCTCCATGGGTAAAAGTTGAGAGGAGGGCTGGGAATTTATTATGCTTTGTCAGTTGTTCAGAGGAAGGAAGGATACAGCTCAGGTTTCTCTTAGCAAGCTGAAGGAATTCTAGCCCATGTTTGTAGACTTGCAACTGCTTGAGGCTTCAAAGCCACGTATGTGTCAAAGAGGACAGGAGAAGGAGGAATACATAACAGTGTTAATCTCATATTAACATAAATGTAAGTGTTGAAACCTCAGCTGTAACAAAACATCTGCAGCGCCAGAGAGAATATTCAAAACACATGCGTTTGAGCTCTCAGGACCAGGTATGAAACATCATAAAGACTTTGGTATCCCATTCAGATGGACATTGATCATATATTCAATTTTTAAAAAAATCTGCAGCTATTTTTCATTTTACTTCCAAGAAAATTTGACCAGCACTTTTGTTACTGAGCAATCTGTATGGGATCTGCAATGAGGAGAACATTTTAAAGAATTTGCCATATATTGAAGAACTGGATATAAAGAAAGAAGTTAACTGGTTTTTTGTGTGTTTTTTTTTTTGTTTAAAATACCTCTGGTTTCATTCGGAGGAAGAAAATAGGAAGCTTTAGTTGCTTATTTTTACTTTAAGTGCTGAGAGCACTTAGATGTCTCTCCTGTTTTTTACTGCGTGTGTTGTCAGACTTCTAATGTCTTCAGCTGAAAAAGGAAATTAAGCTGGAATCCCAGTTCTGTCTGTTCTTTTGTACAGAAGTGCTTTCTCACAACGGGGCAGCTACTTGAAGCTGAGCAGGAATGTGCTGCCAGTTTGTCTCAAGCTCTTGCTAGCCACATGAGAAAAGCTCAAGAGCAGAGAGAAAAATCTTGGCCTTAATCTGTATTGTTCCCTTATGCACTGGGACAGGGGAACTCAAAAACCTGAAGAAGCACTTGTTATTGGGTACAAGAGCTAAAAGTTTGAAGGGGTGGTAGCTCTGCTTATAGACTTCTGCAACAAATCTAGCTCTTTGGCTTGCAGTTAGCAGGCAAAATAAACCTTGATGATTATTAAAATGTCTTGTTTCTTTCCTACAGTTAGTTAATCTGTTTCAAATTCGAGGTCATTGAGCAGAAAAACTTAGATATTTACATCAAAGAGTAGTATTGTATTAATACACTATTTAAAGAGAAAGTGGGAGTGTGTCTCGTAGTATATGATACTACAGTATTGCAGACTGGCTGCGGTTGGGAGGGACCTCAGTAAGTCATCTGCTCAAAGCAGGGTCACCTAGAGGTGGTTGCACAGGATCATGTCCAGACAGCTTTTGAAAGCTTTCAAGGATGGAGACTCTGCAACCTCTCTGGGCAACATGTGCCAGTGCTCAGTCACCCTCACAGTTTCTAGATCATTGATGGCTGTACTGACAGTCATTCTGCTGGGCCCCACATATACACTTGCTAGTTTGGGGCACAAAGGCTGCGGTGTTGGCAAGGAAATCTCTGAACGCATTAAGTTACTTTTGCCATTTAGCTGCTGAATTCTCAGCAGTGGACAATCCACTTCTGTGTGCCAGGAGTTACGGGATGAAATTGCACTTGAACTCCTGCCACATGTAGAACATAAAGTTTTAAGGTCTCTTATCAGGAAGGCTTCAAAGGCACCGATCATCAACTGTATAAGAAACTTTGACTCGTGAGCCAGCCTCCTACATGGAACTACATGGACTGGATGCCATGCACATGTTTTGAAAAAAAAAAAAAGCAGAATTACTGCCAGAAGTCTTCACAGACTTATGTATCTTAGAGGTACCTCTTGTTTTTTATATTTGAGTGGTGATTTTGTTTCAGGACTTGATGTAAGTCATTGGAGAAATTAATGTTAGATTTTGCAATGTTGAACTGCTTGGAAGGAAAGTTAATGATTGAACTAGCACAGCTTTCAGTGTTCCTGCTGTTATAAAAGATAGGTTTTACAAAATGTGTTATAACACTTCACATGTGAGCACTGGAAATTATTATTTGCATTTTGAAGTTAATCAATAATATATCATACAACCCGTGGAATACCAGTACTGATTTATGGTGTTGGACATTGTAGCTACAAGGAGGGATAGAAAGTGCCTGCTTAATCTTCAGATTTGTAATATATACAGAGAAGAGAGAATTGTTAGCTCTCTACTTCTGTTCATTCTTTACAGAAGAGAGATTAAGGGATGTGATTTGAGGGGTGTTCTGTACCACAACTGTGAAAAAGATGTGGTTTCTTGGGACTAAGTACAGTAATCAAGTAAATATAATTTCTTATATTAAAGAAAATGATTACTTTAGCAGACTTGCCAAAAGTTAAGCATTTACATTAACTTCTAACAGCTAAAGATACCCAGAAGCACTAGCATAATCCTATGGGATGAGGCTTTACAAGCTGCAAAACCACTTGATAAATAGATATTTAGGCTTGGTTAGAACTTTGTCCCCTGCAGCCATACTAAGCTTGGTTTTATCTCATGTGCCATTTATTTGGGATGCTTCTATTCAATAAGCTGCCTCTGATTAATCATAACATTTACTCAGACCTACTCTCTTTAATGTGCCTTTATGTTTTTGTTTAGTTGGGTTTTTTTTCTGATGAGCAAGAACATAGAGCTATGTAGGGATTGTAAGGACTTAAGTGCCCCTTTACCACAGAAATTCTTCTCCCAGGGGCCCGGGTAGATCTAAGAGGTTTTTTTTGTTGCAAACTCTCTAAATAATGGTTTTTGTAAGTCAGAGATGTTACTAACTTCATTGATTATTTTTGTCACATTAACCTTGAACTACTAAACCAGGCAGTAGTTGCTGTTTTGAATGCAAGCAGAACTATAGCTGCCATCAGCAGCTATTATGCTACTTTGCGTTCTTTCTCTGTAGTCATATTCTACTGTTTCATTTTGGTACCTGCTGCCATTTACAGACCTGAATTCTTGAGTAGCAGGTGCACTGTGACAGTCAAAAATATGCATGTGCAAGCTTACAAAATGGAGACCAGATTTAAATGCCTTGCAAGGGAAGGGAACCCAAAATGCAAAGCTGAGACAAATTATCTGTATTAACTTGATAGTATTGGCAGCTGTTGTGAGCTTCTGTCAGACAAGTTATTCAAAGTTAAGTGTTTATAAAGCATCCTCTATCCCCCTACCTGAATGATTTGCTGTTTAAATTGTTAAGAAAGTTCAAATATAATTCTTTTGAGGTATTTGTAGAACAGGGTAATATAAAATACTCAGACTGTCATTTTTGAAAGTGCTCAACAATATTTATGCTCTAAACAGAGGTACATACTTTATATTAAAAGGACAGACAAGTCTTAATAGTTAATCCACTGTCAATTTTCTGCAACTGGGGAAGTATCTGAATCTGCTGGTTTTGAAGCATTTCTATCTGCAAGCATCCCCCTGATTAAGTTCCGTATGAGACAATGTTTATTTCATTTTTAAGTGAGAGGAAAATACAGCTGTAAACAGGAATCTTTAGGTTTATCATTCTTGTTCCAGTGACTGCCAAACTATTGGTTTCCCACCGCAGTTCTGGTTTTTGAACATCCATCAGTTAGAATTTCATGAATTCTCACTGCTGGCAGTAACACACATGTTTTCATTTACTGCATTACGAGTATTCTCTAGACAACCAGTCTGTTGAAAAGAAATTAATCCCAGCAGTGAACTAAGATACTGAATTCTCAGCAGTTTGTGAATTCATGTTTTTACATTGAGGCTATTTATATCTGGATTGAATTCATTTGAATATATAACCAGGTGGTTGTGGTTATATTTTTTTTTTATCCATTGGATGTGAAAAGCCAGCAGAATGCAACTGCAGGGTGGGAAAACTCAGTAAATGCAGTTGGGAAATGCAGCATTGTATGGTTGAAAACTCATCTTGGATTTCTCTTATTTCTGTCCCTAATCTCAGGTCTAACCAGTATCAAGGAATACAGTTATATGGTATAGTGTAGTTAGAGCATCCGAGTAAGGCACAATTGTTGAATCTGACTAATTTTAAAATTTTGCTGAAGATGAAAACCTAATAATGTTTTGTTATTTTATCCCGTGCTCCACTTTTCACCAACAATGAAAAGTTGCAGAATATCTATACAACACCTTAGACAGCCTCTTTTGAAAGAGAGTAGAGACTTTCTAGATTACTTGTAAAGCCTGTTACCAAGCTGCAAATTCGTACTCAGCAGGGTTGTGCTTTTTATGTCTGTTTTCTCCAACGAATATTTAAAATTGTTGGTTCAAGAAAAAAAGAAATAGGCTTAGTTCTGAACTGTGTTTTACATGGAGCAAAGAAAATAAAAATGTTTAAGTTTACTTTTATTAGATATGAAGCAATTTAAACTACCCAATCAATTTTCTTCAGATTATGTTGCTCCTTTTAAGACAAAGCTCACTCAAACTGCAACTTCTGTCTGTAATTATCACCTCTGCTCTATTTCACTAAAATTGAAGGTTTAAGGGAAGTGAAAATTTGAAGGGATTTTTATCTCAGTCCTTGATTTGTTTTTGTACAGTTTGAGAAAATTGCATAGCAAAAACTGGAGAAAGTGACAGACTTGGAAGATTGTAAAAGCAAGTAAAAACTCCACTGGCAAATTCTTCAGGATTATAATAAGCCCCAGTTAAGCATGTCCCCATGATGTTGGTCTTAGCTGTAATACTCTTGTCATTCTTGCTGTTACTGCACAGCAACTGCATAGAATCGGGTAGTAGTGACTCCTGAAATATTTTCTTCTCTGCCACAAGAAGTACTGCTCCAGAGGTTGGTTTTGGTAGGACAGATATGAAACACTTGCTTACACCGAGCAGTTTCTGATCTTTGGACAAGAAAGGATTTAAGATGGTAGATACACAGGGCTTTGTTTTAGCAGAGGTTGCACTGAAATCTAGTCTTGCTTCCCTCGTGAAGACTTGTACTGGGAATTCAGTGTACAAGATGTATTACTTTTAGTAGCAGTCTTTAAACACAGCCTGCCTTTTTCAAGATGGCAACATGCCTGGAATCAAAAGTTTCTGAAGTGTTGGTAAATAATTGCATAGTTGGTTTGCAAAGAAGTATGCGGGTGGTGAATTTGAATGCATGCAGATAGTTCAGCATTTTTAATAGGAGTATGCATTGCCAGAGGATTAGAAAATATCTGTTTTAAAAAGTGCTCTGTTGGTTTCTTTTTTGCTATATTGATTTTACAAATTCTTTTTATCTATTGACTAATATATGCATGAGGAATATTTTTGTAATCCCTTGTGTCTGAGGGGCAGCATCTCTGTTGAAGTGTGTATTCCAGATCAGTTTCAATCAGAATATTGAGCAATGTACAAAGAAGAGGAAAACTCATATGAGTTTTATCTTGTAAGTGGTAAAAAGAAGGGAAGCTATATGGTTGTTTTGATATTGAAGCACTAGGATGACTTTTTTCCTGCTGTTTATGTTCGAGATACATGTTGATAAAACTGTACAAATGATTTTGAGAATACTTCAGACTCTGTAATCTCACAGTAAACTTCAGGCAGCTTTGTCCTCTAAACTTTGATTTAGAGGACATTGCAACGTATTCTGGGCTTTCCTTCTGCAGATTTCTTTGTTTGAGTGCTATTGGTATCTTTGGTAGTCATTCACCCACGCCTGTTTCTTTCTTGAATTGAATCATTTCCACAGGAGCAGTTTGGGAATGGTGTTGGCTCTTGCTTATAGAATCATAGAATGGTTTGGGTTGGAAGGGGACCCTAAAGATCATCCAGTTCCAGCCCCCCTGCCATGGGCAGGGACACCTCCCACCAGACCAGGCTGCCCAAGGCCCCATCCAACCAGGGATGGGGCAGCCACAGCTTTCCTGGGCAACCTGTGCCAGTGCCTCACCACCCTCAAAGTGAAGAAATTCTTCCTTAGTCTTATGCCATGGCGAAAGATTAAATGTTGAAAGTATGCTGGAATAAATTTTTAAAATTAAGACTAACTCTGTTACTTTTGTAATAAATGCCTCTCTACGTATTGTGGCAATGAAGAGAAATACAACTGACAGAGAGATTGCTTGTTTTGAGGTTTAATTTATTTGTGCTTCAGGGGGCAATCAGACCCCAGTGAGTCACTCTTACGCTGATGGTTGGCCTCCTTGATTTTTCTCTCCATGAAGAGCAGCTCCTTGCCCTGTCTGAGGCTCAGATCCTCTCAAATCAAGAGGCATGAGCCTTAGTTGGCATCCCTCAGGCCTTCAGCGTGGCTGTAATGCAACTACTGCTGACAGTAGCCCTGGAAACTGTGAAATGGCAAAGGGCATAGAGAGGGGGTGTTCTTTGTGTTTTCCTGGCATCACCTGGAGGGCCACAGTCAGGAAAGCTGTATTAAGCTACAGTACCTGCAGTGAGACCAAAGCTGACACTAATGTAGGATAGAAGGGACAAGGGAAAGATCAGGATGTTGTTTTGGGTTGGAAATGGAGGATACTACGGCACATTGTCTGACTGAGGACTTTAGTCTGGATCCCCAGGAGATCAAGAGTACTGAATGGGCAGTGTGGTTCTGTCATGCCCCACTAGTTCAGTGGGGTGGTTACAAGTAAGGAGCTCCTCACTTGTGTCCAGCCCTTCCATTCCCTGCCCCTTGCAAAACTGCAGCATCACTCCTGGCTAAAAGTTGAACGGCAAGTTCTGTGAAGTTACATGCTGCCTTAAGTGGTTCTGTAGCCACGTTCTCTTTCTGCTATTGTATTTAATGCAATGACTTCTCAGAATCTATATGTAAGAGTTTAAATAAGTAAGTTTTCGATAATTCCTGAAGTTCTCTTTGATTTTTGTGATCTCTGCAGGAGTGGCACTAGGTTCTATCCTTCCCATTTCATGCATGAGTGTATGCAGGGAATACTAAACCACAGCCTGGAAATGCAGTACAATGTAGAATACATACAGAGAAAAATTAGGTTAGTTGAGCAGTCAGTTTGTATTTTCTCCCAACTTATAAAATATGGATTGGGAGTCAGGCTGGGGGAAGGCTCCCACAGTAGGTTGTTAGCCTTCAAATGTAAATACAACTCTGTAAGTTAAAAAAGCAAATGCAAATATTCTCTAATAGACATCTGTGAAATGAAAATCTGTGAAAGCTTCTATATTCTTAGAGTTTTCTAGCTAACCCATCTACTTAAGGAAGGAAGAACAAGCTGGGAAAAAATGCTTGTTCATGAAACTGAGGAATAACCCTAGGCAGCTCTGTGTAAAAGGCATTAATTGTTTGCACACCAATTAAAGGCTAAATGGCCTACTTCTTATTAACTAAGTCTAATTTTGTTTCTAATCAGGAAACTAAATATCAAGGCAGAAAGAGCTTTTATTTTCTTTTATTTTTAGTGGCTGTTACGTAAACATTTCATTTCAATGCACCTATCTAGGAAACAAGACATGAATGGAACTGTTCTGAATCCTTGCCTTGTTGTTGGAGTTGGGCATTTTTTTCTTGCTACCACTGTGATTTAGAAGAGCTTTTAACTTCATATGAATGTTTAGTAGAGGTACCACCTAAGTGAAAAAGCATTCAACATAACAATAAAAAACTCTACATTTTCCAGGACACCACTGTGTTGTGTTTCTCTCCCAAAGTTAAAATCTCACCCTACTAATGCCACCAGCAATGCCACTTTTTTTTTCTTCCAAATCAATCAAATCAAGCGTCCTTTAAGAAGAAAAATCAATTTAGGCTATTAATTAGCTGAACTCAGTGCAGTGCCTGAAGGCCAGAATGTCATTTTCCATAAGATTTGCTTTAAAAATACACACTAAATTGGAGAAGTCTCAGTTTGACACTAGAAAGGGCGTAATCAGAAGATTATGCAAGTAATCTTTATCCTACTGGATACAAACCTGTCTGGATATTCTACTTAGATATTTTTGATTTATTTTGTTTTGTTTTCCTTTCTGCCATGTTAATACAGGGACTTCAGCTAGCCAGTGTAGCTGCTGTGTGGGCAAAATAGTATTACGTCAAGTTACTGAAAGATGGTACCTGGTGATGGATTATTTTTCCATGGTATAAGGCTCTTATTTTCTCAGCCCTAAACAAGAGAGATTAAAAAAATTTAGATTACTGACCCATAAAGAAAGGAAATGAAAACGAAATGAAAGAAGTTATTAAATGAGACTGGGTGTGTTGTAACTGTTACTGTATATTCATAGTTACCAGTGTTCCTCCACCATGCACTCTCTCAAAGGTGTATGAAGAAAGTAATACTTCTCAGTGAAATTCTGCTTCTTTACCTTTGTATTGTTTTGGTGACAATAATGAAATGTATTGTAATGGATGTTCAAAGTGATTTGTCTTCTGAACCCAGTAGCTGCGACACGTAGAGTGATTTGATTGGCCATCAGCAAGAGAGGCAAGTAAATTCATCTCGGAGTCAAAGCTCTGTAGAAAATCCTAGCTAATAATCAGTATTTTATAGTCCATGAAGCAGGATTTCAATTACTATTCAGAAAGACAGTGTAAAGGCTTGCTTATCTCTGGTTTGACCATGAGCCGAATTCAAGGCTGGCGTGGTTCTTGCACAGAGGCTTGCCAACCTTTCAGCAAGCTGTCTGTACTGAACACAGTATTGGTAGTGGCAGCAGCTCAATAGCACATTGGATTTCTTGTTTGTTGAGCCTGCCAACTAAATGCTGTAGGAACAGAAACTTTCACATATTCAACCCCGAGTAAACTGCAGCTACAAGCATACAGTACCTGCTTTTTGTGTGTTCTTGAAACTGCCCACTAACTAGCAGCTTCTGAAAGTTTTATGAGAGCAGAACAATGCTAGCCCAGGCCAGGCAATGAGCTTAGCAAAGTAGAAGGCTGCTATTTAAGCAACACAAACCCCATGTATTGATTACTTTTCTTCTGAGTATGGTATAAATTTTAGACCATGTTTAGAACTTCCAGCTCTAACAATTTGAATAATCATGAGCAATGAAGCTTAGATTTTGTTTGTAAGAACAAGGGGACAGGACAAGAAGGAGTGGCCTCAAGCTCTGCCAGGAGATGTTTAGGCTGGACATTAGGAAAAAAAAATTCATGGAAAGGGTCATTGGGCACTGGAACAGACTGCCCCAGGAGGTGGTTGAGTCACCTTCCCTGCAGGTGTTTAAGGGACAGATGGACGAGGCGCTGAGGGACATGGTTTAGTGATTGATAGGAATGGTTGGATTTAATCCAGTGGGTCTTTTCCAACATGATGAATCTATGATTCTATGAATTTTCTTATTAGAAAAATAAACTCTTATTGCGGACACATCAGCAATATAGTCTTTCACTACTTTCCCTTGCCATACCCTTTGAAAGGTTTAGTTCCAAAGGTTTGCCTGGGTTTCACTGCTTAAAAAGAGACAAAAAGAAACTCCTAAGAACTATTTATTTGTTACGTGTGTTTTAACCACCTGAGGAACTTCCCTCTAAGGAAACACATCTGAGTATCATTTAAGCAAAAATCAAATTCTGCAGCTGGTCTGGCCACGCAGATGCCAGTGGGATTCTACATTGCAACTAACAGAACAGCTTGTGGGATTGGGACTGAAGAGTCATTAAAAGCATTTGAATATTAAAATCGTATGTAGGAGGAAACAGGAAAAGAAAAATGGAAACCACAATAATTAGAAAGATGTGCAGTTTGTTGTTACTTCTTTAACTTAAAAGTTAAAATAAAAAACATTTGCAGAAATACTCCCAGATTTGCCAAACCCAAGAGTTTAAACATCCAGTTGGAAAGACTTAAGAATCATGTTGGTAATTATGTTCATAAAAATCTTTCTTTTTCACGCTTTTAAACTTTCTCTGACCTTCCTGGCAATGCATGTCTGGCAGTTACAAATTGAAAAACTGAGCTTGCAGTGCATGCTGAATATTCACAGGAAGATTGTCCACCTTTCTCAGATGCTTTCCCCACCTTGTTCAGGGTCCTCAAAGTGATGGCATCTTTCTTCCTCATCCCTGTGAAAGGAGGAGTTGTTACTGGGCTGACTCTTCTCCCACATGATGGCAAGTAGTTTAGATTATTGCTACCAAGTTGAGAATTGTATCTGCTGTCAAAGTGGTCAGAATGGGAAAGCTATCCTGGTTACCTATAGCTGTTAGTCAGGTAGATCATGATCCAGTTACGTGCTGCCAGAGATTGGGTTTTTTCATCAGTCCCTTGCCGAGTGATGTAAGCTAGAGTGAAGAAGATAATTTTTTACATAAAAAAGAATGCCTGCATAGAGTGATGATCTACAGTAGTATGAGAGAGAAGTTTGTTCCACCTGTTCTTGAAGTTTCGTGGTATTTTTATATGATGACACCATTTTAATTCACTTGTTAGAGTACTGGGACTTTAAAATATGCACAGTGCTTTGTGTTAAGGGTATTTGCTTGACCCTGAATTTATCTCTGAATTAGAAAAAAAAAATAGTTCATGAAGTCACAGAAATTCAATTAAGTTATGAGGTGCTGTGCATCATCTTAATCATATTCTTGTTCATTTTCTTAGTTCTCATAAAATGTAATGCGAATACAGAGGCTTCACTGAATTTTAAACTAACACATTTTATTCTGTTTTTTTTTTGGTTGTGTTGAGATACCAATTCTGAGTTGTGAGCTAGAAAAAAAGCTTTACTTAGAACAGCTTTGCTGGTCCTGTTAACTGTTTCTTCTGAAAGTTCCTAATGTCACAATGCTCCAGAGAAGAGTGTCCTGAAATTTGTGATTGGAGGGCACACATTTTCTATGAAGGGTTGATGTCACAAATTAGTTGGTTTTTTTGACTCTGCTGTTTCAGAAGCACTAGCTAACGCATCCTTCTGTCACCTAAATGTTGTGAGAGGTTGTTATTCTACCTTTCTTATGGATGGAGAACCATATGAGAGCATGGAGTGACTACATCAGTGGACAAAAGAAGAGCTATTGTCTATCAGGAATTCTCTAAGGCCTTTGATATTGTTTCCCACAGTATGCTTCTCTTTAAATTGAAGAGAGATGGATTTGACGGATTGACTGTTTGGTAGGTCAGGAATCTCTTGCAAGGTTGCATCCAGAGCGTAGTGGTCCTGATGAAGGTCAGTGACAAGTGGTGTGTCCCTCAGGTTGTATTAGGACCTGGACAGGCTTGAGAAGTGGTCCTCTGTGAACCTCAAGAGATTCAACAACAGCAAGTGTGTGTGGGTCAGGGCAACCCCTGCTATCAATACAGGCTGGGGGGGTGAAGGGATTGGGAGCAGTCCTGCCAAGGAGGAATTGTGGATAGTGATGAATGGAAAAATTGCACATAAGTTGGTGATTTGTGCTTGTGGCTCAGAAAGCCAATTATGTCTTCGGCTGCATCAAAGAAGAGTGGCCATCAGATTAAGGGAAGTGATTTTGTGTCCAGCTCTGGAGTCCTCAGCATAGGAAAGATAGGGACCAGTTGGAATAGGTCCAGATGAAGGCCACAAAAATGGTCAGAGGGATGGAACGCCTCCCATACGAGGGAAGGCTTAGAGAGTTGAGGTTATTCAGCATGGAGAAGAGAAGGCTCCAGGAAGACCTTAAAGTGGGACTTAAAAGATAGATGAGGACAGACTTTTTAGTAGGGCCTGTTGCAATAGGACAAGGGGCAGTGGCTTTAAACTGGGGTGGAATGAGCCCTTGAAAAGTTTGCAGCTGATGCAAAATTGAAAGTAGTGGTTAATACACCAGTTGTATGCCCTGCCATTTAGGTGGGCCTTGACAGGTTGAAGAATGGGTCAATGAGAACTTCATTAAGTTCAGCAAAGGCAAAGGTCTGTCCCTGGGAGGAATAAACCTGCACACCTGTACAAGCTGGGGACAGACTGACTGAAAAGCAGTTTTACAGAAAAGACCTTGTGGATTCTGGTGGACAACAAGTTGAACATGAGCTAGCAATACATCACTCTGATGGAGAAAAAGCTTTTAATGGAGAAAAAGCTTTCTACCCATGAAGCTGGTCAAACACTAGAACACATTACGTAGCCTGTGGTGCCTCCATCCTTGAAGGACCTATTGAAAACTTTAATTGAAGAGGCCCTAAGGAACCTGACCAAACTTTGAAACTCAATCTAACTTTGAAGTTGGCCTTGCTTTAATAAAGTATGAGGGAGGCTGAACCAGATAATCTTCAGAGTTTACATCCAACATACATTATTTTGTAATTCTCTGATTGTAGCAGAAATCTTACGAACAGAACTCCTTTCCCTCAAAAAAGCCCCAGGGGGAAATACAGGCAATGTCTTTCATGTTTGTGTGCTGCAAAACAAACTAAATAAAACCACATGTTTCTGTGGTTTACAGCTTAATAAAGATTTTCCCACGTGTTGAATGTATTTAGACTAAAAATGTACAGTTTACTCTAGTGTTGTCTTCAATATGAGACAGTTTCTTTGCTGCTTTCTGTTGTTCAGGCTGTGCCAAATATTATTCCAAGTCACTCTTTTCCTTTCTCACACACAGTGGTGTTTTTCTCTTTTTCCCTGTAAGTTGTTCCCTTTGAAGAAATCAGTGGTGCAGTTCTCCAGGACGCCATCACCTGAGTTATTTTTGCCATTCCTTTTCAACAGGTACAAAGGTGCTGCAGTGTGTCCTTTGCTGAATACGATGCAAACCAAGTCCTCTTCAGTATTTGTTGCAACTTAACTTTAATGGAGGAGTAGAGTAGAACAGAACTACAAATGTTGTTCTTTGCAACTTTTTCCCCCCTCCCTCCATCAGGTTGGGTTGATCTCACGTTCAGCATCTAGCCCATGAAGATGAATTCTAGATGATAAATTGACATTCAGTTGACTTAAGTCTGAAAGAGATGAGAAAGGGCGTATTTATTCCTAGGGAAGCCTCCTTTCAATATGCAATTGAATACTTCTCAGTCATCCATAATATTATTGTTCTCTGAATCTGTGAAGTCTTAGCGAGTAGTATTAGTATTTTGCTTGTGTGTATTCTCACTCTTGTTTAGCTGAATGTTTGAGTAGATTGAAAGCTTTACAAGGAAAACTTTTGAGAAACACTACATTTGTTGAGTCAACCAAACTCAAGCTGTTTGTTTTAATCCAGAACACCTTGAGTCTGAACCATTAATTTGTATTGGTCTGGCTGAGGGCTGGATAGAAAGAAGTAGTTGAGATTCTAATTTCCTGTTGATCTTGGTAGAAAGTTAGGATTATTAGTGTTTCAGGGTTTCATCTGATTTAGACCAATTTGCTTATTATTTTAGTTTGATAGGAAATAACATCAAAATAACTGTGGTGCCTGAAGGGAGGGGATTATAAGGACTTGGCAAAGGTTTGCTGTATTTTATTCTTGAGGTAAGAGAAGGAAAGAAAATTTCAGCATGTGGATTTTAGATATACTTTGTCTGAAATGATCCTAGCACAGGAGATGAAACACTGATGTTTGGTGGGAAGCAGTAGGTTCTAATTTTGCCATGAGAAGTTATGATGAAGAAACATCAGTTTACATCAGGTATGTTTGGTATTTCTCCCACTGTGAATCTCAGGGGTTATTTGGAGTCATCCACTGTCAATAAGAAAGCCAAGTCCCACGTTTGGCAAATATTAACTCAGAGATTATCTTTGCCTGTGAAATGTTTTGCTTTAATATAAATTCAGCCTTGTGCATAACTCTCTGAAGGATCTGGGTTGAAATTTATTACAGTTGAAGCTAGTGAGTTCTAATATTTTGGATAGAAAGGACTTTTAAAACCTTTCAGAAGTCAAGGGGGCAAGTGATAGAACACAAGGAAATACCCACTTTTGTTTAAGGGCAATTGAAGTCTGGATGTTTTCTGTACCCACGCTGACAAGCTAATGATCTGTGGAATGAGCAGGAGACATGCTAAACATCCCTGCTCAGTCATGTGGTTTATTGCATCCTACATTCATCTGCACTGATGTCACACTAGGCTGTAACCTGTTCTGGTTGTAGACCTTGTAAGTCCATTACTGCTCGTCTGTTGCTATTTATAAATATTTTTTTAAATTTCAACCCCTTGAAACACCATTTTTTAAAAAGTTAATATTGAAGAGTCAGCGTGTTTGTTAACATTCCATTTAGTGTTTATGTTAATTTGAGTTCAACTTGTTCCCTGAGTTTATGAGATCAGTTATTTTGTAGCCTGTTTTTGGGGGTTTTTTTTGAGGAACTGAAGTTCATAGGATAGTTGTATCTATCCATCTGCCTTTCACTGAGCTTTTTGATACAGTGAAGTCTCAGTGCTGTTAATCTTAGGCAAGTGTCATTAATACCCTTTGCTTGGTAGAGGAGAGGAATGCAAATGATTACTCCCGTCTAAAGGAAAAGGTGTAAGATATGCTCAACAGTTGTGTTAGGTATGATTTGGTGGGAAACCAGTTGAGCCACAGCTTGGTGCTGCTTGTCGCTCACTGGGTAGTGAAAGGACATGAGCAAGAGCTGAGGTTGCTGCACCTGGTGGGGGAACTGGGAATATTTAGGTTGTGAAACATGGGCTGTGGATTATCACAGCTTGGAGGAAATGAGTGGAGAGTATGGACAAGGACCCCATATTCCTGTATTGAGGAGAATGTTTGAGTACATAGCAAGAAGTCTGTAGGGCATCAGTTTTATTGCTCTGAAAACTGCTTTCCTTTAACAAAGGCAGCTATTGTATGGACACTATTTATATTCTTGGAAGCCTGCAAAACATATAGCTTATTCTTTGTGTTGGGAGAGGTCTCTTAGGCTTTTACATAGAGAATTTGCACCTACAAAAGAATTTATCTCAAAATCCTTTAGAAACAAGTTGTGCTTTGTTTCTCCTGAGCCCCTATATAAATGAAGTTAAGAGTTATTTCTCTTTGGGAAACCGGGAACAAGGGAAGAAATGAGACCCAGAATTTTGACCATAGCAAAATTTATACATGATAATATGATTGTGGAAAAAACCCTCTGAGCTGAGCTCTTAAAGTCAGCTTTTAAAGACACCATGTCTAGCAATGATTTCATAGAATCATAGAATCACCAGGTTGGAAGAGACCCACTGGATCATCGAGTCCAATGAAAAGAAGTTTCCTAGCAAAAGATTGTGCCAGTAGAGTGCATTGCCAGAGGATAATTCTCTAGTTTCAGTGACTGAACTTAAAGCTTTTAAGTACTGAAGTAAAGCAGAGATTTTAATTTTTCAAAAGGACTTCACCTTCCTTTTGTATTCAAGCACTTCTTGAGAGGCTCAATGTTTGGATAATCAATAGCTGTAATATTTGTTAAAGGAAGAACATTTCCTCTACGTGGAAAACCAAATTAAGTTAGTTCCACATGGTTTTGTGAAGGGAAGATTAGCGCTAAGAATCATCACATGGCCTCTGCAATTGTGCTCATCATAAAATATAGGATGTGAGCTTTGTTGAAATGCCTGTCAGCTGTGATACTCCGTTTCATAAACTGCGTTACCAGCAAAATCTGTTCAGCTCTAAATCTCTGAGACTTTCTTGGGCTTTGCACTGCCTTCTAGCTATATGAATGCTTAAAAACAAATCATGATGCAAGACTAGAATGTTACATTGAATTTTTTTGTCTCTTTCTCTTGTATAATGCCTTTTTCTGTCTAATTACAGATGAGCTTGTAGAGAAGCTTCCACAACAGGTAGACACTCTGTGTTTCAGTTTGGTTTGGTAAATTTTGTTTTTCCTTTACAGAATCAATTTCTCTAGGGACTTAAAAAGATAGAGTTTGATTACAGCGAGCTAGAAAAGCAAGACAAAACTAGGTTTCAGTTTCTCTTTTTTAAAGCTGATTACCTCTTCGGTTCTCATAATACAAATCAAAACCCCTACTCATAAGCCTTAAGTCGGCTTGTATATCCATTCAACTTGAAGATGGGCTGGATAATTTGTAACGGAAACATAGAGATCACGCAATAGTCAGCTGGAGTACAGAAAATGAGGTCATGTTTTTTGACCCATGGTTTATTCTACATTGCCCTGTTTTATCACTGTAATGCATCAGTAGAATTCAAAGCACGTATAGTTTCAAGCATTTGGAATTTTTGTAATCCTTTTATTTTATTGCCGATTTCTGTAGTCGCATTTGGGATATTTACCCTATTTGACCTTTGCATGTACCTAATGAGCAAACACATGTTCTATAAAACATTTACAAATCAGTGTGCTGTACAGATCTGTCTGCAGTAAAGATCTGTCCCTTGTCAGCTTGTCTTGTGGAAAAACTTCTCATTTTTGGTAGTGACAATATATTAGGATCTATGTTATAGATGTGCCAATTCCTATAGTTGCTACATATTCTGTTATGCCAGCAAAAGCTGTATGTATAGTGAAGAAGGTGAGGATTTAATCCAGCCCAATCCAGCTTTCCCTCTCCCCCTCTCCCCCTCTCCCCCTCTCCCCAACTTGAGAATTGCTGAGAGTGGACTCCAAGAGCCTGGAAGACATGGGTTTCTGCCTGTGCTTTCAGTGCTGGGAGTTTTTTCTGTCATTGCATAGCCCGATTTGTTGAGTGAAGTATTGCTGGGAGATATCTCTGCTTGTAAAGTCTCTCCTCCTCATTGCCATACTGTCTTATCCAGGAGAACATCTAACCGTCCTTCTGATGGGCCTAGGAGTTGTTATTGTCCTGCCTGGGAGAGCTGCAAGAGCTGAAAGGAGAGAGGTGTGGGGTTAAGCTCAGAGAGCTTTGGATGGTGGAGAAGCAGCTGCTTGCCCTGGAAGTGGCTGCCTGCTTTTCCCAAGGAAAGGAAGGGAAGCGCAGGCGCTGAGCAGCCTAATTTGGAGTGGAGTTGTGCATGGGGTGTTACAGGGTCAGGCAGCTGGTGTAAGGCTGTGCTTTCGATAGAGCAGCACTTCTGTGTCCATGTGCTCTGGTCCTCAGTTCCCTGTTCTGCTGTAGTCCATAGTGGACATAAAGGGTGGGTGGCTGAGGCTGATACCCTTGTTTCTTATGTGGATGAAGAGCTCAGCTGTGAAACAGAGTAAGGACAAAAGCAGAAAATATTACTTGTTGCTTTCTTACTGATTTTTGTTCTTTCTCTTTTTCTCCTATCTTAAAAAAACAGTATGCTGTGTCTTCAATTCCATCTTGTTCATGGCTGTAAGCCCAGAGAAACGCATTCTTTACCATGAAACTTTTTCCCAGCAGTTGTTTTCAGATACAGCCACATGGCAATTCTTGAAGGTACTGAATGCAGCAATAGGAATGAGGACAGAAGGCAGGAAAGGAGGCTTACTATGGAAGAAAGGGAAGGTGAGGAAAGAAGAAACGAAGTGTTAAATTAGAATGTCCTATGTGAAAACTGTTGGTTTGTGTGTGCCTCTTCTGCTTGATATAAATAGCTTTTTCAATGTATGAGATACTGTAGCCTCAAGGGGTGAGGCTGGGCTTCATGCTTTTCCCTTGTGCCGCTTTCCAAACACCTTCCCTACCAGCAGGTATTAAAAACCTCCAAATTATATTAATAATAGAATTTCTCCTGTCATTTGTGAAAACCCAGTTATGTCAAATTTAGATGACTACTTGAGAGTTTGTTAGTCAAATGACCAGTGTACCAGTTTTATTTTTTAAAGGAAATTAAATATGCTGAACGTACTGGTATTTCCTGGGTTGCTTGATTATATATAGAACTTAGAAAAACATTTTTTACATTTTTGTGAGATAAATATTGCTACAAGAGGATAAATGCAGTTATGTGCAAATCCATTGGCAGTTCCATCTAATAATAGATGTGTATAGTGACTTGATGCATGGGCAGAAAATGGTATTTAAAGACATGCTGAGAACCAAGTGCTGAGCTTGTTACTGATAGTAGCAGTGCATTTGCCACAAAGCTTGATGTCATGTTAGCAGTGTATATAGGCTGTAAACATTAGCACTTAACAGAAAAATGTGAAACAAGTATGAAAGTTTAATGGTCTTGATTTGATGTTTCCTTGCTAGTGAGGTGTCTCAGCATTCCATCCGTGCTTTACTTCACAAAGTAAAGGGGTTTGTATAATTCTGAGGTTTGATTCGCATCAAATCCATTGCACTGAATTCCTGTTGATATATTTACCTAAACTGTAATTTGGCCCAAAACTTATTTAAAGGCCACAGATATTCTGAAAGCTGAAAAAAACCCATACAACAACAAACCCCCTAACACTAGCACCCCCGCACAACCACCCAAAAGCTAGAAGTAAATTGCATTTCTTCACCAAATACATCCTGTAGATCTTAACCCTTTTCCAGTTCTTTCTTACTGGTTTCTGCTGTTCTGAAGCTGGAGAGTCAGTTAGAAGTGCAATATAAGCAAGAAATTTTGAAGCTATCAATAGCCACTACTTAAATTTAATGTCATTATTCAAATGTTACTCTCCCTTCTAGGCTATAAAAAATCCTTTAGATAATCAAAAGCTCAGCTGGCAAAAGTAATTATATCTTTTCTATTACAACACTTCCTGCCATAGGAAGATAACAAATCGAGTATTTCTGCGCATTTTTAAAGAACTACATGATTTTTTACCCTATCAATAGCTATGTGTGCTAAGGTAATTGTAATAAAATTCAAATTTTAATAAAAATAAACCAAGACATAAACTAGTTGTGTTAAGGAGGCTGAGAAATCTGTATTCTCTTAGATCCGAAGCTTGGTACATCATAACAAGCTGAGAGGTGACTAAAGATTCTGCTCTCCTCTGCAGGATCACATCAGAGGCAGGGTGCTGAAATGGATTGACTGCTGATAGGATTTGCCATACTTGATCATGCTTTCAACTGTGCTTCTGTTCTAACCAGTTACAAGCAGGCAGACTGGATACAAAGGCTGTATTCAAATATAGGTTAGCTTATATATAGTACAATAGTTAAGAATAGCCTCTATTTCATGGGAAATACAGTCAGAAAATGTTTGTTTTATTGTTATCTGCAACAATGATCTGTTTGATTCAGATTTTGTACTGGGATTTTTCACAAGTGTTTTCCAATTGTGTCTGAAAATTAAGAATAGAATCAACATAAATGTGAATGTTGAATAGATATAATTAAAGTGTTTGAAGCTTATTCTTTTGCATTGGGCATTAAATGAAGTACATGGAAGGGAGAAAATAATAGCACATTGTATTGTTTTCTGAAAAAAACCCCAACTTTGCTGTCCCTTAGTTCTTCCTCCTGGAGAGAATATAAATTGCTGGTGAGAGCCTTAAAAGTGCTGATAGAACACATTCAGACTTTTTCGAACTATTTCTGGATTTACTTTAAAAAAAATCCAGGGCCTGACATTTTAATGAAGTTGAGAGATGATAGATGTTATTTCTTTCAACTACCTTACATTGTTGGTCATCTTCATCTAGCTCAGTAATTCAAAGAATATTGGCGTGGCAAAGCGCGCTGGAGTTAGCAGAGCAATGGGAGAGCAGGCTGATCTGATAACAACCCTGAGACTTTTAACAGGACTGTTATATATGTTATGCCTGTGTTGTTCATCATTTCAGAGGCAGAGCTCCCTGGGATGATTGCAAGAAGTTCTTTTTGAATGACAGCTCTGCTACATGGAGCATTTCTCTATTTTCTGCCCATGCATGCAGGGGCATCACTGTCATGAGCTGAGTGCAGTTCTCCCGTACCTTATAATCCTTCTGTTGTCCTGTAGATGTTCAGTGACCAAATTCAGATGTGCTTTTCAAAACAGTCAGCAATCCAAAGTAATGTATTCGGACTCTTGAGGTTCAGAGCAAGAACCTAAGCTAAACACAGAAAAGCAAGTCCAGAGGAGGACCACAAAGATGATCAGAGGGCTGGAGCACCTCCCATATGAGGACAGGCTGAGGGAATTGAGGTTGTTCAGCCTAGAGAAGAGCAGGCTCTGAGGAGACCTTATAGCAGCCTTCCAGTACTTAAAAGGGACCTAAAGGAAAGCCGAGGAGGGGCAGTTTGTCACAGAGTGCAGTGCTAGAATGAGGGGTAATGATTTTAAGCTGAAAGAGAGGAGATTTAGATTAGATAGTAGGAAATTTTTACTGTGAGGGCGGTGAGGCAATGGAACAAGTTGCCTAGAGAAGTGGTGGATACCCCTTTCCTGGAGGTGTTCAAGGCTAGGTTGGATGAGGCTTTGAGCAACTTAATCTAGTGGGACATGTCCCTAACCTCACAGGGGGTTTGGAACTGGAAGATCTTAAAGGTCCCTTCCAACCCAAACTACTCTGTGATTCTAAGTGACCACCAGTAGAAATGGATGTGCCTTGTCAGGTCTAACACTGGAAACTGGGGTTCTCATCCTAGTGTTGTCAGTGGCCACCATCACCTGGAAGAGTTGCCGAGATACAGGGCTGCATGCTAAGCCCTGATCTGGTGAGGCACTCTAACCCTACAGCTCTTGCTAAAACGGGAGATAGTTCTGGCTGAAAAGAACCTGAGTGCTGACAGTCACAAAGAAAAGGCTTTTCTGACAACTCAATTAAATACTCTGAGCACATTTAGAGAATGTAAACAATATGTTTTGTGTGCTGGATAAGAAATGGCTATCCAAGAGGCCAAAGCGTGTGTGATCTGCTTACATGAGCAGCACAGTCCTTGCAGGATCTAACAGGATAATGAGATAACAGGCTGCTAGCAGTTGCTTTTGTTATACCTAGTCACAGAAAAAGAGCAAAAGGTAGCCTATAGCATATCAGGAAGTGCTACAGAA